>WOVY01011878.1:0-314985 GCA_013436015.1 Rhipicephalus annulatus | reverse complement strand
AGAAAAGATGATGTCAACTGAGGGACCCACCGAAATGGGGCACCTTGTTGAGCGATGGCAAGCCGCCCTTTTCAGCGAGGTCCTCGAAGACCAGGTGTGGCCGTCCAGCGGACCAGGACCGTCGCCGAGGACCTCAAAAGATGTTCCTCGAACGATTGTGTCCCTGGCAGCCTAGCCCCGGGCACAGCAACAACCGTTGGGCAAATAAAGTTTATTCAACTCAAACTAGACCTCCCTGTCCTGAAATGCGATAATGAAGACCGTGCCCACAGGAAAGACTTTCTTGAACTTCTCTGCAGGGGAAGGTCATCAAGCCACTCTTAATTAATCATGCAACGAACATTACTGACAAAACTGTGTGATCAAAATGTATGCTAAAAGCAAATGTCGCAAAAGTTCACAAATTTTAGTGTGGAATGTTGTGTGTTTGTTTTGTCACTGTTATTTTTTGTGAACTGAGAAAATATATGACATCATTTGGTTGACTATGCATATTTTTTCGATGCCACTCAGTACGGTAGCTCAGCTAGGTTTTGTCATTTCCGTCAATCGTATGGGTTCTATTATCAATGCTGCGTCAGTTAGGGACTCAACTCCCTCAAGAGCCGTACAGTTGGCTGTAGCCCTTGCCCTTTTGAATGACAGTAGATCGCTAATCTTCACCGACTCAAGGTCAGCAGTCAAGGCTCTCGCCTCTGGTTTCGTCTGTACTGAAGTACTTGAACTACTTGAAAATAGGACACTTTCTCCACATACCAATACCTGGTTTCCTGAAAATCTCGAACCCCCACTGGAATTTCTAGTAAACCTGAATGACATTGCTCACTCCCGGGCGCGCGCACTAACCCTCCACGCTCTGGAGGACGTAGGTCCACAGGTAGGCAGTGAGATGTTCAGGGACGCTTTACTTACATTCAGTGAAGTGGCTTAACACTACCAATTGAGTAGGCGGTCATTTGCTCCTCCGCACAACAACTTGTCTAGACCTCAGGCCATCACGTTTAGAATGCTCCAGACCAGGTCCTATCCAAGCCTATTTTTCCTCAGCATAGTCTCCTCAGAGGTTTTTGACTATATGTTAGTGAATTAGCACATATGCTCTGGCAGTGCCCCTCGTTACGGGGCCCAAGTCGGCTCACAGAAGAAGATTGGCACTCTGCCTTACGAAGTTCAGAGTTGCTACCATAACTACGGGCTGTCCAGAGAGCCACGATGCGGCGGTGAGGTTAGGCCTCCCCGTTCCTACGTGGAAGCGGCCCGCGACGTTGCTCTAAAGGAGCAGCGTTTCTCAAGACCCAACAAAGTTCTTTGTTTGTCTGTCTATCACAAATTAGAGAAATAGAGAAGCATTATTACGGGAAACTGCATGGAGGTTTGCCTTTCAGCAGCACACGTTGGGTGCTAATATAAGATTCGTGATAATAAAGCGCCAGTTTTGAAAATTGGCAGCTAGATTGATTGAAATGTTAACTTTCGGGAGGCATCTTCAGCACCTAACATGAAACGTAAAGAACATCGAATGAAGAAAAATGTGGGACTTGCCTGTCCCAACTATTCTTGAGCTCGTAGGTACCGCTGGAATGAAACATGCCAAAGGAATCTCTCAACGCATGATCACAACGACACTATTTCTCGCGTCAGGAGGGCAATAGCTTGGTTGTAGTTCCTCACGCGGTTTCCAAACGAACGCTACAACAAATCGCAGAATGATCGCAATCAAATACATCACAGATATACACAGCCTCACAGGTGAAGTCTCACACAATCCCAAAGTCGTAGTCCTAAAATCCACTTGTGAGACACAAAATGGCATAGTTTCTGCTACTCGAGCACATTAGCATTATCACGCGAAAACTGTGCGTTGTTCACAAATTTCAAATCTATAAGTGGCACAGCCAGAGCATCACCGCACCTTCGTCCAGAGCAGACGACAGGCCAGCGATAGTGTCAGCCGGTGGCGCTACACCACGGCAAGCATGCAAAGCGCGGCGTCCCGCGGGCTTTCATTGTTCGGCATATGAACTGAGTAGCATCTAAAAATAGAGGAGGCGCTGGCTTGAGTCTGTCGAGGAAACAGTGCACAACTTTTATAGGCGAAGCTCCCTTAAGGCGTGGGTCTATCCATCCTCCGTTGTTGTCGTACGTAGCCACCGGGATGCGAGATGGCGATACTTGGAGTGTTTGGTTGGTTATATAGTGGTTGGTTATATTCTGAGCATTTCTCTCTTACCTGATTGATAGTATGAATGTGGTTGATTCATAGAGAAAGAAGAAGACAAGAGCGGACACTCCGCGAAACCTGGCCCCAGGAAGTGCGTCACGACTACGTAACGAACTAGTGCTCTCACCAAACGTCAGAGGGCGCAAGCGCAAAAAAACAGTTATAATCAATGCAACAAAATTGTTTTTACAAAATAATAATTATACACCCAAATTTGGTATGTTCTTTATACATAAAAACAATTTATTCAACACACCTTACGGCGATTATTTTTCTTCAGCCGTACTGTCATAAACACCATCTACCCAGCGACAAGCCCACGCATGACTGACAGCGAGAAGCTTTCGTCGCTTTCGTCAACGTCGGCTGCGTCGGCGTTTTCGTGCGTGAGATAACAGGTGAGGCACGTTTTCAAGCGAAGCTTGTTGAATGACATGTTGTTGGTGTTGTTGGGTCATTTTTTTTTTTCAGAAAACGGTTACACCTGCGCGAATAAGACACCATGCAACAAACATAGAAAGAGGCACACACACACGTTGCGCTACGTGTGTGCGAGTTTGTTTCTTACGTGGCGTCTCATTCACGCAGTTGTAACCTTTTTCTGAAGCTTGTAAGAACGGGGAGGTTTGCTAAAAAGAAAGTTTGTGGCTCTATGCGGCGGCTAGACGGGAACATTGTGCAACGTATGCAGTATAGCAAAGGCGGCAAGGCGTCAAGCCGAGGCGACGCGTGCTGCGTCTGCCACGGAGGCGAGCGTCTGTGCGCTGAGCATAGCTGGGCAGCTAGGTCATATGCTCGGTGGCTCGGTGCAAAATATTGAGAAGCGTTCGCCGGGCCTCGCATGCTTCACGACGCGTTTCCCGAAGGCTCGGAACACGAATAATTCTTGGTGTGCCGGAGGCAAATCTGGACTAGACAAGTGGCCATCATCTTCGTTTCTTCGCTAGCCTTGTGCCACTAGTGCAAGCTGCTCACAAATTCTTTGACGTTTCCAATATAATTTTACCGCATAAATTTCAACTACGATTTTTCTTCCCAATGTACTGCTGATACTGCGTACGTACGAGGTGTGCTAAAGTTCCCAGGCCGCGATACCATTGCATTACAAGGGATAGCGGCCTGGAAACTTCTGAAGATCTTTGTACGTGGTCTTGACGTATATCTTTGTAAGTCGGAGTTTTATGGGTCAGAGATGTATCACTGGTTTTGTATTGTGCATCGATTAGCTAATCATTCAAAGGGATTTGTTGGTACACTTATGACGTGCACATATATTTTTCAGTAATTTGACAGCGAGGCATCCACTTACTAACATTTTCAGACCGCGCTGATGCCATGCCGTCCGGCGGTCCAAGCTACGGCAGCTACTGCTGTGTATCGTGGTGCTTCAACAATGGCAGAACCCACAAGAAGCCTGGGACGAGTTTCTTCCCCATACCACGGGACGGCAGGTGTGTTGAAGCTTTTGTATGGTTTGCATGTCTTTAGGCTTACTGTTCGAACTTGCTCAGTGAGGGTAACAATTAAAAAATCACTATTCAAGCACTTCCCTTTTCAGCTGATAGTTCATTGCCAATGCAGGATGAAAGCGTGGATGCAGTATGCTGGACGCGATGATCTCCTGAGTAAGCCGGCCAGCCTATTGTACGCAACGTACAGGGTTTGTAGCGACCATTTTACTGCTCAAAGTTTCATGGACCCTGGGCACACAAGGCTTACAAGAATGGCTGTTCCCAGTGTGCAACCAGCTGCACCATGTAAGTGATTGACTGAAACTCAAATATGTGCAATAGCAGCCACTTGTATTGAATCAGTGGCGACTGTTAACCGCGAAGATCTTTGTAGCCGATGGAGAAACCTCACTATAGAAGTAACACTTGGAAAGTCTTAAATTTGTGAATTGTGGGCTATTACCTTCCTAACAGCAGCTTTACATTTCTGACGTTTTTTGATGCTCTTGACCTGCGCAACTTGTTTTGAAAAACTTTAAAGGGCTATTTCACGTTATCTTTAAGCCTGAGTGCACATGTACATATACCTTTCATCGGTGAAAGCTGGCACTGTTGATAATTCCAAAAATCACAAATTACTTGTTTCCTAGTTGGTGCCTTCTCCTTTCTTCCACGTTCGACCAATTTATGCGTTTAAAAGAGCTGTTTAAGTTTCCCCATGCTATAAGCTTTGTAACTTGTACCAACTGCACATATATGCACGTTCTCCGGGCGTCGCTTCAAATAGTGACTGTGACATGACTGAAGAAGCTGCACTGCAAGGTGCGGATGAGCTTCAGTTTGTGTTATTTTAAGCCTCTTGCTGACACATTGTCGTAATTTCATTTCTTAGTGACCTGCGGTAGAGGCTTCAAAAAGCGGCTCTCACACATTGAGGTGCCCCGATGAGCAGGGTGCGTTCAGTGTCGCGATTTTTTTTTTTTACCCAAATTGACTGTTGACCAAACCTCTGCAGGTGGCAGCTCCCTTGTAGCTGGTGAAAGAATTTCCGCTGACTTCGTCTTGCCGGAGAAAACCTTAACCAGTCGTTCAGCTGTCACAAAAGGAACTTGTGTGACCGGTAAGTTGTATGTTCACTTCAACACCAGAGTGGATTGATATAGAGATTTCCGCAGGCCGCTCGCAAGATTTTTCCGACAGCACTGTTCGAGGCACTGAACAAGCTTCACAAGACCCTCCAAAAGATGTCTCCGCCAACAGCTCCACGCCTGAGTGCCCTAGAGAAACTGGTGACTATGCTTTTATTGCAGCTGTTTTTAATGTGCTATTTTATGTTTAGGACATTCTGAGGAAACTATCCTCAAAAGGACACTACGTGTGCACTTACAAAATGTAAGGGTGGGCTCTCAGTGATTTTCATTTTTTTTTGTGCATTGTCAACATTGTGCATGGTTTTTTTTAGGTAGTGGAATCGAAAACTTTGCACCACAGAAAGTTGTGCACCTTGGGTCTGGAAGAGCGAGGAAAGTGCTCGTATGGGATTAGTTGTTCTTTGCTTTTACATCCATTTTTTTGTTTATTACAGTGCGTTCCTGTGTGCCAGCGACAATGTCTCCATCAATGAAGTACAAGCAAACCATTAAACATCTGCAAGCCAAAGTAGCAGCACAGCGGAAAACTATCAAAAGACTGCGGAGACAGCCTTACCAAACTAACCACTCATTCGTTGCATACATTGTTTTGGTTACCCGCTATGAGGAGTAGGGACACTGTGTATTCGCTCGAAGTGATTTGCATAACCTTAAAAAGAATGTTGGGTATCCTGTCTGTATTTTTGTAGCAAATGGGGGCGAACTGTACACTTTACTGTGGGTCGCTTGGTCACTGTGTATGCTTTATCTCTCCAGCTCAAGTAATATATCGATAACAAAACCGCTTGTTGAAATGTCTTCGAGCGGGTAAGGAACACAGTATGAAGTGGGCACAGTTCACGTTATCACGCTTTTTGTATTTTAGCTTCTCATCAACCTCCTCATCTCGCCCATCAAAATTTTCAAAAGAATACCCAAACTTGTAGCGTTTGATGGGGCTGCGGACGCTGCCATTTTATTTTTAAATAGCTTGTGAGTGATAACGTACGATGTAGAGCCTTTGTGAAAAATAATGAGCCAAAGTGGTTTCCTTCTGCTATTTATTAGCCCTGTAATACCGCTCTCGTAACACCAATTAAGGTCCACAATTCTGGATAAGTGATGACTACAATCTATTTTAGCTCGCAAGCGTCACAGCAACACCCAGACGCAAATCACTTGGGATCTTAAGTTTTTGATAAGAAGAGCCACAAGACCTGCCAGTGTTGTAGCATAAAGTTTGTCTTTCACGTAGTGAGCAAGCTGCAAAGCCCTACCTTTCCGAGGACAAGCACGCATCGTCTTTTTTTTTTTTTTCATTTTGGGCTAGCTGTTCTTAAGCACAGCCAGCACACTGCAGCTTTGCCTTTCTGCTATATTGTGTCGTGTGGTTTCTGTGCACTCTTTTTTTCTATGCATTATTTTGGTTAACCCCAGGCGCGATTCGCGACTTCATTACTGTGTATATGTCACTTCTTCCTTCTTCATCAGCATTGTGCGCTGTGTTTTTGCCATAGATCCTTACTTATCCACGGGCCCGGTGTGTCATACTTCACCAGCTTCTCGGCTTCTGCCAACTCTAGCGATGTGTGCGTTGTCTGTGTTCCCTCTGTATTTGTTACAATATTTGTTACAATTTATTTGTAAGGCAAGATGCATTTGTTGTCTACCTTTGTCATATTGTGCTTTTTATATTCTCAGACTCTACCTTGCCTTTGAATAAAACATTGCGGATACTCTGTCTCTTTGACTGATATATACATTGATCACTTGTTCCAAAAGAACAAGTGATCAACAAGTGAACAAAAGAACAAGAACAAGCGCGATGAATAAAATCGTAGTGAATTATCACTACCTGCATCTCTCTTTATTATAACTTATTCGAAATAAAATTTAAAAAAATAAAAATGAAAAATTTGCGCCAGTGAAACCGAAACAGGAAGCGCACGCCACTTGCTCTCACCAACCACCAGGTGTGCTAGGGTCGATTGGGCCGCTGGGGTCTACGGGAGGGTCCACTCTTCACCTTTTTTTATTTCTCTATGGTTAATTGTTGAGTAGCCTGTTCGAAATCCTGCTTGTTCCTTTGGTTGATTGAATACTAATGTTTTCTTTACTCTGTTAGCAATTACCTTTGTAAATAGCTTGTATACTACAGAGAGCAAGCTGATCGGCCTGTAATTCTTCTAGTCCTTGTCATGTCCTTCCTTATGTATTACGATGATGTTAGCGTTCTTCGAAGAATGTGGTACTCTTCCCGTCACGAGACACCTCGTAAACGTACAGGGTGGCTAGTTTTTCAAACACAATCTGTCCTCCATCTTTCAGCAGATCTGATTTTACCTGATCCTCACCACCAGCTTTGCCTCTCTGCATGCTCTCAAAAGCTTTTCTGACTTCTTCTATCATCACTGGTGGGGTTTCATCTGGGTTAGTACTGCTAGTTCTATAATATTAAGGTCGTGGTTGTCCGGCTACTGAACAGATCTCTGTAAAACTCCTCCGCTATTTCAACTATCCTATCCATATTGGTAGTTATTTTGCCTTCTTTGTCCTTTAGTTTATACATCCGATTTTTGCTTATCCCAAGTTTCCTCTCCACTGCTTTGACGCTTCCTTCGTTTTTCAGAGAGTGTTCAATTCTCTTCATGTTATCCCTTCTTACATCAAATACCTTACGCCTATTAATCAACTTCGAAAACTCTGCCAGTTCTATTTTGTCTGTTGTACTTGAGACTTTCGTGATTTGACGCTTCTTAACGAGATGCTTCGTTTCCTGAGAAAGCTGGCCAGTGTCCTGCCTAACTACCCTGCCCTCCAACTGCCACTGCACGCACTGTAATGATTCTCGTCAGATTATCATTCATTGTACCTATGCTAAGGTTGGTTTCCTCACTAAGAGCCGAGTACCTGTGTCGTTCCTTCTTCAAGTTTAGGCAAATTCGAGACCGTGCCATTCTATGATCCCTGCATCGTACCTTGCCAACCACTTCTACGTCCTGCACGATGCCTGGGTGTGCACTAATTATAAAGTTTATTTCATTCTTATTTTCGCCATCAGGGCTTCTCCATGTCCACTTGCGGTTTCCCTGTTTTCAGTAAAAGGTATGCAAAATCTGTAAATGATTGCGTTCTGCGAATTCTACTAGCAGTTCTCCTCTGGCGTTTCTAGTACCGATGCCATAATCTCCTACAGCGTGCTTCTTCCCTACCTTCGCATTAAAGTCTCCCATGAGTATAGTATACTGTTTTTACCTTACTCATTGCCGATTCCATGTCTTCATAGAAGCTTTCAGCTGAAGCGTCATCACGGCTTGATGTAGGCACGTAAGCCTGTACTACATCTTGTCTCTCTTATTCAATTTAATTACGATACCTACCACCCTTTCATTAATGCTATAGTATTCCTCTATGTTGCCAGCTGTTTCTGTGAATTAGGAACCCCACTCCCAGTTCTCTTTTGTCAGCCAAGCCCTGGCAGCAAAGGACGTGCCCATTCTGTAGCACCTTATAGGCCTCATCTGTCCTCTTAACTTCACTGAGCCCTATTATATACCATTTAACACCCTCTAGCTCCTCGGATAGTACAGCTACACTGCCCTCATTAGATAAAGTTTTAGCTAAGGTTCCCAATCCGCCCGATTGTCCATTTTACAAGGTCGCCTCTGAACAAGCTTTCGGCTTACCTACACTGGACCCTCTCGCCGCTCGTTGGAAAAAGTGAAACGCACTTAAGAAATTCCAGTAATTTCATTGATAAGGTACGCGACATGGTACTAGATGACAATGATGTTCTAGCATCTTTTGATGATCGGTCGCTTTTTACAAGTGTACCTGTTGGTCTGGCAATCGACGTGTGCAAGACAGCCCTTGAGTCAGACCAATCATCGTCGGACAGAACGCCCATCGATGTTCCTGATCTGTTACGGTTGCTTAAGTTCTGCTTGGAGAACACCTACTTTATATTCAGGAGCAAATACTACAAGCAGGTGCATGGCACTGCAATGAGATCTGTGTCCGTCACAGTCGCAAACTTTAGCATGGAGGCTGTTGAAAACCGGGCTCTCACTTCATTTGCTGCCCCGCCCAAGACTTTCCTTCGATATGTGGATGATTGTTTCTGTGTTTTGCAACGGGATGCCCTGCCAGTAATCTTAGAACAGCTAAATTACGTGGAAGCCACAATACAGTTTACCGTGGAAGAAGAATCAAACGGCTGCCTTCCGTTCCTTGACGTCCTCGTGAAACGAGACGGTAGGCGCCCGACTTTCAGCGTGCACAGAAAAGAAGCACACACCGGTCGTTTTCTAAGCTTCAATTCTGTGCACCCATTCTGCCATAAACATTCTGTTGTGTCTACACTCGTAAAGTGCGCTTGGAGGATTTGTTCTAAGGAAGAAGACGCAGTAGAAGATGTTGAGTCCGTTCGACGGGAGCTGGCTACTTGCGGATACCCGCTTTCCTTCATGAACTCGGTGCAGCGCCAACTGCAGCGTCCGGCTCAGTCAGACACCATTGCTTCAAGAAAACGCGCATAGGTGCCTTACGTCCCAGGCTTCAGCGAGACCCTCGCTCGGGTATTGCGCGGCTACAATGTCCAAGTGGCTCACGTTCCGACACGAAAGCTCCGACGCCGTCTTACAAATGTGAAAGATAAGATGGACAGACATGATTTTCCCGGCGTGGTGTATAAAATTCCTTGCAAAGACTGAATACGGATACATTGGCGAAACGGGCAATTACAAAAAAAAGGGCTCCGGGAACATTTTAATGACGTCAAGAACAAGAAAGTAGCTTCTAACGCCCTCGCAGAACATGTTGCGTCTACTGGGCACGCTATCGACTGTGATAAAGACTGCATCATTGCCACGGAAAGAAAGTTGTTACCACGATTGCACATGGAATCTCTGGCCATTCGAACTACTGCGCACACGTTGTACAGAAATATTGGGACACTCCCCCCCGTGTACGCGCGATGTCTGCAACACGTGATGAAACATGCATAAGAAGAGCGCACTACGCCATTCGCGGTCACTGTGAAAGGCTTCCGCGTGGGGAGCCGAAATGCCTTTTTAGGTTTTGTGTATTTCACCTTGGTCGGCGTTTCTTGTTATTTTGCACTACATAAGGTTCTAGCGTTAAACGTTCCAGAAATTCTTAACACCCTCTGCTGCATTGCAGATCTGACCGCCGCCGTGGTCAGTTGCTTTGCAGCTGCTGTGGACTGAGGGCCTCGAGATACCGCACGCCAGTTACGGCCCTCTTCAAGCGATGCAGCAGCCTTGCTTACATGGCAGCGCATCCCCAGGCAAGCGTGTGCGCCGCGAGTGCTGAGACCAGCGTTTCCAGCAGTAGGTTTTGGCGCGTACTCGAGAGCGGAGGACTTCACCCACACCATGTTGACCTGCATCACAGCAGGAAGACAGATTTACAAAGCCGTCTTGACTTCTGTAACTGGATACTCATACAGGAAGAAAGTAAACCCGGGGACTCGCTCTCTGAATTTCGTGCTGACCGGTTGTGCACTCGCAATCTCTGTTGACAGCGCAGCTCTGGCCGACTGGCTCTCCCTACGCCATCTCTTGCCGCCGACAAGAGCTCTCTCTGAGTGGTGCTTTGGACTCCTGCGATCGTGTCCATCTTTCCTATCTTCTCCTTACTTCCGTATATTGCTGTCCCTGCACCCCACTCTCTCTTTCCGGCTTTATCTCTATACCTTTATTCCTATTAATTTAATCCCTCCTTACCTCAATCCCCCGTGAGCTACTGTTGAGGTGCCGCACTGATGCAGACAGTAACCGGGCTCACTTTTCTTTAATAATCACATAAAGGTAACCCTAGCTTCCTGAAGAACCTTATCTGGTTTGATAAAGCTTGCTTCTCGCGCAATGCCCAAGTCAATGTTCACAATGGTCATTACTGGAGCGCTACAAATCCTCACTGGCTGTTGCAGTCACAACACCAGGTGCAGTGGTCTTGCAGTGTTTGGTGCAGCATTAACGAAGGAAAAATTATTGGCCGGATTTTTTTCGATGGGACACTCACCGCAGAATGCTATATCAGCGAAATACTAAATGGCCCACTGAGTGACTTCACCTGCAACCTCCCTCTAGCACAGCTTGGGAATATCTGGTTCCAGCAAGACGGAGCTCCACCGCACAGCTGCACGTGGACTCGAATGTGGCTCGATAGAAAATTTCCTGAGAAATGAATCGGCTGTCTTCAACTTGTAGAGTGGCCCGCAAGATCCCTAGGTTTGACTCTACTAGATGTCTTTCTATGGGGGATATATTAAAGACCTTGTCTACGCTGAAGCGACAACGCCCGCAAGAGTGATGTCTAAAATAATAGATGTGTGTCGCTTTACAACTCCACGAATGCTACGAAACGCGAGAGAAAATGTGCTGACTCGATGTGGATTGTGTATAGGGGCTGATGGAGGGCTGTTAGAGCACGCTATGCAACTGCCCACGACGTCTCAATAAAAGCAATTTGCCATTACGCTGATCTCTTTCCAACACTTCGCTTTTCTACATTATAAGAGTTAGCTATAAGAGCACAGAACAATTTTTGATTCATTCTGTTTATTTGTGTGCACTGCTGCACTCTAACAGACGAGTACTAAACGTGAATTTTTAAATGGAGACGAAGTACGAGCAATAAACTGTTGAACCCACAGTCAATCGTGCCGTATTCCTTCTAAGTATCCAGTTGAGCAATCACACGTAATCGATCCAGATATGACCGAAAAAAAAAAAAAACTTCTAGAATAACTACCCTTGAAGTTTTTATATCCTTCCTTTATCAAAAATGTCACCCTCTGCTCCACCATCAGGTTTATCGTTGGCTTGAAAAGAAAAGAAAAAATGTCTGCAATGCGCTGAATGCTGCCTCAGGCCTCGTAGCGCAATGCACGTGGCAGCCATCTTTTCGTCGAAGTTTATTGTCTTCGTTTCTTTCACCCCCCTTCCTTTTAATCGTACCATCTAACCATAGCTTAATGTCCATCGTAGTGACCAATAGCTTGTTCAAGCGACCTTTGTGCGTGAGAAGCCTCTGTTACTTCGTTCAACTTACATTTGAAGGCACTCAAAGCACCCTGTGTTGGGCGGCAATCACGTGATATTTTTTTGAATTTCGGCGCATCTAAACAAACCCCGAAAAAAAATTAACCAGCGTTATCTTACCGTGATTTGAAAACTTTGTTATTTCTGGATGAGAGCTGCAAGTCTTGTATGAATTTTTTTCTCTAGCCAGTAGTAAAAACTTAATTGAGCAATCTTTATTAATTACCATGCTTAGAGGATAAAAAAATATTCCGACGTGCTGCATACAGCTAAGACCAATACTGCGCTAGCTGGAGATGCGTAGCACTCATATTAAATTCTTTTATTGCTTGGTACTTTTTAGCTGAAAACACCCTGTATACAAATATAATACTCTTCTGGGGTAATCGACCATGGGAAAAATTTATTCATCAGGTGTAAAACTGGTACTTACAAGCGTGACAATACAGTTGCTAGGAAGCTGCACGTAGACACTATCTGAAAACAGTGGCAGTTTCTGCAAACCTTCAACATGTTTTTCTATTGAAACTGAGCGCCGACATTATTCCTCAAAACATGAAGCTAAATAACGCGATAAAATATGAGCAACTACACAAAAGGAAGTTTAACAGAACAGCTGCGACGGTATTCTTGGGCGAGCGCATTCGAGATATTTTGCGACACTTTATACTAACTTAAGCATGCGCCCACAGGAAAAACAGGCTGCCAGCAGTTATCCCGATGCGTCTGATACAAATTCTATTGTGGAGGCGAAACAATCATATCTGTTAAAAGGAATGGCTTGTGAACGCAACACGAAATGCAAGTACGCTGTTGTATACGTTTCAGAAGCGGGACATGATTGCGAGGAATGCTGCAGAATAATTGTGGCCACTTGGAATTTTTTAACCTCTTGCACATGCATTGTCTTGCTCTTCACTTCTGTCGGAGTGCGGGTACCGTGACCGAGAATCGAATCATCTTCGAAGTAAGCAGCGTGACACAGCAACAAACCTCATCAAAACGTGTACGCTGGAGCGCAGGCATTGCGTTGGCGATTCTATTTAAAAAGGTCATTTTTTAATTGTTTTACGGACATCATTGATGCTGCTTCCGTCAAGTGTGAAACAAGCAAAAAGTGAATGCTGGCAGCGCAACAGCATTCGAAGCGAGCGCGTGTTACGTATACAAGTGCCACAGCAAGATTTGAAGAGTCCGTGCCGTTACGTCATTCTAGCCTCCTACCAGGCGGCGCCACTCCCACTTCTCAGGGCTAATGAGCGGTTATAAGTGGTCTACACTGTACATGAGCCTCAGCTATTTTCGCTTCCATCGAAAATGCAGCCACCGCAGCCGGAATTCGATCCTGTGACCTTCGGGTTAGCAGTCGAGCGCCTTGACCACTAGACCACCGTGGCGGGGCTTTTCAAGGTTTACAAGGAGTACCCTAGTATTAAAAAATTTCAAGGAGCTGTGCGAACCCAGAGTGTCTTTAGGCACGCTGAGACACTAGCCATACAAGCATCATTGAAATGTGGTTTCAGTACACTAACTGGTGGGAAAAGCACATGAGATATTTGCAGCAACTGTGTTCTTAACTTAGGTGAATGTACATCTTCAAGATTCTTTATTCTTCATAATAACTCTCCTCTAGTGCTTAACCCCCGAGAGTACAATGAAAAACAAATTTACAAAGCATAGTTCTGCTGGCCGCTATGTTTAGTATATGTTAAAAGCCACTTGCAAATGGCAGCAATGCCTGCAAATGTCGCAACAGCAGGTGATGGAACTTCCGTGACTTACACCTCATATGTTTAGTCCTAAGATGCCTGAGAATACTTCTGCATGCACATCTAAAAAAACTATTTCACCAGGAATTCAATAAGCAGGCTTGAAAGTTGCACATATTTGGAAGCATAACAAACAGAGTTGAAGGCATTCAATGTGCTGTATTAACGAGACCAATATGGCACTGCATGACAAATGCCATGAGGTTGATCAAGCCATTCAAATTACCTTTGTATCATAAGATGCATTGTAGAGGAAGTTTATAGACCTTATTCGCTGACCATTGCGTACATGGAAAGTTTCAAGCAATGCAACTCCAGACTTCACTAAAGTGCATTGCTATGGTACATTGTTAAAGCCAGCTAGTGTAACAGACCAATATGGCACTGCGTGACAAATGCCATGAGGTTGATCAAGCCATTCAAATGAGCTTTGTATCATAAGATGCATTGCAGAGGAAGTTTATAGATCTTATCCGCTGACCATTGCGTACATGGAAAGTTGGAAGCAATGCAACTCCAGACTTCACTAAAGTGCATTGCTATGGTACATTGTTAAAACCAGCTAGTGTAACATAAACCAGACCCAAGTACAAGGAATGTTTTTTTTTGTTTAATTTTTCGCTTCATACTTGTTCCGCTGTCTGAAACAAAAAAGAGAGAGAGAGAGTAGGCTGGTGCCCATACCAACATAGGAACTACAATCACATGAGACAAGGTAAAAAAAAAGAAGGGGAGGGGAGCAGCGGAGATGGAATAATAATACAAAAACTTAAATTACAGCGCAAAAATAAACATGCCAGTAGCCCTGACCCAGAGCAGCGAGCAGTGAACAACGACGACATTGCCAGACCACTGTCCCTTACTTCCAGACCAGTCGAGTTGTAAAACGCGAAATTAGAAAAAAAAAAAAAAACAGAGGGCAGTGTGGCTCTTTTTCACACAAGAAGGCAGAAGGGCAACTGAACTAAGAATCACAGGTGACGCTGAGGGCCTTGCGAAAAGAACCCCGACCATTTTAGCTGGAAAAGCCTGATGAGCAACAGTTCTAGCGGCTGCAAAAACAGCTGCACATGGGTGTGCTGTTCCTGCATGGTGCACCCTGTGCACACGCAAGCACTGTGCGCACTGCTCACCATATGCAAGCTACACATTCACACACTTTAGGAAGGGTCTGAAGGCAAAACTAAGAGACTGGTTGTCCAAGCGGTGCCTGCAGTAGTGGCGGCCATCTTCTCTTGTATCTATCTACTCTTGCTCGTCGCCAAGGTCGTGTTTCACCTTGGAGAAGTCGAAGTCCTCACCCGTGCCCCGGCGGAAAATGTCCAGGACATCGAGGCAGGTCGTCTCAAAGTGGGTTGTCGCATCGTATGACTGTGAGATAAAGATCTGAAAAAGACAACGAACACAATCACAGAGTAGGAAGACTTGCACATTCCAGCTAATAAGTCACATCCAGGTTGGACGAGTACTTCCGGCATACTAGAGGCTTTTACAATGAAATGTAAAGATGAAACCTGTTGGCGTTCCCTCAATAAATGTAACAGGCAATGAGTGCAGCTATCTATGAAACTAATCTCTTATGACTAATGTACCACTCTCCGCAGGCTCCGGCAGAAGATTAATATGTTTCCCGGCCCAGAGTTTCAATGTGTATATACCTCGGTAATATGAATCTCTCAAATGCGACTGAAAAAAACTAAACTATCGACCAACTCCCCAAAGGGAACACTAATGGGATACGAAGCAGCAGCGGTGCCTGCGGAGTTGACCCGGTTTAAACGGGTTCTCAACGCGAGTGCTGGATTTGATTGATATGTGGGGTTTAATGTCCCAAAACCACATGATTATGAGAGACGCTGTAGTGGAGGGCTCCGTAAATTTTGACCACCTGGGGTTCTTTAACATGCACCCAAATCTGAGTACACGGGCCTGCAACATTTCCGCCTCCATCGGAAATGCAGCCGCCGCAGCAGGGATTTGAACCCGCGACCTGCGGGTCATCAGCCGAGTACCTTAGCCACTAGACCACCGCGGCGGGGCGACGCGAGTGCTGGAAGAACGGTTTGAAGCGTAACTCGGTGTAGCGTTTACTCGAGTAAACGTTTGTTTGAAATGCAAAGACACGAAAGGTGAGACGCGTTGAAGACGCTTGCGCTCTGCTTCCTTGGCTTGCATCTTGTCGATGTTACTCGCCCGCCGGCTGTATTCTTGAGCGCGATCTGCGTCTTCGACTCGCACCTCGTTGGTGCCGCTGGTCTTTCACTGCCAACGCTTGCGTTCAGCTTCCCGCGCTCAAACCTTGTCGGAGTTGGCTTTGCTAACTCTGGCAACCGCTAAAGGTAAGCGCACACTAGCAGGAAGCATACCGCGACAGTGTCCCCTCCCCCGTCGGCGCTGAAAGATTCGCTGAAAGATTCTCGAGGCGACCGCAGCGTGTGCACCCGCGGCTTCTTGCCGACAGATGGAGAGAGGTGGCTGGGTAAGACTATGCCCATGTGACAAGTGGGCTCGAGCGTTGAGAGCAGTGGACAGGGTGAAGCGAGCGAGATGACACGTGGTGAGCGGCAACAAGCTAGGGAGGGAGTGACGTCAACGTGCACGAACTACGAGGGAAGGCGTGACGTACTTGGCACCACCCTAACACCTGCAGCCAGCGGAGAGCGATGCGGATAAAGGGACAGCATTACACAGGCTAGTCAAAGAGCTGCTTAACATCTAATATTCATACCTGAAATTCGTATCAGCAGAAAATATGAAATATTAGCATGCGACAAAAGAAAGCTGGTGCATGTTTCCATTCATTGTTTCTCAGGGCCGCAGCAACCACCATATAAATTTTGCATGCTACTTGCTGTGTCAAGCCAATCAAACGCGAGTGGCGTCATAAGCATGGTGTAAAAATAAGTTAGGTGAGGACACTGGGCCTGGCGGTGCATCTAGATTGTGTTTGTTGCCTGGGCTGCTTCGGCTTGATGCAACAGATGGCGCTCACGGAGGGTGAGTCAAGGTGCTTGCTGGGAAGCAACTCCGATCTGCATGGAGGTTATTCCTGCGGCGCCTCGTTGTTTATTACGCTCAATATACACATGTACACAGAAGTCAATAAATTAATACACTGTGATTCTGCTGTAATGAAATTGATTTCCTAGTTTGGTACCTAGCTTATATTCTAACAGTGTTTTTGTAATATAAATGCTCCGACAGCAGCAAGCGTTGGCCTGGAGAGCGGTCTTATTTTGATGCGACAGCACTAAAAAGCGTCTTTCGCTAAAATTCTAGTGTCTGTGTCGGCATCTTTAATTCGGAACAAAAAAGCAGCATTGTATGTGAGTGAAAATTGCAGGTGTTTGCAATAAGGACACCAGCCTGAGTGCAAAGGCATGCCATAGCTATTAGTAAAGCGATGGTCTGCATGCGTTTGGGCATGTATGTGAGTGCATATAGGCCTGCGTGTGTGTGTAGGCGTGCAGACATCGCTGTTGCATTCTGTTTGTTTAGCAAAATGAACGAAAAACTTCGCCTTGACAACAAAATCGACATGCTACTCTTGCCAGTCTTGCTGTTAGCGTCACCCAGATGACTCCACTTCGGCCTCTGGCAGTGTATGCAGCATGGTATTGTGGGAAGAACTTCACTGGGTCCTGAAGGTCGACCTTGGGTTAACCCGTACCACACCCATGTTGGGATTGTCGGGCCAGAGCCAGCAGCCATACTCCGCGCTATTTTATTAAGCACGCAAACAGGCACTTGATAAAGTGCTCATCAGATTGAAAGCGAGCGCACTACCTAGAGCAGTATATTTTGTGCAGCTCGTCCCTTACGCCGCTGACGTGGGATGCAGACATTTATATTTTACGTTCGCTGAGGCATGGCCTTCGCCTTGAAAATGGTGTTGTGTCGCAAGTACTGTGCTCGGAAATGCTCCTGCAATGTACCAAGACAGTTACGAAGTGCTAGAGATATCTAAAAACGAGAAAATCTGGCCTGATGGCATCAAGCATGCCAAACTAATTATATTCACATGAATATAATGAATGTATAAAAACACGGCTGCATCACAGAAATAGTAAGCACAATGATTTCTCTTTAACATTTAATTTTTCTTGTCCTAAAAGGCATAGATGAGTACGTTGAAGAAATGGCATCTGAATATGAAACAAGAAATTACTTTTTCGACGTGATGACAAAGTAGCAGCAGCACATGGGCCCACACTATAAGCATCCTCCTCTTTACATGGAGAAGGCCTGTTGCGGTTGAAGTCGAATCGCTGCATGGGTGCCTGTTCATTCATCGTGGCCATGCTGTGGAGCCCCTGTCTCCACGCGCAATGAATTTGGCGTGCTTTCAGTAGTCATGCCAGGCACTTCAGATGATGAGTCGAACCTTTTGGCACCCGTCGCTTTCGAGAAGTCTGCAGTAAAGCCAGTCGTTTTCGCAGAACTTTCCCGATTTATCACTGATCGGTCAGGTATTTTGGGTAGTTCAGTTCAGTTCAGTTCAGTTTTATTTCCTTAAAGGCCCCCATTCAGGGGGTGTTACATAAGGGGTGGGATTACAATTCAAAACAGCGGAGATTCAATTAACATTGCAAACAAACAGTTAAAATTGAATTAACATGGCAGATGATCGGTAAGGCGTTCCAGGAAGGTAGATGATGAGGCAATTGTGACAATGTCGTAGGGCAGGCCGTTCCAGTCTGAAGCTGCTCTGAGGAAAAACGAAGCAGCAAACGTAGTGGTGCGTGATGGCGGGCGGGCAACTTGAAGTGAATGACTGGTGCGGTGGGAAATGCGTGAGGCGGCTGTTATATAAGGGGCTTGATTGGGTGAAGAATAAAAAAACTTATGATAAAGGGTTAGGCTAGCAATGCGGCGACGATAAGAAAGGAGTGATAGGCCAGATTCATGTTTCAATGGTGAAATGCTGATGTCATATGAATATGAGGAATGGATGAAACGGGTGGCCCGATTTTGAACACCTTCCAAGGCAGTGATTAGGTATGCTTGATGGGGGCTCCAGATGGCAGATGCGTATTCTAATTTTGGTCTTATAAGCGATTTATACGCGAGTAATTTAACATGTGGTGGGGAAAGGCGAAGGTGGCGTTTAAGAAAACCCAGTGTTTTGTTCGATGCTGAAATGATGTTTGTAATATGGGCGCGCCATGATAAATTAGAACAAAGGGTGACTCCTAGATATTTATACGATTCTACTAATTCGATACATGATTTAGAAATAGAATACTGAAAGCGAGAGGGATTGTGACGACGAGAGAAGGACAAGAGTTTGCATTTAGTGGGGTTGAGAGTCATTAGCCAAATATTACACCAGTTTATTATATTGTTAAGGTTGCTCTGAAGGATGTGATGGTCATGACAATTAGTAATAGTATGATAGATTACGCAATCGTCAGCGAACATGCGAATGTTACAGGAAACATGCAATGGTAAGTCATTAATATATATTAGGAATAGGAGAGGACCGAGAACAGACCCTTGTGGGACGCCTGAGGTGACTGGGAGTGGTTTAGACAGGTGGCCGTTAAGATAGACAGATTGCGAGTGGTTAGTTAGAAACTCCTCAAGCCACCTGAAAATGTTAGGATGCAAGTTTAGTTTTGAAAGTTTCAGTAACAGACGCTGGTGAGGAACCTTGTCGAAAGCTTTTGCAAAATCAAGGAATATTGAGTCGGTTTGGATATTACAGTCGAGATTAGTCTGTAGGTCATGAACGAATTGTGCTAATTGGGTTTCGCAAGAAAGGCCCTTTCGAAATCCGTGCTGTGAAGGATGAAAAAATTCGTTGGAGTCCAAAAAATTGAAGATTTGTGAGTAGATGACGTGTTCCATGATCTTACAAGGCACGCTGGTTAATGAAATGGGGCGGTAGTTCAAGGGTGAGTTTCTGTTACCCGATTTGTAGACTGGAACGACCTTGCCCGTTTTCCAATCATCCGGCATGATTCCTGAGGTGAGTGACTGTGAGAAGATAAGACATAAGTATGCTGCGCAAGTCGATTTCACATTCTTGAGGAGTTTCGAGTTGATGGAATCCATACCAGCTGATGAAGAAAGTTTTAATTTGTGGATTATAGATGAAATGCCTTCTTCGAAGAAGGTGACAGCAGGCATGAAAGTTTCTACGTTAAATGATGGCGACTGTGAGGGCATGTCAAGTTCAGTAGTGAAGACAGATGCAAATGCTTCGTTGAATATTTCTGCGCAATCATGGTCAGTCACTGTCTCGTGTGAATCATTCGTTAGTTTAATATCGGAAGGATGTGTGGGGTTTAGAACTTGCCAGAATTGCTTGGGGTTCCTGATTAAGAGATTAGGTAAGTCTATATGGTAAAACGAGTATTTGGCTTTACGAACGGATAGCAAATATGATTTTTCAGCTTCGATGTATTTTTGCCATGCAGTAGGCTTGCCGTTGCGTTTGGCGGTACGAAAAAGTCGTTTCTTTTTGTTTTCAAGTTTTTTTAAATGCCGAGAAAACCATGGTTTATTGCGGTTAGTTTGAAAAGTAATCTTCGGGATAAACATATCAGAGAGGTGATTTACTTTGTCCTTAAAGATCAACCAGTTGTCATGAACTGAGCGCGTGTGAAATGTAGATTCATACTGATTAAAAGAGTTACTGAGATCTTCAGATATTGCACTATAGTTACCCTTATCATAAAGAACAATTGTTTTATTAGTCGTCTGATTTTGGGTAGCCCCAGTGAAATGGCAGGCACAGCATTCCAAGTGAGTAGAGGTTTCTTTGGTGCATGCAACAAGTCGTTTCCTTTGTATTCTGCATGACATGTGGCAGAGATTGCTTCTCCCGGGAAATGGTTCGCACTAGGCTTGTGCGAATATTCGAATGCTTCGAACATTCGAACGAATCGTTGGGTGTTCGAATTCACTTTCATTCGAATTTAATATTCTCGAAGTATTCGCAATGACCGAATAGGTGTATATTAATCCGCATGCCACCGCCTGTAAAAGTGGTTTTACTGCAATGTAGAAATGCTAAACCGTGAAGCACCTATACAGGAGAAGCTTGCTTTGCCGCAAAGCCCCCTTTAAATTTAAGGGTGCTTTGCAACACTTGGTGAACATGGTCAGAAAACGGTGCCGATCGGTAGACGAGGCTACGGAGAATACGTGAGGCAAATATTATAGCGCAGCACGCAGCCTGTAATTCACAAAAATTTTTCAAAGCTAAAAATTGCTTTCTTCCCTTGGCAAATGACACTATAAGCCCGGAAATTACTTGTCACAGCCATTAACTGATTTGAGCATGGTGCGCTAGTTGTTACCAGGGCTGCCGCTTATGTCACACTGAAAAGCGGCGTATTCGAAAAAAAAAAAAGAGGTGCTCAAGGTCACAGAGTGCGTGTGACGTATATTCTTGCACCGTGACATTCCACTCTGCTCAACTTCCAGCTATTTTGTCGGGACGAAAAGTAAGAATGCAATTGCAGCACGCGACAAATTTTTGAAACTCCGTTCGTACTGAACTTATTTTAGAAACTTTGAGGCGGTAAGTTTGTGAGGCAATAAACATGTTTTCTGGCTCTGTGGCTACTTGAAAAAGTGTTCATCCACATATGTTCTGTGCAGCCCTGTAGAGTTCTGTCCCACTGCGTATCCGAACATACAGAAAGCTCAAGCCTCCTCCTTTTTGGTCACCACCCTGGTGATTAAGGCCCTCCCGTGCAAAAATAGTATGTGTAGGGGGGTATTCGTCATTTCGTAGGTGGGTCTCCATTATGCCGGCTATATAGAACTCTATGAAATCTTGTCCTTTGTCCAAGATTTCATAGAGTTCCTACCATTTCTGTTCTCGTCTGCCCCCCCTGCATGTTCAGGTAATACAGTGACTTATCGTTCCGTTTGTTCCACCGTTGTCTTCTTTTTTTTTTCTTTGCTCGACTGTGGTTATCAACTGTGTGAGGATGAGATTCAGGTTCCCTCCTCATTTGTGTTCTCCTACCTTGTTTTCTTTCTAGTCCTTTCGATCCCCTGTCCCCTCCCCACTCTACACAATGTAGGATGTGGGCGTTTAGTTTCTCTTCATTGCGTTGTGCCTCCGCCAAGGTCTCCCCGAGTTTTGTGCCCATGCCATGTGAATGATGGTTTGCTCCAAAGCTTTCATAAGCAGGGTGGCTGCATTTATGCCCCTGTTTCTCCCGCTCTCATGTAAATAGCATGGGTTGGTCCTGAAAAAGCGCCGATTTTATGCCCGAGTTGCTGTCCCAAGGCCGCCACCACTGTCGAGATCGTTGTACAACTCTTTGTTGGGTACCCAGTTGGTGCTGGCAAATTCCACATAGTTCCTTCATTTTTGCATTCCATTTCGTGCACTCGCTTGTAGGGATGAGTTCTCCGAGGTCCATTCTGGGACACAAGGAACCTGTGTTTGTCATTTCCCAGCAGCCATGTATGTAGCCTGTCGTGTAGACTTTGGGCTAGGCTTTCTGTTGGGGCATTGGCTGTGTTTAGCTCTTAGGTGCCTGTATGCAACACGATCATTATCTGCGCCAGTGTTGCCAGATGCCATCGAGCAAGCAAGCGAATATTCACCACAAAAGAAGCGAGAACATGATGATTTTTTTTGTTTTTGAGAAAAATTTAAATAGTAAATATCATTAAAATAAGAAGGAGAATTCAAAAGATCACCTAATTGTTTTTTACAGTAAAAACATCTGCAGCTGTAAACAAAAGCACATAGTTAATTCTTAACATTGTCTCCCGGGTAGCCTCCATTCAGTTGAAGGCACACTTGCCAATGCATGATTAATGTTACTTGTCGACTCCCCCAACATATGCTTGAGTTCAACACTCAACCGTACATGTGGACACGTGCACGGCCATATCCTCTAGTCACCTAAAGAACGGGGGCACTAAATCTACCCCATACATTGGCTTAGTAGGACAGGGAGGCGTTGCAATGAATCTGTGCCCCTTAATGGGGAACACGATAAGCGGCTGAATTCTCGAAGCCATTAAGCAAAAAAGCCCATAATTGACAACTCCGGTCTGCAACACACAAGCAAAACCTTCTCCGCACAGGGCACTCAATTAAAGAGAATGAGAACACCCTGCAAGTGTCTGTGATTAACAGGCTAATTGACCTTAACTCATCGCGGTAAGACTACTTACAAGACGACGACAAAAGTATATGAAATGGTGCACCTTATCCTTAAGTGCAGCTACGTCCAAATATTATAAGCACACCACGCAAAATATGTTTGGCAAGAAAAGAAAGTCAGCACATTACAACTTCATAAAACGCTCTGACGATCCTACTGAAGAACTTGGCGTGCTGGCATCCTCAAGCGAAGGCCGCGGTGACTTTGGACGACAGTAAGCCTCAGAAGAGCGAGCTAAGACGTTGCCTGCCGATGGTGATTGGAGAAGCACTGTTTGACATGACACAAGGATTGTTCCGCAAGCAGAATCCCTTCAACGGCAGAAATGAGCTGGGGGGAAACTAACAATTTGCACAAACATCAGCACTGAAGAGGAAATCGCACATGTCGGCGAGCATCAGCAATGGTGCGGCGGAGATGGAGTTGTGCTTTTTTATTGTCAGTGACGTGCACTTTTTTCTCGGGCATAAAGCACACACTGTGTGGCGGCTTCACAATCCCACAAGCACACACTGTGTGGCGGCTACACGTATTTGCAAATGCGTCTTGCACTTAAAGTTCACGATGGTGGAGCAGGTACTTGATGAAACAATTAAGTAGCTTGGGCATTCACAACCCTTTTGCAAAACGAAAATTTGCTTCAGGTGATAGATCTGGTGTGCAACAATGATTCAATGGGGTACTTCTTTTCTGTCGATGTGGAGGACGACTAGGGGGCGTCGAGATGAGCGGACGCCTGCAGGCGTGGATAGAGGATGAGGGGGTGCTGGGGGAACTGCAGAATGGGTTTCGGAAACACAGGAGGTTGGAAGACAATCTGTTCTCACTGACGCAGTGGATCGAAATAGCAGAAAAGGAACACAGACCCCTGTGGCTAGCATTTTTGGATATCAAGGGAGCGTATGATAGCGTGGTTCAAGAAGAATTGTGGGGAATACTGGACACACTAGGCGTGGAACATGTAGTCACTAATCTTTTAAAGGGTATCTATAAAGGTAACAAGGTAGTTATAAAGTGGGAAAAACAGGTATCCAAGCCTGCAGAGGTAAAACGGGGGCTTAGACAGGGGTGCCCCCTGTCACCCTTATTATTCATGATTGATTGATTGATATGTGCGGTTCAATGTCCCAAAACCACTATATGATTATGAGAGACGCCGTAGTGGAGGGCTCCGGAAATTTAGACCACCTGGGGTTCTTTAACGTGCACCCAAATCTGAGTACACGGGCCTACAACATTTCCGCCTCCATCGGAAATGCAACCGCCGCAGCCGGGATTCGAACCCGCGCCCTGCGGGTCAGCAGCCGAGTACCTTAGCCACTAGACCACCGCGGCGGGGCTTATTATTCATGATGTACCTACAAGGATTAGAGGCAAAATTAGAGGGAAGTGGACTGGGCTTCAACCTCTCTTTAGTCAAACAAGGAAAACTTATTGATCAGGCACTACCAGCATTAATGTATGCAGATAATATAGTGCTAATGGCCAACAACAAAGAAGATTTGCAGAGATTGATGGACATCTGCGGTAATGAGGGAGATAGGTTAGATTTTAGATTCAGTAAGGAAAAATCAGCAGTCATGATTTTCAATGACAACGAAGGTAGTGAGCTTAGAATACAGGAGGTCACGCTAGAGATAACAGATAAATACAAATATCTGGGCGTATGGATAAGCAATGGGACCAAGTATCTGAGAAAACACGAAATATACGTGACGACTAAAGGTAACAGGAATGCAGAAGTCATGAAAAATAGGGCACTGTGGAATTACAATAAGTATGATGTTGTGAGAGGAATATGGAAAGGGGTCATGGTTCCTGGGCTGACGTTCGGCAATGCGGTCTTGTGCATGAGATCAGAAGTTCAAGCAAGATTAGAAATTAAGCAACGTGGAATAGGTTGGCTTGCTTTAGGAGCTCACGGGAATATACCAAATCAGGGTGTACAAGGTGATATGGGATGGACATCATTTGAGGGCAGGGAAGCTAGCAGCAAGACAAAATTTGAGAAGCGATTGAGAGAAATGGGGGAAGAGCGTTGGGCTAGGAAGGTTTTCAGCTACTTGTACATGAAGAATGTCGATACAAAATGGAGGAAGCGAACCAGGAAGTTGACTGGTAAATACTTAGAAAACAGCAGGTGGCCAAACCAAAAAGAACTATCGGTTAAGAAGAAAGTGAAGGAAACGGAGACTAACATGTGGAGAATGGGCATGATTAAGAAGTCTGCACTAGAGATCTATCGAACTTTTAAGCAGGAAATTGCCAAGGAAAGGATCTATGATAATACTCGGGGTAGTTCTCTACTGTTTGAGGCCACGACTGGAGTACTGCGAACCAAGACATATCGGGCCAAATACGAAGGGGTAGACACAGTATGCAGTGCGTGTGGAGAGGAAGAAGAAAGTGTCGAACACTTGATAGCGTTCTGTAAAGGGCTTCACCCTATAGTTCAGGATGATGGCGCAGAGTTTTTCAAAGCACTGGGGTTTAGGGACCGGGAGGGCAAAATAAACTTTAAGCGGGTAGATTTAACTAGAAGGAGGTTATCTGATTGGTGGCTAAAGTCAAGGCAAGAGTGAAAATTAAACTCTTCACTGCAAAGTACGAATCCTCAAGCTCACTTTTTAAGGAAAAAAAATATAGTTTTTGGTTCATTAGGTATTACGGCTTGGTGGCGCTAGCTACCGCCCGATCTAAAGGGTACAGCCATATCCCATCCATCCATCCATCCAGCCTACGCATCAGCTCCGCCTTCTGCTATACTTCTTGCTGGCCTGCCGAGTTCCATCTTCCCTAATTTTTCACCAACGTTTTCGCTAAGTTTAGGGGAACACCCGGATGCCAAGTTTGGCTCGGGCCACCCCACTTTTCTCCCTTTCCAACCAACGTTTCGCCATCACTCGCTAAGCCTCGAGCAGGCCCAACACGGCTACGGACCCCTGTGCTGGCGCGTCCCGCCCCTGCACTGTCATCATGCCCGAAGCCATGATGGAAGGAGAAACGACCACTGAAGAGGAAGCCAGTGTGCCTGGCTGGATCGACACAATTCAACGTCGAGCAAAGTCTTCAACTACTACCACCGGCAAGCCAGCCGGCGCCCGCATTGGCACCCGGTGAACCGTAGCTGTGACGAGGGTTGCAGCCGCCAGCCGACTCCCCCCGCTCCGAACGGATCACCACCGTGTCATCGTCCACCCCGGAGGTGGCCTGGATGGGCGCAGGTGCAACAGGCTTAAGTTCTTGCAAGCTCTACTACTCGCTGCACGACTCCCGCCAACGGCGGCAGAGGAAGTTATTGTTTGCACTAACGACACACAGAATATCTTTGTGATCAGCACGCCGAACCTACAAACGGCCGAAGCGTACGCCAAAGTGCAAGAAATTATTCTCATGGAGCGAGAACATCCAGTATCCGCTTACGTAGCGGCGTCTGGCACCACCAGCCGAGGCGTAGTCCGAGGGGTCGACGCTGACCTCCCAGACTCAGAGCTACAACGCCTGTTCGTCTCATCACATAACCCCACGTTAATGGGGGTACGTTGAATCAAGGATACAACCACCATCATCCTTCTTTTCGATGGACTTAAAGTCCCCATTGTGCGCTGCGGCATGCTCCTGCTGCATTGCACGCTCTACAAGCGACAGATCGACACCTGTCGCAACTGCGGCCGCGTCGGGCATCGACAAGACTTCTGCCCTATCCCATCTGAGAAAGTCTGAACACTGTGGTATCATCAAACCCACCGGACCTGACCATGAGTGTGTGACATTCGAGTGTGCGTTGTGCGGCCAGGCCCACATTACGGGCAACCGCACATGCCCAAATCGCTATCAAGACCCTTACGCCGTTCGACGTCGACGCTGCCGCAGACGCCGGCGTAACAACAACCAACAGACCCAGGGAGACTCGGCCATGCAACAGCCGACGCCCAAGCAACTATCCCCGACTCCACCGACGAAGCACCTGCCTACCACCACCAAGAACCCGACTGCAACGCCTTATTGGGCGGATCGAGTCACCGGTAAAGGTGAGACTCGCGGTTACGCGCGGTCGGGTAACTTGCCACAGCATGAAAACGATGAGATTAGTGAGCTCAAACGCGAGCTAGCGTTGCTGCGCAAAGAAAACGAAGAATTCAAAGCACTCATTGAAAACATGCAGCAGCCGAGTGAACGCGCTGTCGAGACGCCGACGCCCGCCACTCCGGTCGTTGAATGCGCTTCCACTAACTCGTTGAATGCTAATCGCGCTGCGAAGCGTCGCGCGGCCGAGGACCCCCCGGACGAGCCCGTTACGATGTCTAATTTCATGGAGGCACTTGCCCGCCTACGCGCAGACATTGTTGCTGATACGAGCAGACTGCGTTGCTGATATGACTCCACACACCCTCCGGCTCACTGAGCTTCACGCGCGGTTACAAATACTAGTACAGCACGCAGCAGTTCGTGCGACAACCCCTATGCAGTAATCATGGCTAACACAAGCAATCTTGTAATTTGGCAGTGGAATTGCTTTGGCTTTCTCAAGTGGAAGGCAGCCTTGCAACAATTCATTCAATCTAGTGCCAATCGGCCTGCCGTAATTCTATTACAAGAAACGCTGACCGCCAAGCCCGTTTTGCGTACCTATCACACCGAAGCGGACCATCGAGCGGGGACACGTGGGATAGCCACGCTCATCTCCAAAAAGTATGCATATGTTCGCCATGAGCTTCGCCCCGATCTCAAAGACGAACACATTATGATAGAGTTAATTCCAAACTCAATGCTTAAACAGTCAGTCTTTATTCTCAACGTATATAGTACACCCAAAAACAAACAAACTACATTTCAGGGCCTCATTCAGCGAGCGAGCAAAATTGCAGGAGACCATATGTTGATAATCGCTGGAGACTTTAATGCCACTCATGCTGACTTTGGGTACCCCGGCTCTTCCCGTAACCGAAATGCCCTGGTAGCGCAAATGCACACATATAGACTCACTCTCTTAACCGATCCCATTTCCGCTACACGGGTAGGTAACTCTGTTACGTGTGATAGCACCCCGGACCTTACTATGATTAGGTGCGCGGGAAAACCCACGTGGACTAACCTGGGTGAGAATCTAGGAAGTGATCATTATATTATACAGACGATCATAAACGTATCTACACACAAACTGCGGCAGTTTCGCATAACAGACCGGAATGGCTTTCGAGAGCTTAGGAAACGCGACGACACTCAGTAGGAAGCCCTATCAGTACTCCTTGCACAAATAAAAGAGGACGTTGCAAGTTCGACTAAAGACGTTGAAACCGAACTGGAGGTCGAGCGCTTGGACAGCCGGCTAGCTCACCTACTCGAAGCTAAGAAATCACTACACGCAAAAGCTCAATTGCAACCTTCGTAAAAAAATAGCTGAGCTTAATTAATCTTCCAATCGAGGAACGTTGCCGTAGCCTAGAGCGTCAGCAATGGGACGAAGTGTGTAACTCGGTTGATCGTCAAATGCGAAACGGGGCCAAATGGAACCTGTTGAAACACCTACTAGGTGACAAACCGTCAAAAGCGTCTCAACAATTCACGATAGACAGACTAATATACAGACTCAAAGTCTCGGGTAAGACCGACACTCAAAGCACCGACGAGCTAGCTACGCGTTACCTATGTACCGAACCCAGCTCCCCATCCGATTACCCGCCTGCCCCGGATGATACGGAGGAGGATCCCTTTGCATTCCCCTTCACTTGCGCCGAGGTTCGGGCTGTCATCTCCGAACTCAACTGCCGCTCAGCCCCTGGCCCGGATGGCATAAAGAGTAAGCTTCTCAAAAACTTTGCCGAGGAGGACATAAAAGTTCTGACCGAGCACATTAACACAATGTGGGAGACTGGCAACGTTCCGCCTGAATGGCGCGAGGCAACCGTCATACTTATCCCTAAGCCGGGTAAACCGTTAGCGCTAGGTTCACTTCGTCCCATCTGGCTCACGTCCTGCGTGAGTAAGGTGGCCAAACACGTGATACTAAATCGAGTCACAAAATTTGTTGAGGAGCGCCAGATTCTACCGATCAACCAAATTGGCTTTCGTTCGCCCCTCTCCACGCAGGATGTTATACTGATGCTCAACTATGAGCTCATGGATAAGATCACCAGAGACACTAGAGCCATTCAGCGCTCGACTTCGAGAAGGCATTCGACCGCGTCAAGCACTCTCATATCCTCGACTCGATTCGCGAAGCAGGATTAGGTGCGCGTTTCTACAATTATGTTAGATCGTTCTTGCGCGACAGGACGGCTACAATCCAACTCGGCTCGATGGGCTCGAAGAAATTCAAACTGGGACCAAGGGGCACACCCCAAGGGGCCGTGATCTTTCCGTTCCTGTTCAACCTCTCCATGCGCGCTCTGACGCAACAACTCTCACAGATCGACGGCATCAGTCACGCCTTCTACGCAGACATCACCGTGTGGTGTACGAGCGGCAGTGACGGCCATATCGAGGAGCGACTGCAAGACGCGGTAAACATGATACAAATATTCTTACGGCAGGCCGGTCTTTCGCTATCAGCAGAGAAATCAGAATTACTTCTACACCGCCCGACATACAAGGCGCTGTTATGCCTGTGAGTCCGCAGGGAACGCCCATGCCTCGGAAAAAGGGAAATCTGCGTCAAGGCCAGCACACGAGCCTGCCTGACGCGATGAACAACTCAACGGCGTCAACACGCGACGGCGCCTTTCTGTCGCGCAGGTGCAGTGAGTCACCTCAGCAAGCGAGCCCGTCGAGCAAGCAATCGGCGCCTTCGTGTCTGGGGGGGTGACGCAATGCCTGGTGACGACAATCGTCCTTGGGTGCAGCCACCTGCAGCGCAGCCTCTCGATTCGATGAGAAAAATGACGCGGCCCAGTGGCGCTTCTGGATGAACATTTGGGTTGGACCCGGTGCATATAAAAGAAGCCCTGCGGCGCGTCGAGGGCAGACCCACTTGATAGAAGAGCTATGTATTAGCGAGAAGAGCTCGTCTCTTCGCGTCTCCGTCGGCCCCAGTGCCGAATTTGTAACGCCTCTGTATATATGCTGTACATAAGCCTTGTTTAACTCACCGTCGTCTCGTCCGCTCGTCTATCAGCTCTGCGCAGAAGCAGTCGCGAGCCGAGAAACCTACACTACCAAACGGCTGGTGACCTTCCCGGTGTAATTCGAAGCAGTGGCGCCTTCGGGACCGTGTTGGCGTCGCCGTCTTTCGCAACAGTGGTGGCAGCGGTGGGATTCGTAGCGCCCTTCGTAACCTCGTCGGAGGCGCGCTTCGCAACAGTGGTTGGCAGCTACGGGATCGGCCGGCGTCAGCGTCATCAATGCGGTGAGTGTTTGATGTTTTCCTTTCATTCAGTTCACCAGACTACTCTAGCTCAGGTTGTAGTAGTTTAGAGAAGGGCTGTGTGAAGCATTGAAGTGAGCTTTGATCGTTTCAAGCAAAGTCGAAGTGCTTTGAAACCAAAGTTAATGCGGAGGGGGTAAACACGGGAGTGTGAAAAATTGCTTGCGCGTCTTGCTAGTTGACTTATAGTGGGTACGGCAAGTAAATTGTTAACAGGGGCAAACAGCAAGAGGCTAGTGTGAACAATGGAGAACTTTAAAGTGAAGGAACTCATCGAAACTTGTGAGGAACTCGGCATTACTTTGGGCCGTGAGAAACGAAAGCAAGCGATCCTTGAGATCATGAAGGATGAGAGAGTGTCGGCTGAGGAAGTCGATGAGGCCTGGGTGGATATCAAAGCACGCCGCGAGGATGATGATGATGATGTTTTGTGGCGCAAGGGCCATTTCACGGCCAAAGAGCGCCAGTTCATCTTACTAAAAATATGGACAATGATTGTGATAAGCGGCTGTATAAGGGCCATAAAATTCCTCGCGGTAAGGTGGGTAAGAACATACAAGTAATAAAATCATGACCATGCCGTGAAAGGTGTGTGTGGTGTGAATAGATAACAAAAGTTGGTGATAATAAGAACGATGGTGGATATGTATGGCATTAGCACAAGTGCCTCACTCGTTCATACCCTTGCGTCCAAGGGCCGTGAGGCAAGTGCTTTCTTGTGTAGCCACCGCAGCAAAAACCTCTCTGGAGAGGTCGTGCTACGGTATGCCCAGGTATATGACATGAAAGCTATGAATTTCTTTTAAAAACGCTAGCAATGATCTATGAATAAAAAGCGGTTCCCTACCGACAAACATTGCAGGGTGTAAAGGTATATGTTGTCGGTAGGGTAATGGAAAATGTTGTTTTCTTAGAGTTTCTAAGTGTTTACACTCAATTAACATGTGAAGGACGGTTAAGGGTTCACCACATCTGTCACATAATGGTGGATCGCCACCATACAACAGATATGTGTGTGTCGTGTATGTGTGTCCTATCCTAAGTCTCGTTAGTGTTACCTCTGTATGACGCGATTTTGATACGGGCAGCCAATGACCAAGGTGTGGCTTAATAATGTGTAGTTTGTTTTGTTGTGTGTATTCCACTTGCTCTGCCAGTAGTCCCTGAGGTTTCGTTTGAGAGACGGCTTAAGATCGAGGGCCGGGATTGATATGGGTGTAGAGGCAGTGCTTTTGTGGACGGATGCAGCGAGCTGATCCGCCCTCACGTTGCCTTGAATCTCACGGTGCCCTGGCACCCAGCACACTACAACATGTTGTGACGCCGCGAGGAGGCTGAAAGGCGAGAAGCTCGCCAATGTGAAGAAGCTGGAAGGCGAGAAACTCGCGAATGTGAAGAAGCTGAAAGGCGAGAAGCTCGCGAATGTGAAGAAGCTGAAAGGCGAGAACGCCGCGAGGAGGCCGAGAGACAGGAGCGCCTTGAGTTGAAACGAATTGGCAATCCTACAGTGTTCGCAGGCGCCTAGCGTAGCTTCTCTAACAGTTCAGGTCAGCGGTTATAGAATTCGGGACCAATTGCCACCGTTCGTAGTAGGTGAGGACATGGCGAAGTATCTCGTCAAGTTTGAACACGTCTGTGAGCGAAATGCTTTGGAGCGGTCTCTTTGGGCGCAGAACCTGTTAGCTCTTCTTCCTGGCGAAGTGTCCAACGCGATAACTTGCTTGTCGAGGGAAGCGTTTGAGAGCTATGACGAGGTTAAGGAAGTGCTCTTGAGACGTTATAGGTTGTCACCCGAGGCTTTCAGGCAAAGGTTCCGGTATGCTAAAAAGGGAAATGAGTCACACGTTGACTTCGCGTTTCGTCTTAAAGCCGATTTAATTGAATGAGCTCAAGGAGCCAACTTTATGTTCTATTCTATTTCGTTACGTTGTTGTACGTGAAAAAAAATTGAGTTCTCAATTTAAGAGTCTTGTGTCCCACATGTGCCTCTTGATGTAGAGGGAACGAAATTCCGATAGACGCGTAGCTAGGTATATGTTGTATTATACTTTGTCTGGTGTTCTGTCGGGTGGCCGAGGGCACTTGCTTGTGTCGTGTGTTGTCTGTTGTCGATCCGTTCTTGACAAGTTGCAGAACCATCGACAAGTGCTGAAACCAAGGACCGTCAGAGACGAGCGAAGCTGGCCGGCAAGTTGTGGCGACAAGCCAGTGGAGCTGGGATCCGTCCTCAAGAATGGGATGTGTTCCCGGAACAGAGTCTGGAGCTGCATTCTACCCATGGCCCTGGAGGCGAACAAGGAGGGACCTGGCGAACCGGCGCACCTGACATCCGAGCCCCGTGGAAGCAGCTCGTCTTTCCGGCGCATTGCCTGGCGGCGGGGGTGCTGTTATGCCTGTGAGTCCGCAGGGAACGTCCATGCCTCGGAAAAAGGGAAATCTTTGTCAAGGCCAGCACGCGAGCCCGCCTGACGCGATGAACAACTCAACAGCGTCAACAGGCGACGGCGCCTTTCTGTCGCGCAGGTGCAGTGAGTCACCTCAGCAAGCGAGCCCGTCAAGCAAGCAATCGGCGCCTTCCTGTCTGGGGGGGGTGACGCAATGCCTGGTGACGACACTCGTCCTTGGGTGCAGCCACCTGCAGCACAGCCTCTCCAGATTCGATGAGAAAGAATGACGCGGCCCAGCGGCGACCCCATTGGAAAATTCTGACCTTACGACCAGCGGCGCTTCTGGTTGGACATTTGGGTTGGACCCGTTGCATATAAAAGAAGCCGTGCGGCGTGTCGAGGGCAGACCCATTTGAGAGTAGAGCTATGTGTTGGCGAGAAGAGCTCGGCTCTTCGCGTCTCTGTCGGCCCCAGTGCCGAATTTGTAACGCCTCTGTATATATGCTGTACATAAACCTTGTTTAACTCACCGTCGTCTCGTCCGCTCGCCTATCAGCTCTGCGCAGAAGCAGTCGCAAGCTGAGAAACCTATGCTACCAAATGGCTGGTGACCTTCCCGGTGTAATTCGAAGCAGTGGCGCCTTCGGGACCGTGTTGGCGTCGCCGTCTTTCGCAACAGCGCGCAGAGACGCATATGCGGGGATCAATGTCCTGACGGCGGATGGTACCCCCATCCCCACGGTGGACCAAGTTCGCATACTAGGCATGGTAATTCAGGCCAACGGCCATAATGACGTCAGTATTTCTCATATTTCCAGGAAGGCCGAAGCAATGGCTAAATTAATTAACAGAGTAGCTAACAGGCGTGGTGGACTACCCGAGGAGAATCTCTGCAGACTGTTTCACGCTTTCCTCATGAGCCACATCAACTATGTGGCTCCCGCCCATTTGTGGCAAAAAGGAGACATATGCCGTCTCGACGTGATCATCCGCGGGTCCGTTAAACAGGTGCTCGGGTTACCTGGCAGCACCCGTACGGTCAAGCTCAATGAGCTAGGCATTCATAACACATTCAACGATATCGTAGACGCTCAAAAAGTATCTCAAATTGTAAGGCTGTCTTCCACTGCAGCTGGGCGACGGTTACTAGCCCACCTCGGGCTCAAATCTCCCGTATCCCAAGAATGTCTGCAGCAGCTCCCCGAAGACCTGCGCGCAAAATTAATAGTGTTCCCGATACCCCGTAACATGCATCCCACACATAATGTTGGGAGACGTCAGGCACGGGCGCGAGCCCTACTCAGTACCGCAGCCGCTATGGAGGATAACGTGGCCCTTGTAGACACAGCGCAGTACAGCTCTATGGACCCCTTTGTCTCGGTGGTTACAACACTCAAAGGCGAACACTTGTCGTCTATGACTTTATTAAATTCAAACGCTGACTGCGCCGAGCGGGTCGCTGTGGCACTAGCTCTCGCTGCCACCGATCGCACCACCATTTACACAGATTCGCGTGCAGCCACACAGGCCTTCATGACGGGCTCAGTTTGTCAGGAAGCCGAGCGCATTTTATCTGCTGCCAATTGGCCAGGCAAAAAACACAATCTGGTTCCCGGCACACGTTGGCCGACACGTACACGGAACCATCCGTAATGCCAACGAGTTGGCTCACTCCCGGGCGCGAGGTCTCACATTCCACGCCGAGAAGAACCTCTCGAAGGCTGAGGACGTCACTTGTTTCATCAGAGACCCGTTGCTAACTTTTAATGAAATTCGCAAACACTACCAGTTGGAGCGGCGGAAATACTCACTCCGGCACACACACTTAACAAGACCTCAGTCCATAACTCTACGACTCTTACAGACAGAGGCGTATGCATCGCCTCTAACTTGCTCTAAATACATAGATGGCATAGATCCGGGGTGCCAGCGCTGTGGTCATCCCAAATGTACTCTCCAACACATGCTGTGGCAATGCCCTGCGTTGCGCGAGAGCAGCGAGTCTCCCTCTACGGAGGCGGACTGGACCTGTCTCTTCACAAGCCACGACAAAGGAGACCAGCTTAGGGCCATCCAGAGGGCCCACGACATAGCCGTGGAGTTTAACGTCCCCGTCCTGTCGTGGGAGTGGCCCACCGGTATCGCCCCCTAAGGGGGATTGAGCTCCGCCTTCGGATAACAATAAAGTTTTTTGCCTGCCTGTCGATGTGGAGGATTTGTTTGATGCTATCTCACATCAGAAATTGTTCATTGCGGTGAAAAAATGCTTTGAAAGAAGAAATGGGGAAGTGCTGTTTCAAAATAGAGCTGGGATTACTCGAGAACTTCATGTCCCTTTTAGAATTTTATTTACGTTCCACCGTCCTGATTCAATGGGGTACTTCTTTTCTGTCGATGTGGAGGATTTGTTTGATGCTCTCACATAAGAAATTGTTCATTGCGGTGAAAAAATGCTTTGAAAGAAGAAATGGGGAAGTGCTATTTCAAAATAGAGCTGGGATTACTCGAGAACTTCATGTCCCTTTTAGAATTTTATTTACGTTCCACCGTCCCGATTCAATAGGGTACTTCTTTTCTGTCGATGTGGAGGATTTGTTCGATGCTCTCACATCAGAAATTATTCATTGCGGTGAAAAAAATGCTTTGAAAGAAGAAATGGGGAAGTGCTGTTTCAAAATAGAGCTGGGATTACTCGAGAACTTCATGTCCCTCTTATAATTTTATTTACGTTCCACCGTCCTGAACTTTGAGAGCAAGATGCATTTGCAAAAACGAGGGATGTGCACTTGTTCGTACGTAGCACCGGTCCTTTGCATTATCTTTTTGTCAGCCTTGGACACCCATTTGAAGAGTGCTTTTCATAGTAACAAGGCGCTTGCCATGTGTAGGTACGTTGATGACTCTTTAGCGGTTCTCAGGAAGCAGGAAGGTATTGGGGCGCATGGTGTTGACCTTAGTGCATTTAGCACCGATGTGCATGAGATCTTAGAATATTTTAATTTGTTGGGACAAGGGTTGTCATTCACACACGATCTCACGCAGAAGGGCAGTTTCCGGATGTGAAGCTTACAATGCCTCACTCGCACGTATGTGGGGCTGCGCTCCTGCAAACCATTAACGAATTTACTCGCGTAATCCTTGCACTCGAATAATTCTCGCTCCCCCCCCCCCCACATCGCCAACAAAATGCGATTTTTTTCCCTTGAGTAATTATCGCACCCCCAAAAACTGCCGCAATAATATTGTCTGCTCGTTCCAGCCGCTGATGATGATAGCGCATACCATTTCTTAAGCATCAAGCGTACCATTATTGCACGGAGATTCAATCTAATCCAAGCCAAGCCAAAATGGCAAGTGCGCGTTGCGGCATGTTTGGTATGTTGTGTCGGTAATCTTGCCACGTTATGGGGCGATACTCAAGCTACACGGCTGCTTTCAAGCTGAAAGTGATAACTAAACAACGGCAACAGGGCCGCCGCCGGTAGGCCTTTTGGAGTCTGCGAGTTTTGTGTTCGCTACTGGTGACGGCAGCTGAAAGCAACCAGGACGCCTTGGGCCTGCCGTGTGCCTAAAACTGGGACTGATGGTAAACTATTTCTTCAGAAGGAAACTGAATGCTACCGCTATGCCCGTAACGCCCACAAGCTTTGCGTATGGTATTCTAATTCTCAACTATTTGCTAGCACTTTTTGTGTCTCAAATCTTGCTTTGTGTTGAACCTGTGCTTTTATTGTTAAGGTAAATTTTTAATTAGTACTTCACAAGGCTTGTTGCTAGTTGCTGGCGTGAGAATCACAATTTGCGGCCACTTTGTTTTCTTTTTTGCTCTGTACGTTTTCATGAAAAGTTTTCACCCCGAAATTCTCGCATCTCCCAACTTTGCATCGGTTTTCCGCCAAAATAAAGTGCGAGGATTATGAGAGTAAATACGGTACTCTGGTTTGACTTGGCTCATTCAAAGACTGTGAAGCATGCATTGCTTCCACAGCCTAGAATCCCCCCTCCAAAAGTGATGCCCTCATGCAGTCACCGACAGTTTTTTTATCAGCAAGTGCAGTTTTTTATCAGCAAGTGCAGTTTTTTATCAGCAAGTGCAGTTTTTTATCAGCAAGTGCAGTTTTTTATCAGCAAGTGCAGTTTTTTATCAGCAAGTGCAGTTTTTTATCAGCAAGTGCAGTTTTTTATCAGCAAGTGCAGTTTTTTATCAGCAAGTGCAGTTTTTTATCAGCAAGTGCAGTTTTTTATCAGCAAGTGCAGTTTTTTATCAGCAAGTGCAGTTTTTTATCAGCAAGTGCAGTTTTTTATCAGCAAGTGCAGTTTTTTATCAGCAAGTGCAGTTTTTTATCAGCAAGTGCAGTTTTTTATCAGCAAGTGCAGTTTTTTATCAGCAAGTGCAGTTTTTTATCAGCAAGTGCAGTTTTTTATCAGCAAGTGCAGTTTTTTATCAGCAAGTGCAACGGTTGCAGTCGATGATTTGCGGGGTTTAATGTCCCTAAACCACCATATGATTATGAGACACCGTAGTGAAGAGCTCCGGAAATTTTGACCACCTGGGGTTCTTCAACGTGCACCCAAATTTAAGCACCCGGGCCTACAACATTTCCGCCTTCATCGGAAATGCAGCCGCCGCAGCCGGGATTCGATCCCGCGACTTGCGGGTCAGCAGCCGAGTACCTTAGACATTAGACCACCGCGGCGGGTTAACGGTTGCAGTCATCAGGTTGTTCTGACACTATTTGGGTGGCCCTGGCATTTTACAGAAGGTAAAATGCCAGGGCCGGGAGAAAAAAAGACACACCAGCGCAAACACGAGGCCTGAGGTGATCCTCTACATCCACAAAGTAGCATATAGCCTCAATAAAATTGTGACAAGGCACAATGTGTCGATCGTCTTTTCAGTGCCGTGCAAGCTGTCCAAGCTGTGTACTTTCATTCCTGATGAAGGTACACAGAAGACAAATTGTGGAATTAAGCACACTAGACGTTAAGATGATTGTGCAGTGGGGGTAGCATATAAATTGCCATTGAGCTGTGGCAAATCATACATCGACCAAAGTGGCAGGTGTGTTAACCAGGTGTCAGAGAGCATGAGCTGACCCTCTCAAAGGGCGCACATCTTTCTGCGCACTGTGCAGTGTGGGGCTGTGTGTCTTTCATTGATAAACTGAAGGTGCTGAGATGCAGCAGGGAAACTGTTGCCCTTGAACTGTTAAAGGCGTTTCACATAAAATTGAAGGGTGAAGATTGCATCTGCCAGACGTCAGTGTGTTTGCGGGAGTGCGAATTTCAATTACTATGTCGTAATATTGATATGAGCAGCCTTATGATGTGCGCAGCCGCGGTTGTGACAAACGATCTGTATGTTTTCCTACAATTCTTTCGTGATTAGATAAGTTGATAGTGAGCGTGTCTACTTGTTTCCTGTGCCTCGTAGTTTTTTTCACGCACGACTTTTATGTTTAAGAGACTACATCCCTGGTGGCTGCTCGTTACTTGGCTAGATGAATGTGCAACTCTTTCTTGTTACATCTAAATAAGTATGACCCTTGTTTGTTTGTGAGGATTTCTTTTCAAATCCTGAATTCTTGAAGCGATATCTCAGTAACCAGAGCTTCTGGAGTTGTCTGTCTCGTCGCAGTGCAAAGCCACATGAGTAATTTCCACGAGGGTAGAAGCTAATTTCCGCATTTCTGTGTCACATGTTTTTTATTGTCCATTTATTAAACAACTATTACAACATTTAATGAGCTGTACAATCGCTCATAGTTGTCATTTCAAAAAGGTATTCCTACCCTTGTGAAGCCTATGCTTTCTGGTATTCAGCCAGCCATGTGTGTAAACAATATTTTCATGCGTAGTTTTTTAACTGTTGTAGCTGGAAACTAAGTAATTATCAATCTCATGTAATTTGGTAACAAAAATCAAGAGATATAAGCAATAGAACACTTACCCCTTAAGGGGGGACATGGGTCTTAGGGCTCTCTCATCTATCTTTGAACCAAATGTGACAAAAGTTGGCATGCTTACTCACTTTGTTCTCCAGATTCTAAATAAGTTATTTTATTTTTTCTATAGCTTCATTAGTTCACTATTTCATTAGGATAACAATAACTATTGTTTCCACTACAATAGAACAATAACCACCAGTCCGAAATTTACAAATAGCATAGGGATCAACACTAGGAAGCACAAGCTACACAACATAGGAAACACTTTTTTGATTGGGTCATTATCTTTTTTTACTTTACTGTACACTAACCTTCATAACTCTGAATGTGGCCATTGTATGGTCACACAAAAGACTAATTTAAAAACTTGCATCAAGAGAAATCAAAATCTGCTTCCTATGTTGTTTGCTCCAAACATACCATATTTGCTAGCATAATCCTCGCACTTTTTGTGGCGGAAAACCGATGTAATTTTGGGGGGTGCGGGAATTACGCGGGGAAAACTCCACGAAAAACGCACAGAGCGAAAAAAAAAAAAAAAACGAAGTGGCCGCAAATCGGGATTCTCACACCAGCAACTAACAGCAAGCTTTGAGACGTACTAATTAAATTTTACCTCAACAATAAAAGCACACGTTCAACACAAGGCAAGATTTATTTGAGACACAAAAGTGCAAGCAAATATCTGAGAATTACAATACCATACGCAAAGCTTGTGGGCGTTGCGGGCATGGCAGTAGCGTTTGTTGCTAAACAGGAGCCCTCAAAAGGTAAGCAAAGGGCGTCTGTATTGGGCTGATAACTATTTACCAGAATCGTCCGCAGTTTCCTTGTGAAAAAATAGTTTACCATCAATCCCAGTTTTAGGCACACAGCAGGCCCAATGCATCTCGGCGACTTTCAGCTGCCGTCACCAGCAGCGAACACAAAACTCGTATGCTCCGAAAGGCCTACCGCCGGCTGCCCTGTTGCCGTTGCTTACATCATGATCTATCACTTTGAACTTGAAAGCAGCCTAGTAGCTTCAGTGTTGCCCCATAACGTGTTAATATAACCGAAACAACACACCAAACACGCCACAACGCACACTAGCCACTTTGGCTTGACTTGCTTGGATTGAATTGAATCTGCGTGCAGTAATAGTACCGTAATTACTCGAACCTAACGCGCACCTTTTTTCCAGTTAAGCGAGTTCATAAATCGCATGCGCGTTATAATCGAGTAAGATAAAAAAAATACGGTCATTCTATTGCCATCGGCATTTCCAAAATGGCTGCCCCCTACATGCGTCGGCAATTTCTGCCTATGTGTTTCCCATGTGCAGCACTTGGTACATATGCTGAGGAGTTCGTCATCTTGTCGTGCATTAACATTGACGACATAGAAGGGCCGACTCCAAAACTCGAGTGCACCAGGATGTCGCTTTTAAAAGAAAAGTCATCACGTGTACAGAAACGGACGGCAATCGGGCCCCATCGCGGTCGTTCGGAGTTCCCGAAACGTGCGTGCAGGACTGGCGGAAACAAAAGCAGAAGATTGTCGACAGCAAAGCTTCACGCAAAGGCTTTACTGGACCACAGCAGGGTCGGTTTCCGCAAATTGAAGAGCTGCTCGGCGAGTATGTGCTTGAGCAGTGAGGGGTACAGCGGCCCGTGACGACAGAACTGCTCCAAGTGCGGGCTATGCAATTAGCCTTAGAAAAAGGTCTAATGCGGAGCCAGTTTAAAGCGAGCAGGTGCTGGCCAACCAATATGAAGAGGAAAGGCTTTTCCCTCCGAAGGTGAACGGGCATATGCAAAAAGTTTTGCAGAGGAGTACGATGAAAAGCTTCACAGCTTTCACAGGTTCGTCCTAAACTTGCGGCACAACAACCGCTACCTGCTTGGGCAAATCAGGAATGCCGATCAGACGCCTCTTTACTTCGACGTGCCTGGCACCACAACCGTCGAGAAGAAGAGGGCGAAGCAAGTTTGCGTGCTGACATCGGTCCACGGTAAAACTACAGAGACGGCAATGCTCTGTTACACGTCAGATGGGCACAAGCTTCCCCTATACCTAAATGAAAGACGCTCCCGAAAGGAGTCGTTTTTCGACTGGTGTGATCGTGCGGGCCGGTGAGAAAAATGGATGTGCGTTGCAATCGATGTCTTACTTTTTTTTCCCCCCTCATGAAAATCGGGTGCACGTTACAATCGAGGGCGCAGTAGAATCGAGTAAATTTAGTATGCTTGATGCTTAAGAGATGGCGCCAGATGGTGCACACAAAACTCGTAGACTCCGAAAGGCCTACCAGCGGCGGCCCTGTTGCTGTTGTTTAGTGCATGATCTATCACTTTCAACTTGAAAGCAGCCGTGTAGCTTCAGTATCGCCCCATAACGTGACAAGATTGCCGACACAACATACAAAACACGCCGCGACGTGCACTTGCCACTTTGGCTTGGTTTGGATTGGATTGAATCTTCGTGCAATAATAGTACACTTGATGCATAAGAGATGGGGCCAGATGACACAAGCTATTATTATCAGTGGCTGGAACGAGCAGACGACATTGTTGTGGCAGTTTTTGGGGTGCGACAATTACCCGAGAAAAAAAGAAATCGTATTTTTGTTGGGCGATGTGGGGAGGGCGAGAATTATGCGAGTGCGAGGATTACGCGAGTAAATACGATATAGCTTCAAGCTGCAAAAAAAATTATTCTGCTATCTGTAATAGTTTCCGATATATTGCAGGAATTTTCTGTGCTCGTCTGCCGCAAGGCCGCTTATCAGTTAGGTGACTGTACTGACGGCGACTTGCGACCGTCATCCGTGATCCGTCGAATAACACGACGATGTTTTGCGGCTTGTTCAGAATGAAATACCCTTAAATGTCACGAACTAAAGTTGCTCCCTCGCTCATCAATTCCCAGGCTACACGAGTGCTGAGGTTTTACAGTCGAGCCCGACTATATCGAACACGTTTATATCAAATTATCCCGTATATCGAACAATTCGTAAACACGGTAAGTTTACATTAAGAATATATAGCAAAAGTTACTGTTTTATCGAACGAAAATAGCAACGACAACTGATATATCAAACTCCATGTGCCTCAAAAGTGCCCCAGCAAGTTGGCTTTCCCTCGCGGTGGCGGGGAAAACTGCCGGTGCCACCCTAGAAAAAGTTGGTTAGACCCGGTTGTGCGCGGGCGAACACCCCCCTCCAAGAAATGATCCTGGCCCGTTCACAGCGCTTACAGCCAATCAGAGGCCGTCGTGCTTACTCCGAGGCACGGAGGCGGTGGAAGTGAGCGCCATTTTTTCTTTCTTTATGCTTGTGTACCTGCTGCTGCCGTTTCAGCGCGGTCTGTGGTGTTGCCTGTTGGTGCTCTGTGAAGTGTATTGGCTCGCTGCCATCATGGCTTGCGCAAAGAGGCAAAATTTGCAGTTCGCCGCAAAACTCGAAATCATCAATCGGGTTGAGCGCGATGAAAAGAAGTCCGACATCGCCGCCGCGTACAAAATTCCAAGGAGCACCTTGAGTACTATCCTGAAGAACAAGGCAGACATCAGGGACAAGTTGGACAAAAGGCCAGGTGCCCGTGGCGCCAGACGTGTGCTTGCTGCTGTGTACGAAGATGTTGAAGCGGCCGTTTACAAGTGGTTTGTGGACGTTCGGTCGCGAAACATCCCGGTGTCCGGCCTTATGATCGAGCAGAAAGCCAGGGACCTTGCTTTTCTGCCTAGCAGGAATGATTTCCAAGGCGGTTCAAGCTGGCTTCAGCGGTTCGAAGAACGGCACGACATCGTTGGCAAAGCTGTTACAGGTGAAAGCAGAGCGGCGGACCTGGACAGCGAAGAACAATGGCTCGAGGAAAACTGGCGAGATATCGCAGCAACATATACAGTCGCCGACCGATTTTCCGGACTCCAAAAATTCGGACTTGTTGGATATTCCGGACTTCATAAATGCACCGTCAGGGATCCCATAGAGCTAATGCATTGTTTCGACCGATTTTTCGGGCGAATTTGCTCCTGAAAGTTCGATTTTTCGGACTAAATCGCTCGTTTTGTGCCACGCCCCAAGCCATTGTGAACGCCGCCATGTTGGATTTTCCGTCGGCTTGGTCTTCAGATGCCTTTCCTGCCTTCGAGAATAGAATGCGCACGCCATATTTTAAGTTTCAGAGGCCGTGTTTGCTTTTTAAAAGACGCGGTGATGGATGCCGTTTTTTCGTCTTCGGTCAGCACTATCGTCATCACATCGCACGGGGAGGAGGCGAAAGAAGGATTCTTTTATTGTCGTTGCAGCTTTTTTCAGTCGCGATTCGCTCGCAGGATTTCAAGCTGGACGGTTGTGCGCTCGCAATCTCCGCGACAGCGAAGCTCCCGCCGACTGGTTCGCCCTCCGCGGTCTCCTGACGCCGTGTAGCTCTCGCATTGTGGCACCCCGCCCTTGGACTGCTTCGACCGGATCCCCACTTTCCTATCTCCTTCTTTTTCTGTCGCTTGCCTGTCTTCTTCTTCGTCTATTTTCCTTCTATTCTTTTTATCCCTCTTTCCCCCCACCCCTATAAGGCACTGCGCCGTGTCGCCTGAAGGCAGACAGAAATTAGGTGCCTTTTTCCTCTTTCTTCTAACCACTACCACCACCCAGTCGCCATTCTGCACGTGTTGTGTCGCGTAGCGTCGAGACGTTGTGTGCTTCGCAGCAGCTATCTGCGGCATCGAATTTTGTGTTCTCGGTGCCATGGCTCAGCTATCTGTGCCATCGCGGGAGCCAGGTGGTGTGAAGAAGCATGGGAAGTATACGACCCTGACGATGGAGAAGAAAGCTGCCATAATCAACACGACAACGACGACCGCCCGCAGCCGTCGGCGGCGGAGATCGCCAATGCGGTGACAATTTTGTCGAGCGTTTACGGCGACGATGTCACCTTGGCGCAAATACGGGCAAACTAAATTGCCTCCAAGCGTAGTTTGAGGCAAGGCAGCATCAAGGACTTTTTTAAACCTGCCTGATGCAATAAACTTCAGATTTTTGGCGAAAACGAATTTTTCGGACTGTTCGATTTTTCGTACTTTTCTTCGGTCCCCGCCAGGTCCGAAAAATCGGTCGGCGACTATAGAGCCCAAGATATCTTCAATGCGGCTGAAACCGCCCTATTTTGGCAAATGTTGCCAAACAAGACACTTGCGTGTTGTGGCGACGAGACAAGCGGCGGCAAGGCAAACAAAGCTCGTGTGTCCGTGCTGTTGGCAGCTAATTTAGACGGATCGAAAAAGCTTCGACCTCTGGTTGTTGGGAAAAGCACGGCACCGCGGTGTTTTCGAAATGCGCTGTCGCTTCCAGTTACCCACCGAGCAAACTCAAAAGCGTGGATGACCGGGGAGCTTTTCAGCAGATGGCTATCGTCGTGGAATGATGATTTGGTAGGCGAAAATTGCAAGGTGTGCCTGCTCGTGATCAATTGTTCATTGCACTTACTGCATACGACCTTCAGCAACAACGAGCTGAGTTTTTTGCTCCCGAACACTACGTCTGTACTGCAACCACTGGATCAAGGCGTTATACGCGCAATGAAAGCCGGCTATCGGAAGCGCCTGGTGGAGAGGCTGCTGCAGAACCTTCACGCCGGCAGGGAGCTTAAGATCGACTTGCTCGGAGCTATTTCTATGTTGAGTAGATCGTAGGCAGATGTTAAGAAGGAGACGATCCAGAACTGCTTTAGGCATGCCAGCTTCCGCATGCCTGGTGATGACACCCCGAATTCTGACAGCACTGAAGACACCGCAGGTGTTTCCGCCGAAGTTTGGAACGAGCTGGCAAAGTTCCCGGGTGCTATCAACGTATCGACATTCGAAGAGTTCGTCAGTGCGGACGATGATGTCCCCATCATGGGCCAATTACAGGATGAGAATTACATTGCAGACGTCGTGCCGACCAAGAGCCAAAGCGACAGCAATATGGAAATCGACGACGGCCCATTGCCTACATCCTACGAAGTGATTAGTGCACTTGTGTTGGTCCGGCGCTATTGCTTGAATGTGGAAGGTTGCAGCCTCAGCTGCTCCGATTCGGACAACGTGGAGGCGTGCGTGCTGTCGTAGGCATAGTCGTTGACACAGAAAAAAACCCGGGACTATTTTGTTCCTCAGTAGGGCACGCAAGTAAGCCACCATACTAATAAAGTACTTTTCTTCTAAATTGTTATGTGTCTTTGTGTCAAAACCTATACCGGGCCTATATCTAATTATGCCATATATCGAACAAATAAACGTTTTTCTGGCGAGTTCGACATACCCGGGTTCGACTGTAGTTTCCTTTTCACGTAAGACTGCCACTTTTTGAGCAGAGAGAGAGAGAGAATAAACTTTATTGGGTTCCAGCATGCGGGATTCCCTCCGGCCGCGCAGGGCGTGGGGTTCACCCTATCTCACGTTACACTAGAAGTCCTAATGTCACGCGGGCCTAGACCTCAAGGCCTTCGTGCCCCGGCGCCGCTCGGGTTACTGAGGGTGTCCCCCTTTCGCCTTTGCAGCGCCAGTGCGACCTCGAGCTGCCGGACGGCCCTTCGCTGGTCTTCTGGGTCCGTAGACCCCACACGCTGTTCTACTTGCGGCGGTAACACCGGACCGTCCGCGCTGTCTGCGTCACATCCCCAGAGTATGTGAGCCAGGGTGGCTCTCGCGCTCGCGCACACACTGCACATTTCACTCACGTAGAGTTCGGGGCACACGTGTCGCGCGACTGCGACAACGTTGCGAACATGTCGTTAAAAGCAGTGTACCAGTTGCCAGTAGCCTCTGTTGTGGGGGCGGTGAGCACGTTCGCCGTGAACGGATTGATTTTCTGTTGTTCATCCACGCGTGGCATACTCTTTTCCGACGACCCGTCGCGCAGTTCAAGGTCCTTTCATCAGGCAGGGGAGGTGGGGGGGGGGGGGGAACCACGGCATCGGCGCGTTTAGCAATAAGACTGCGCTTCCGTTCTGCCCCTACAAAGATTGATATCTCTTTTAGAGCTTCACTTCTGCTTTTTACTTGCCGTCCTCTGATGAGGCTGCAAAACACAGCCTTTCTCAGTAACACTGCCGGCAACCAACGGGCTCGTACACGAGTTAGGCCTACACTGGTGACCGTGGCGATATCATTATCCTCGTCCTAAGCCATAGCGAGGCTCTCTCTGAAGTTCACAGCGAACGAACGACCACCACACCCGCTTCACAAATTACTGTAGCACGGAACTTTACTGCAGCAGTCAGTCAGTAGCACCATGACAAAACGACGCAGGTCCGTGCGCGTCACGATGGCGAAGCAGACGCCGGAAATGCCACTTGGCCAATCGGATGCCTAGGTTTTGTCACGTGCCCCACGCAGCCATTAGAATCATGAGCTGGTGCTTCTCGATGACGCGTTTCTGCTAAAAAACCATAGAGCAAGGCGAGCCAGCGGTGGCGGGAAATTGAAGATGAAGAACGACCCTTCCAAAAGAGACCAAGATGAACACGATAGCTCGTAAGTAACGGCAACAGTTAGGCGTGGAAAAAGCGCAATTTTAGCGTCAGTTTGCACTCTCATTCATTTTACAGGGATGTTATAAATTGATTTTGTGCCAGAAATAATGATACAAGAAGCTAGAAACTTCTCAAATAGGCGCAAAAATAGGCACAGATTCTGAAATTGTCAGATTCAAAAAGTAGATTTTGTCTTAGATTTTTGGCCTTCTAAGACCAGAGTCCCCCTTTAAAAAATGCATGGCCTCGGCTAAACATTATTGGATGCAACACTTTCAGTGGAAACCAGTCAGAAGAAAAAAACAACATTAAATGCAGCTTTGCCTGGAATAAGTGCAGAGCTTTTCTTTCATTTCTTCTCTTACTTGGTCCCTCTTACAATTTGTATGCAGTCGAGCCCACATATAACAGCCCCACTTAAAACAAACAATATCCGCGTGACCGTGAAAATACACATTGGTTCAATGGCACAAAATCGCACTTACAACGACCCGAGTTGGCGCTCTGCGGACTTACCGGGAAATCACTTTCGACCACCGATCAGGCATCGGCGAGGTGCCCATATATTCTTATTCTTGAACGCTGACCCTGCCTCAGCGCCCCTCTAGTTGCCACTCTCCCCGACCGCTTTTTGTTACACACCCCTCCGTCCTTTGTCCCCCCCCGCTACTCTGAGCACCCGCCATCGCCAGACGAGGCCCGAGCGAGTTTTCACGCTGCCACCGATCTTTTGAAGATCGGTCGGCCATCTACCCTTTTTCGATCGCTGGTACTGTCGTTGGCGTTGCCGGCTTAGAGTGACCAGACCCATTATCGTCGGCCACCGACTGTATATGATCCTCTGCGTCTAGTGCACGCGCATACGCTACCCCACTAACGCTGATAAATTGCGATTCGTTTCCTGTTTAGCACTTTTCTAGCTCACTTCGCACTATGCTCAGCATGCCTTCCACACGTGTGCGGAAGCGCGAAAACTGCTGTTAATTTGTGCGGTTCAAATCGTGAAATATCAAAGTTGGTGAGGTCACGAATACCCGCCAGGGCAACAGAACAATTTTTTTACCACGGCCGCCGATTCTTTGAACACCGCCGTGCGCACCGATCCAGGAGGCCGTGCTTGACTTCTGCGCGTGCAGGCACTCGAATTTCGAGCTTTTCTATGTGCCAGTTGCATGTTTCGCGGACCTTTCAAGCAAGCTACCCAACCTGCCTCTTTCCAGTATATTTTGGTTTTCAAGGTCGCTCTCCCACCGCATCCTCCCCTCACTTCACTCTGTTGCAACTCCTTGCCCTTCTGCTCTCGCAAATCTGCCCTCCTCTTGATCACAACAGCTTCGCCCGTCTCCACTGCTCCGCGACGCCAGCCCCGCTGGCTCGAATTAGTTTTGTTTTCTGACTAGAAATGAGCCCATAGCTGTTTCACGCGTTCCGACCTGTGTGTCGCATGTGCGCGTCTTGCTCGCTCTTGGTCTGTGTGTGTGGTCAAGATGGCAGAAAGGAGGACTTGCACGCTTTTTCCTGCCGCTCATCAAAACGTCAAAAGTGTGACCGCTTGACTCGAGCGTAATCCGCGTGTTAGGTGCCACGTTGCAGAGTGCTTGCTCATAGCTGTTGACCACCTGGCAGCCAACTTGCCGCTGCAGGGTTCCCGGTATTCAGCAGTGGAGATGGTGAAAATTTCGTGGATGGTGGTGACGGCTACAGGTACGCGAAACTTTTTGCGAGGCAGACTTCGATGTCGGGCTCGATGCCAAGTCTGAACCTTCCGAACAAGATCACTCCAGCAGCGATTTGTGGCAGGGCGTCGTCGACTCCAACCTGGAGAGTGGGTGGGACATCTGTTGCGATGGTTTAATTACGGCCGATGATGATGTCGACACTGCGGAAGCATGCACAGATTAGAGCATTGCGAATGAAGTATGTGGCGAGAGCGGTTTGGCGGAATTAGATTGCGAGAAGGACAAGAACTTTGGAGCCAGTGCCTCATGCAGCTCATGCCACGGGCCTCGGGAACAAGCACCTTGCCGTTTTAAATGAACTCGAGACTGCCCTTATTGCTTCTGCTCTTCGAAACATGTGGATCACAAACTTTTGAGCAAAAAATGTTTGTGTTTTCACTTGCAACGTTTTCAAAACATCTGTTTCATTTACTACGAATTTCGAGATACAGCGAACGGATGCCACGTCAGGCTCAGGTTCGTTATAAGCGGGCTCGACTGTATGTGGTTTGTGTTGTCGTGTTAGAAATAGCAGTAATGTCCGCACTTAATGACATCATCAAAGTGCTTGAAGAACGAGAGGAAGGAAGACCTCTGACGCAAGAGTCAGCATTTATGTCGCTCGAAGAAGACTTCTCCATGGCATGAGTGCACTAAGCAGCAACGACCCTTAGGCTTAGTGCAGTAAAAAAAACTGATGTACGAGCCAAAAGTGATAATCACCTGACTGTCGGCACCCAGGTCAGTGGGTCGGTAAACGTCACTGACGCTGACAAACTTCTGCGCCACGGGTCCCAGAAGGTCAAGGCCCGGCTTGATCTCCGCCTCTGGGTTGTCCGTCTCAACTGTGGTGCTCACCATGGCAATGAACCAGCCCTTTGCAGCCACTTGGTGCGTGTGCGACACCAGTGACACGTAGATGTCTGCAGACAAAGAGTGTTCGCAGCCTCATCAAAAGAAAGACACACATTCAATGCAACCACAAGAACAATGAATACAATCGAATTGGAAAGTCCCCGCTTCCAAGGGCTTCTTCCGAACAACCACACCTGTTTGCCTCCCTTCCATCCCATACACCGTGAGAATACATGCTTGCATCACTGACAGCATGCTAAGGCCAATCGCGACAGCTGTATTTGGTTCATTTCACAAGTTGAGGTTTCTACATCTATCCGTCGTGTTTCCACTGTACCCTCATGATGGGCTACAGAAGTTATACGCACGACAAAATTCAAGCTTGATATGACGGCAGATATAGCACGAGAACAGGACGACGACAAAGGGACAAGAAGGAGACGTCTCTTTCTTGTCCCTTTGTCGTTTTGTTCTCACGCTATATCTATTGTCATGTCATACCAACTAGCCCAAACTGCCACACTTCAAGCTCAATGTTATAAGGTTCGTCAAAAAAAAAAAAAGAAAAAAAAACGCGCCACAGCGAGGCACTTCAGCATGAAGTTATTTAAACACGTGACGATCAGTATGGCAGAAAGCAGAAAAGTGCACCCTTGCTAATAAAAGTTTCTTGCCATTGGAGAAGACCTTTTCAATTGTGAGGAAAAGCTTAGGTCCTCCGGTATCACAGTGTCGTGGGACCTCCTCTCTGGCAGCCTTGCCAATAGGAGCTTCAAGAAAATGGGGCATTCAAACACGCTCTACAGAATAAAAAACGGCGTGCTTTCGGAGGGTGGCAACAGTGGCCGCAACAATAATTCTCATTTGAACCTGTCGATCAGAAATTTTGACAAGATGCGCGTAACCGGATCTGGCTGATAAAGAGGAGACCTAGCCTAGAAAATAAAATTGAGATATTGCAATGAAGTGGGGTGTGTACGTGTCTTTACTACTGCTGCTTTCAAAAATGTAGGTAGTTTTATTCAACTCAACTATTTATTAGATTATAAGAACATAACTCTAATTAAGTAATTTATTATGCGTCCTTAAAAACACTTTCCCTCAATATTTTGCAGTTCTGCTTAAAATATAACTGTAGCAATATAAATATGCTATTCATATTGTTATTGCCATATATCTAAAGACTTGCAATTGCTGCATAAATGATGCATAATTGCAAAATACAATTAGCTCACAAAAGGTGGCTACTAACAACTAAAATAGGCTATTGCTTAGAGTCACCTGGAAATTGTCCCTTGGCTGCTTGCCACTCTAGTTTGCATGAGCAGTTCACTAAGGCCACAGGCTCAAAATAACCGATTCCCAAGCTCTCATTATAAAAGAAATCACACTAAAAAACACATCTTTGCCGCATATATGAGCTTTCACTTATACCATTAAAATGCACGCTCCTCAAGATAAAATTATGAACAACTTCTTGAGTTTACACACCATGTTTTTGGTACTTCTGACAGCCAGATTGAGACGAAGTTTTGCCCAGATAGTCTGTATTTGAAACATGTTACCTATAAAATTATTATGAACAGCAATTAGGCACTCAGTGCTTAATTACTACAGTTAATTGCTACCCTCTCACATTTTTCATGCAGATCCTGCTACTAAAGTGGAATGCTGGTGGGCCAGTTGGTAAAACATGACTTGAAAATATACCAGTGCACAAGGTGGAAGGAAGGAAGCACTTGACGGGAAAAACGCTCAACACTAGTGTTTCCACCTTCAGCGGTAGGGTGGGGGGTGGGGGAGGAGGATCATGATTTAAGAGTTGGGAGAGATAGAAACTTGTCCCTTGATTTTAAAAAAAAAAGTTTCCAAAAAGGGTGAAGCAGTTAACGCAGCATGCCTTAATTCTTATTTATGTACCAGTACTGCTTTCTCTATTTTGGAAACACAGCAGGTGTTAATACAAATCCTCAGCACCTTGAAAGAATTCAATTTAACAAAATACATATTTATGCAATTCTTTGTTCCTATTGCTCAGCACCAAGTTGGAACATACCCATCAAACTCATTTCAAAAATGCACGTTCTGTAGAAAAAAAAAAATGAAAACAATTCTGAATTGATCCAAGGGGCACAAAACCAAAACTTAGCAGATCAAATCACCGGGTATGATGTACAGAAATTGCAACGAAAGATATGGGTTCTAGAACACTGGAACCGCACGGTGAACTATATTTATTTATGAAGGAGCATGACACGATTGCAAGTGCGCCGATGTCCGAGAGGGGTTGCAGCGATAAAACATGCGCATGCGAAGAAGGTGAGAAACCCGGGTCATAGCGACACAATAAAAGCAGCAGTGCTTTAAAAAAAAAAAAAACTGATTCTAACATAGCTATGCCAAACAGCCAACACATATTCGAGACAAATAAAATGAACAAACACGATGCAACAACACTCAGCTTCATGCCAGCACAGAATACAACAAAACAACGCTTAAAATATTTATAAACAGTCAGCTGAGTGATATGGGCAGTGTTTTCTTTCGCATACTGTGAGTACATAACCAGCATCAAATAGATATGACCTGTGCAAGTGAGCCTCACCAGAGTTTCGATTGACCTGCTTCTGGGGGATGATGATCTGGCAGGAAAGAGAGTCCTTCGTGTTGGGAATGGCATGATTCAGCAGGCAGATGCACCTCACCACCTGGCCCACCTGAGCAATGGAAGAACTCTTTTGTTCACTCCATAGGGAGTTGACCTTAAACTCCTTTTCAACTTTTCAAGTTGAGCACTTTTGCTGAAATTCCCCGAAAACTCTCATGTCCAAATGGGCAGAGGCCATTTTGCACGATGATCTCTTTAGTATTCACCTTACAAAAATAAAAAAATTGGCAAACCAATTTGGATACAACAGAAAACAGGTAAACAACAGTTAAACAACAGTTAAACATCGATATACCTATGTCCAGATATGTGGTTCGTTGGGCTAGTTGGTCAAACATTGTAAAAGGCAAAAACAGCGCGAAATAAGGGGCATTACTCGTATAAGTGAACAGTCTGTCACGCTAAGTGAAAAAGAGTAACTAGTATCTGTAGAGTTTGTTATTGATTTGATTGATATGTGGGGTTTAACGTCCCAAAACCACCATACGAGCATGACAGATGCCGTGGTGGAGGTCTTCGGAAATTTCGACTACCTGGGGTTCTTTAGCGTGTGCCCAAATCTGAGCACACGAGCGTACAGCATTTTCGCCTTCACCGAATAATGCAGCCGCCACAGCTGAGATTCGATACCGCAACCTGCGCATCAGCAGCAGAGTACCTTAGCCACTAGACCACCGTGGCAGGGCTGCCAAGTTCATTATGCATTTGAACAATTGTTACCTTTTCGATTGACAGCTTTTGCTTATTGTATCATGATAAAAACAGGTTCCATGCATCATGTTTTCCTGTCCACTTTCTTTATATTGTGTTCATGCAATAAAACATTCAGTTACTAGCACTTGTTTCGTGTATTCATTCGGTGTGTGTAGTTGATTTCACGCTGTTCTTACTTGGGGTGTGCGAACATTTGAAATTTCGAATATTTTTTTCAAAAGTGCTTTCTATTCGATTCACACTGCAATTGTACTGTTCGTACTTCCCAAAGCCCAATACAATCGACGTTGAACAAGGTGTATTAGAAGAATTTCAAGTATTAGAAAAATATTCTAAATATAGTGAAGAAACATTAGAAAAACACTTACATTCACAGTACAACTTCAATATTTGAATTCTTTACACCCAAAATTTTGCTATTCTCACAGCTCTATTTTTTACTCTTTACAATAGTCAAGTCAATAAAATCCCCAATTCAATTCGTTATAGCAAAACCACATTAAAGGAACCCTGAAATGGTTTTGAAGATTTTTCAAACACACATTGGGCCGGTAGACCAAGTTCCAAGGATAATTTAGTGACCGATTTGAGCTCTCTGCATAAACTGTGTAATTTATTACAGTGCTTTAAAGCTGTGAATCGCTGCAGATCGCTTCAGATCGCTGAGGCTCGGCCTGATGCGTTTTCAACCACCCATACACGAAGTGCCATGCTCCGCCCCACTGACATGGTTTGCAGCTGATCTGATTGGCTGTGGGACGTGCAGCACAGACTACCGGTATCGGATCGGCGGCGGGATTTACGTGTGTGCTCTCTCACGCCACATCGTGATGCAGGCGCTGTGAAGGTGGAGCTTAGCCCCGAGCACTCAAAGGAAGAGTTGAGGGGCAGTTGAGGGTGAAAGGCGGAGCGGAGGAGGTACTTTCTTAGTACTCGTAGCTCCCTTAATAATTGGTGTTTCGATTGAACTCTGGTGCCAATGATTTGCTCCAGTACTGGTCTCGGTCTAATCAAAAACGGAATGGGAAAAAACCGTTTCAGGAACCCTTTAAAGTGAAATACACCTTTTCATGCAAGGTAATTACCGAGTAGGAATTCTTTGGTAAATAACCAAAGGATTCCTTTATTTAACTGAAAATTTTGAAAGAATGTTTGACCAATTCGGCAGCCTTTTTTAAAAAAATTGAAACTTTTTTACGTGAAAGAAGGTCAATTTTGTTGAGCCTGACACTATTTGATGCAGCACGGGTGCGTCACGCGTAAATATGAAATAAAATTCTAACTGAGAAATAACCCAGGAAGTTTTTTTCTTTTTCAAACTCGCTCTTTGTGCTGCACTAGAAGCTTCAAAAGCGAAGTCAGCAAGACTGTAGCGTTACGAAACGGAGTGGCTAATTACTTGCCTGCTCCTTGAGATATCGAGCCCCGCTACTTATAGGCTGGTGTTAAAGGTGAACATACTGTTACTGCCAACATCCTCACGCCTTAAACAAATAAATAAAAAGACTGTCCTGAGAATTAGGGTTCAATAAGGTTGCGCTCAGCAGCATCGGTTGTTGTGCTAGAGGAAGGCCAGTCATGAGTTCGTCCACTTGATTGATAGAACTGTTTGAAAGATGCGTTTTCATTTTCCAAATGGCTTTTTCTCCAAAAACTGTGGCTCCAATGACCAGCTTTCTCATTAGTAGTCTAGCATAATTTTCGGTGAAGCCTCGTTTGTTTCATACATTTCACCTGTTTTTTTCCTTGTGCTTTCGCATGGTGGGCATAAGCCTTCTTGGGACCGCCCGAAGGTGCTCTCTTCCACCCATCCCGGATCTTCAGAGATGACGTTGCGGTCAAAATGGAAGGGAATGGGCTGCTATGACTTACCATCTGCAAGCTCATGAGTTTTAGCTGGCTTCCCAAACCATGTGTAGTGTCGAAAGCCTATATTAGGTAACTTTAGTTATGTTCCACAGTCATCAAGAGATGGCAGCCCCTCTGACATTCTGTCACTAGAATAAAGGAGCTCTTGTGTGGCACAGGTTGAGTGTGTTCGTTGTTCTCAGTCATGCCGTGTTGCTGACACTACAGTAAAGAGTACAAGCTTTTCCCTAGAATTGAGAACAAAGGTGAAGTATTTTGTTGCCACCACTGCCTCGTCAATTTCGACAGTACTTTTCTTTTGAACAACTTTGAAAAATAACTTCTTGGATGAGCTCGACATTCCAGGTTTGGAACTTTCTTCGGTCTTGTAATGCAGGCAACCAAGCTGAAACCTCTGGACATACCTCTGGATTGGAGGGGACACCAGTAGCTCTATCAACATCACTGTTCTCCATGTTATCAGACACGTCACTACCAGTTCCTGACACATGGGCCTCGAAATTCGCGGTTTCTCCAAGTTTCAAGGGTTCCCTTTAGCGCTGTAATTCCCCTGGTTCATACAAGTGTGCAGGAATAAATTCGAGGAATAGCACCGGCTTTGGTGTCCACCTACCCACTTAAAGCGAACGTCTCGGATAATTCTAGCAACAATCCAAGGAGTTTGTGTATGAAAGGCATCTTCACATGAAAATTATACAATTTATGTCAGTTATGCCAGCTTTGAGGCTTGTAAGCTCACCGATTGAAAAGCATAGCAGGATTGTGGCTTTAATTCCTGCAGGACTTCTCGTGTAGGCTGTCCATTTTCCTTTAGCTATTCAAAAAGAAGCAGCGATTGAAAAGCATAGCAGGATTGTGGCTTTAATTCCCGCAGGACTTCTCGTGTAGGCTGTCCATTTTCCTTTAGCTATTCAAAAAGAAGATATACAGTTTATTATACAGTCCAGCCCACATATAACGGCCCCACTTAAAACGAACTTTCGCTTAAAACGAACAGTATGTGCGTAACCGTGAAAATATAAATTGGTTTAATGGCACGAAATCGCACTTACAACGAACGTCTCCCAGCGCCGCTGATCGGTTACAGCGAACAGAGTCGGCGCTCTGCCGACTTCAATGGAAACCACTTTCAACCACCCATCAGGCATCAGCAGGGTGCCCATACATTCTTATTGCTAAACGACGACCCTGCCTTTGCGCCCCTTTAGTCGATCCTCTCCTCGACCGCTTTTTTGTAACCCACCCCTCCGTCCTTTGTCTCCCCGCTACTCTGAGCACCCCGCATCGTCAGACGAGGCCAGTGTTTTTACACTGCCACCGGTCTTTCGAAGACCGGTCGGCAATCTCATCTGTTTTTGATTGCTGGTACTGCCGTTGGCATCGCCAGCCTGGAGTGACCAGAGCATTTGCCAACATCGTCAGCCACCGACTGTATTCGATCGTCTGCGCCTAGTGCACGCACATACGCTACCCCACTGACTGATAATTTACGATTCGTTTCCTGTTTAGCCCTTGTTCTCTCTCACTTTGCACTCGGCTCAACATGCTCTCCCCCGCACGCGTGTGGAAGCGCAAAAAGGGCAGTTAATTTGCGCAAAACGGATCGCGAAATATCTAACTTGGTGAGGCCTTGCAAACCCGCTGGCCCAACAAAAAAATTTTTTGACCACGGCCGCTGATTCTTTTAACACTGCTGTGTGCACAGATCCCGACGGCCGTGCTTTGACTTCTGAGCGCGCAAGGACTCTCAAGGTTTTCTACGTGCGAGTTGCGCGTTTCGCGAACCTTTCAAGCAATCTACCCAACCTGCTTCCTTGTTGTGTGTTTTGGTTTTCAAGGTCACCCTCCCGCCACATCCTCCCCTCTCTTTACTCTATCGCAACTTCTTGGCCTTCTCTCGCGAATCTGCTCTCCTCTATTGATCACAATCCCCTTGCCAGTCTCCACCACTCTGCGACGCCAACCACGCTGGCTCGAATTAGTTCTCTGACTGGAAATGGGCCCAGAGCTGTTCCACGCGTTCTGGCATGTGTGTCGCATGTGCGCGTCTTGCTTGCTTTTGGTGTGCATGTATGGTCAGGATGGCAGACAGGAGGACTTGCACGCTTTTTCCTGCTGCACAACAAAACGTCAAAAGTGTGACCGCTTGTCTTGAGCGTAATCCGCGCGTTAGGTGCCGCGTTGTCGAACGCTCACTCATAGCTGTTTACCACCTGGCAGCCAACTTGCCGCCTTGGGGGTCCCGGTATTCAGCTGTGGAGATGGTGAAAATTTCGTGGGCGGTGGCGAGGGCTATATGCGCGCGAAACTGTCTTCACAAGGCTGACTTCGTCGAGGTCAGGCCCGATGCCAAACCTGAAGCTTCCAAACAGGATCACTCTGGCAGCGATTTGTGGCAGCGCGTCGTCGACTGAAACCTGGAGAGTGGTTGGGACATTTGTTGCGATGGTTTAATTATGGCCAGTGATAATGCAGACACTGCGGGATCGTGCATAGATTAGGGCATTGTGAATGAATACGTGGCGAGAGCGATTTGTAGGAATCGGATCGCGAAAACGACGAAACTTTAGAGCCAGTGCCTCATGCAGTTTATGCCACTGGCCTCGGCGAACGAGCCCCCCTCTGCTTTAAATGAACTTGAGACCGCCCTTATCGCTTCCTGCTCTTCGAAACACTGGCATCACAGACTTTTTCGGGCAAAAAAAGTTTGTGTTTTCACTCGCAACTTTTTTTAAAAGCTGTGTTTCATTTACTACGAACTTACTACGAAGCGAACGGATGCCGCGTCAGGATCAGGTTCGTTATAGACGAGCTCCACTGTGTGTATATGTATATGTATGTATGTATGTATATATATATATATATATATATATATATATATGTATATATATATATATATATATACAAACAACTTATACGATGTGTAATTACAAAACAGGCTCGTTCGCTTAGAATAGTCTACAACCCGAAGGCGCAGATGAACGCACTTATTGCAGAGGCGCAGACAAATTTTTTCGTAGTGGTAGTGGCACCACCTTCATCTAAAGAGGGTGCCGAAAGTGTGGTTGAGTGACACTTTTCACTTTGTAAACAATAACAGGAAAGATAACTTTGTCTTTCTGGGGTGGGAGAGGAGGGGAAAAGAACAAGACAGGCTTGGCGTGCCAATCGCTGGTCACGCCACCGATTCATTAAACTTCGGGCTGCTTCGCATGCAGAGGTAGAAGACCACGCTCCTTCGCCAATCCGAAAGCGACAGCAGCGCTGCCCCTGCGCGAAATATCAGAGGAGGCCACTCCTCACCACTCCCACTGCGCGCGCTTACCCAACTCACAGTATCTAAAAATGTTGCTTCTAACTTGCGTCTTTTACTGATGATTGTATCCCTTACCGCTCAATTAAAACCACAACAGATCATTTGGTGGCATATGAGACTCAACTCTAACAAATGCAAGATTATCACTTTCAGCCGCAAGCGCATCAGTCAGTCAGTCAAAGAACTTTTTTTGGTTCTGAGAAGACTAGAATGCTCCCCTCAGGGCTATCATCTGGGGGCCGCACCCACGATGGCACTGGGACGTTCAGGCTCTCTGCGACCTCGCGGGCTCTCAGGACAGCCCTACCTGCTGGTCCTTGGCGAAGCTGATGATGAGCTGCATCCAACATTCCTCCGTAGAGGGAGACCTTGAGCCCCCACACAAGTAGCGACACTGCCACAGCATATGCTGAAGTGTGCGCCTCGAATGACCATAGCGCAAGTCTACTTCTTCTATGAAATTTGAGCATATGAACGGAGATGGATATGTGTGTCTGTAACACTCGCAGGGTGATTGGCGGAAGTTTATGACGCCCCAGATGATAGTGCTTACAGACCTCGTTGAAAGCCCTCAGAGCAGCCTCTCGAATGTCATTGACGTGCTTGTGGACGGTGTTTGTGCATCGGCTATTATTGACACTGGAGCTGCCATATCAGTTATGAACGAAAAACTCTGCCGCTTACTTCGAAAAGTGACAACGCCACTTTCTGGGTTGTCCCTCCCTACTGAAAGTTTGCATCGTATTCATCCTACAGCAGGGTGCACAGCTCGCGTTGTCATCCAGGACGTTCTGTATGTCGTCCAGTTCATCATCATTCCGGCATGCTCTCACGACGTCATCCTGGGATAGGGACTTTCTCTCCCGCCATGACGCCGTCATCCATTGTGCCGCCGGCCGAAATCGAGCTCTCACCCTTCTCGCATTTGACGCCAGAAGACAGTCCCTCGACACTGAGCAAGATTCTAACGAAAGACGATACAACAGTGCCTCCAAACTCGACGACGGCTGTGTCTGTCTACTGCGCCGGTCTCTCCGACACCATTGCACTCGTTTCACCATCTGACCGCGCTTGCAGCAGGAAAGGGTTGCTAGTACCTTTCGCGACCATGCAGGTCAACCAGGGCAACGCTGCTAGTTTTGTAACCAACCCGTCCCCGTACACTGTTACCTTGCTTCGAGGGGAATGTCTCGGCAGAGTGGAATCAGTCGACGACGCACAAGTCCTGGACGTACCCGCTGACACGCGCTGTCCCAGGTCGCGTACCATCAATGCTGTTTCCACTTCTGATTCGTCATCTGCTGATGTATTTGGCCCCTCCATCGCTGACAACCCTACGGCCGTACAGCGTTCCCAACTTCTGAACTTGTTGCAAGAATATCATTCTTCTTTCGATGTCGGACGAAGTGCTCTCGGTCGCACGTCAGTTGTTACGCATCGCATCGACACTGGTGCCCATCCACCTTTACGGCAACGTCCATATCGCGTGTCGCCTGCTGAACGTCGAGTAATTAATGATCAGGTTGACGATATGCTCCCACACGACGTTATTCGGCCCTCGGACAGTCCATGGGCGTCTCCTGTTGTTCTTGTTGCGAAGACTGTTCTGTGCGGTTCTGTGTGGACTACACACTGCTCAATAAGATCACTCGCAAGGATGTTTATCCACTGCCACGCATCGATGACGCGATTGACAGCCTTCATGGAGCCGTTTTTTTTTTTTCTTCTCTCGATCTGCGCTCGGGGTATTGGCAAGTACCCATGGCTGACGACGCTTGACCAAAGACCGCCTTCGTCACGCCAGACGGCTTGTACGAGTTCAACGTCATGCCGTTTGGTCTATGTAATGCACCTGCGATCTTTGAGCGCATGATGGAGACCGTTCTGCGCAACTTGAAATGGTACACGTGCTTGTGTTACCGTCGACGATGTTGTCTTTGCTCCAGATTTCTCCACGCATCTCCAACGTCTGAAACAAGTTTTCGCACGTGTGAGCAACGCTGGCTTGCAACTAAATCTGAAAAAGTGCCGCTTTGGGGCCCCGCAACTCACCATACTGGGGTACGTCGTGTCCAAAGATGGCATTCTTCCTGATCCTGCCAAGCTTCACTCCGTGGCCGAATTCCCCAAACCTGCATCTGTCAAAGAACTGCGTAGTTTCGTGGGCCTGTGCTCATACTTCCGACGCTTCATACGAAACTTTGCCACGATCATATCACCGCTGACGAAGCTCCTTCGAAGTAGTGGGCCCCTAAATTCGTGGTCATCTGAGTGCGACGACGCGTTCGCGAAGCTCCGCCATTTGTTGACGTCGCCTCCCATTCTACGCCACTATACGACCCTACAGCCCCAACGGAGGTTCACACGGATGCCAGCGGTGTAGGCCTAGGCGCTGTCCTGGCGCAGCGAAAACCCAGATTCCCTGAATATGTTGTAGCATATGCAAGCCGTACGCTTACGAGAGCCGAGACAAACTACACCGTCACGGAAAAAGAGTGCCTGGCGATCGTCTGGGCCCTTACGAAGTTTCGACCTTATTTGTATGGTCACCCATTCTATGTCGTCACCGACCATCATACACTATGCTGGCTTTCATCACTGAAGGATCCCTCAAGCCGTCTCGCCCGTTGGGCTCTTCGCTTACAAGACTACGACATCCGTGTGCTGTACCGCAACGGACGCCAGCATGCTGACGCTGATGCCCTCTCACGCTCCCCTCTACCTCAAGACGGCGTGCCCTGCTCAGTAACCTCAATTGCTGTATCTGCCATCGATGTTGACATCCTCGCTACCGAACAGCGAAAGGATAATTGGATCGCCCCACTATCGACTAGCTCTTTGATCCGTCTGCAACACCATTCACGCGTGCCTTGCGTCGTCGAGCTCACCATTTCACCATCCGTGACGGCCTCCTACACCGACGCAATTATGACTGCGATGGCCGGCAGTGGTTACTCGTCATACCCCGCAATCTGCGGTTGGAGATATGTGAATCTTTCCATTCTGATCCGCAATGTGCGCACTCTGGGGTATTCAAAACTTACCACCGCATTCGACAACGCTACTTCTGGTGTGGGATGTACCGCTACGCGCCGCAGATCGTTCGCTCTTGCCAACGTTGTAAACCGTCAGCACACATGTTGCACGCCGGTCTGCAATCATTACCTTGCCCTGACCGTCCCTTTGGGCGCGTAGGTATCGATTTGTCGTCGTTTGGCCATCGTTGCCGTTGACCATTTAACGCGATACGCCGAAAACGCCGCTCTCCCTGCGGCTGCTGCGCACGATGTTGCGTCCTTCCTGCTGCATCGATTCATACTGCGCCACGGACCACCCCAAGAGCTTCTCAGCGATCGAGGCTGTGTCTTCTTGTCGGAAGTCGTCGAAGCCATTCTGACGGAGTGCCATTCTGTCCACCGCAAAACTACTGCTTACAACACACAGACGAATGGTCTCACCGAACGCTTTAACCGCACCCTCAGCGACATGCTTTCTATGTACGTCGCTGCCAACCACACTAATTGGGATAATACATTGCCCTTCGTCACCTACGCCTACAACACCGCCCCTCAGAGCACGACCGGTTTTTCACCTTTCTACTTGCTGAACGGAAGGCACCCGTCGCACATCATGGACACGATACTCCCGTACACGCCGGATCCATCTGAGTGTACACCTATTTCCGAGACAGCCAGACTTGCTGAAGAGTGGCGCGAGCTTGCCAAGACTTTTACGACACAAGAGCAAGAGCGGCAGAAGAGTATTCGTGATGGCTCCACCACTTCTGAGCCCACGTTCCTTCCTGATGCGCTTGTATGGCTCTCGATCCCGACCTCTGTAGCTGTCCTCTCTTATAAACTACTTCCCAAATACGAAGGCCCCTACCGTGTCATCGAGCGCACCTCACCCGTCAACTATCTGATCGAACCCGTTGAAAAATCTTCGGACATGCGCCGCCGTGGGCGCCTGAAGGCTTATTATGACCCGCTAATAGTAACGAGCTATTAGGTCGCCAGGCGGCTCCCTCTTCGACACCGGGGTAATTGTAGCGAAGCCTCCAAACTCTGAAATGGGTAGAACTCTTGAGCACCTCCTAGTGGGGCTACCTAACAAGGACGCCGCTCGCACTGAGAGCCCGTGCTTGGCCGTGACTGTTGCCATTGTATATTCTCGTTCGTTGCCGGCTAATAAACGCCTTAACAATATATATATATATATATATATATATATATATATATATATACACACACATATATATGTACATGTTTCCCTTTCGTCATTAGTCTTTTCTGTGCTTTTTTTGTGAGTTAAAATTTTTTCTCAAACTTAATTCACTGATCACTTTTTATTTGTTTCCTTGTATTTATTGATGTATTTCTTTCTATTTACTTTGTATTTGCCCTCCTGACTCAAAGCCCTTTGGGCTCTGTAAGGCATAATGAATAAATAAATTGGGTCTAAGTTTACACTACAATTAAAAAAACTAGATAGTTTTCCCTATGTTTTGCTTGGCTAGATTGTCTGCTGGTTTAATTGGTTTCAGCAAAGAACTAAGCCTCGCAAACTAATATTCACCTTATGTCGTACTTATTTGCTTGAAAGCATGTCAACTTCTTTTCGAATACAGTCGAAGCTCATTATTTCGAACTTCCGGTTAATTCGAACTCTCGATGAAGTCCCGTCAAAGCTATGCATATACCAATGAGCGAAAGCACCAGTTAATTCGAACGCCCAACCACTTCCGACGGTTAATTCGAACATACTGCGCTCCGAAAATGCTCTCGGTACCCTGCCCAATCCCACCGCGGCATCTGCGACACCTCAAGGCTGCACGCGAAGGAAATGAAAAAGAAAGAAAAGACTGCGGTGGAATGTTTGTTGTCTCTCAAATGCCGATCTGCGATGCGCCCCTGTCGCGCTTCTCCCTTTTCCGTCCCTGCCACGTAAAGCCGTCGCTGGGTTGAATGATTGTGTGGTTAAAGGAAAGGAAAAAGGCACTATTTTCTGCAGCCCTTGCCCTTGCGGGAGCACGGCTCTGCACCTTGAAAGGGGGGAGGCCTCTCACGTGCCGGTGCCACGCTTCCCCCTTTCCCTTCCCCACCACGTAACCCTTCTCCTTTCGACGACACGTGTGAAGAGAGCAAAAAAAAAATAATAAGAAGAAGCTGCCGTGGAGTGTTGGTTTTCTCTGAAATTCTCTCCACGTGGAGAAGCCAGAGCTGGCCATGCTGCGGCTGTGTAGCGGAGAGCGGGAAGCTCTGCTACGCAGCAGTCACTATTGCAGTCTTTAGAAAGTGTCGGTGCTGGACATTTTCGCACGCCACTTCTTTTGCCAGGAGGATGCTGAAGCTGAAGCAAAAAAGGTTTGCAAGCTGCGTGCTAAATTGATTGACTCGTTGCAAGGCAAACGTGTGCAGATGCGCGTCACCGACTACTTCAATTAATAACAGATGTCTTGTGATTTGTGAATAAATGTAAGTCTTCCAAAACTTCCCCCTCGTGTGTTAGCTCAATGCACATGCGCCACTGCATGGAGAGCCCTCCATTTATTTAGCTTTCCTTAATTCAAACTTTTTTTATTTCAAACAAATTTTTGGGCCCCTGCGAGTTCGAATTATCGAGATTCGACTAACTTGGTGTGGTGCTTCAAAGCCTTGTTGGCTGATCTCATGATGACTTTTCTTGTATTTATTGTATTGTATTTGCCGGCTGTCTCATGAAAAATCATGTTAGTGCATCAATGCAGGACGTCTGCAATGTCGTCCAAATATGGCTGGTCGAAGCCCAGGTCGAAGAAGGCGTTTGATCGCGCAGATGTCACGAAAAGAGCACCTACGACTCGCCATGAGCGGTCGTGCCAAGAATTTGTGTAAAAAGTTTTAGGTCCATGTACCTTTGACCTGAGCTTTATTGGTGCTCCTATAGTTCATAGTATATATGAACTATAGTGGCTGCTACTTGCGTGACCTGAAATTTTATTTGTGTATGTGTGTGTGAGTGCAGGTACTTAGCTACGGAGAAAAAACCTGGAGACTTGCAAAGAGGGTTCAGCTTAAATTGAGGACACGCAGTGATCAATGGAAAGAAAAATGTTAGGTGTAACCTTAAGAGACAAGAAGAGAGCAGAGTAGATTAGGGAACAAACGGGGGTAAAGAATATAATAGTTGAAATCAAGAAGAGGAAATGAACATGGGCCGGGCATGTAGCGCTTAGACAGGACAATCGCTGGTCATTAAGGGTAACTAACTGGATTCCCAGAGAAGGCAAACAGGTTAGGGGGAGACAGAAGGTTAGGTGGGCAGATGAGATTAAGAAGTTTGCGGGTATAAATTGGCAGCAGCAAGCACAGGACCAAGTTAAGGAGCAACGACGCGGGGATCAGATCGCGAAAATTGCAAAAAAAATCTATTTTTGGAAATCACTCATTTCGGCATCTGCAGTGCCTATTCTATGCCGTACCAAACAGATTTGCTGAAAACCAACCTTAAATGCCCCTCAAAAAATAAGTTTGTCAGCGCGATCGGCGAGAAAGAGGCTCAAAATTGCACAAAAACACCGATGTTCACAAAGCAAGTATTCATCTCTCGCGCCATCGATCACCGCCATCTTGGTATCCTTCGAAGCGTCTATGCTTCGCCTTCCCGCTTTCACGCATTCCAAACGTCACCGGCAAAGAAGAAACGTGCAAAAAGCAAAAAAAGCATGTGGTCATACGGGCAGTCCGAGGGCCGTTTTATAAAACGGGGCCTCCTACGGACGAACCGATCATTGCGAACCGATCATTGCGAACCGATCATTGCACCATTCAGGCGCACTTGGAGACTCGCTAAGTATTAGCGGGAGCGGTGGAGGCGCAAGCATCGAGCGATCGAGACTCTCTTCGCGCGGTGTCCGCCACTCAGCGGAAGCTGTCTCTGGTGGGCCGGCAAAGTGAAAAATTTCCGGGACACCTGGAGATGAATTTATACTTATGCAAGCTGTTGCTATCAACACAATGCTGGCTGACACACTCTGCCTGAAATGCCGAAAACATTCTCTGGGCGTGATTATTGAGACAAGGCTGGGTCTGGCAGTGAAAAATGGCACTGTCATGCAGTACTTGTGGCAGCATATCCCACTGGTCTCCTCAAAGAATGGTGACTCCAGAGCGCTTGATGTGAACATTTGCTCAATGCAAGCAATACAAACCATTGGCAAGGGACAGACTGCTCTGAATGACTTGTGGGCCACCATGAACGTTTCTCACCGCAGCTTACATCATAAAACCTACCATGGTCATTTGAAAAGGTTATTCAAGCCTACAGCTGAGGTGGCTTCAGACAACGTATTTGCAGATGCTGTTCGTGCTGTCAAAAGAGTGTACACAGAGATAGACGGTTTTTCTAAAAATGTCACTGTTGTTTACGATGGCACCTGGATGACAAGTGGTGATCGATCACATATTGGAGTATGCTGCATAACAGAGTTCCATACAGGGCTTGTGCTCGACAGAGTTGTTTCATCTAATTTCTGCCTCGGATACGATCTAGGACCAGCAGAGGACGACCCTGTGTATCCCCAGTGGAGACTGCACTATCAGTGCCAAAAAAACAGACGTTGGATCTGGTCGGATGGAAGTGGAGGCCGCGCTGCAGCTTTTTGGCCGCTAGTTGGCCAAGAATGGTCTAAGGTACTGCAGCAGTGTGGCCTGTGATGGAGACAGCTGAGTTTTTCAGGCATTGAGTGAGGAGCAGCCCTATGATTTATACGAATAACTAAGGAGGACTGTATAAATCATGTGAAAAAGAGAATGGGCACAGCACTCCGCACTCTTGTCAGCAAGGCAAGGGGAGCCACTAGGTGGAAAAGGAGGCCTCACACAAGACCTCATCAAGAGGCTTACCAATTATTATGGAATAGCCCTCCGCAACAACAGCAACGATGTGGTGGCAATGCACATTGCCGTAATGGCGACGTACCACCCTGTCACATCCACAGATGAGAGTCCTCACCATGAGCTATGCCCCCCTGGTCCTACGAGCTGGTGTACACACCGAGTTGCAGAGGCACAAGGACATGCACAACCAGCTCTCAAGGACAAGCTTTCCAGCAGAGTTGCCACAGCGCTGTTGCCAGTGTATAAACGCCTTGCAGACACACAGCTGCTTGAGCGGTGTAAAGGAGGGAAGACACAGAATGCAGCTGAGAGCTTGCATTCTGTGATTTGGTCTCTACTATCGAAGGACCAACATGCCTCCCTTTTCAGCGGTAAACAAGGCAGTAATAAAATGTAATTCAGGTTGCGTGAGTATGTACTCGGAAACGTGTGTTACATTGGGTGTGCGTCCTGGTTCCATGGACCTCCAAAGGGCTCAAGAAAAAACTGCCTGCGTCTCAAAAAAGCGCGTAAAAGTGAAGAAACCAAGGGACAGAGGTCCAAGTAGATGCCTCTTCGCAGTGATGCCGAAAACTATAGCCCTGGGGCATTTTAATAAAGGTGCAACATTTGCAAAACTTTAAAACCATTTTTTGTGCTTTTTTTTTTGCCTACTACCTTGCTCGTGGAAAGCATTGCGCGACTATGGCCGGACCGATGTTCATTCTGTTTGTTTTATTGTAACTCGTAGACTTTGCCATAACTGAAGGCAGTCTTCAAATATTAGTTTAGGCTTCCATTTTTTTTAATTTCACAATTACTGAAAGGCATGACTTGATGAAGCACATGCATATGCAAATAATGCTCAGCAGAATATTGTTAGGGCATTAAAAAAAAATCTGGCACTGTCTTCGGCTACAAGCAATATGTACACATACATTAAAAGCTATTCCAGCACTTAAGCAAGTTTCCTCGCTGTGCCAGACTCTCCACGAGCGACAAACTTAAGAATTTTTTATAAAATTTATGAAAATTTGCATTCATCTCTTCTATGTGATTTTTAGTGTGTGTATACGAAATTTCATGAAACTAGTCAAAGAAACAAAAAAGTTACAAATGATCCCCACATCCCCCCTTAACTGGCGGAACATGGGAGAGGCCTTTGTCCTGCAGTGGACGTAGTCAGGATGATGATGATGATGATGTGTGAGTGCAGAGGAGGTGGACTCATACATTATGCATGTTTGTGCATGTGTTTATAGGTGTGCATGCATATGTATATGATTATGTACACATGCAAATTAAAAAAAATCAGGAAAGGGTCAAAGCCACCTCCCCTCCTTTTGGGCTGTGCCCTGGCGGCCACCAGCTGACCCCATGCCAATTTTCACTGGGCATAACGTAAACGACGCGCGCGGACGGCGTGGTTGGTATGCTTACGAGAACTGTAAAAACGCTAAACCACTAAGCTACACGTACTGCAGTGCACACAGTACATGATTTAGATTGACTGAGAAGTTTATCGTTGGTAGCCGTCATCCCGCTCCCATGAATTTCAATGCAGGCATCACCGCACTCACGCCAAAGTCTTAGTAATCGCTGCATGACCTACTGAGGCTCTTAACGCAAACGCGCAAAATCCCAAGTTTTTCACAGTGACATACGTGAACGAATAATCTTGAACATCGAATATTTGAGGAATAATCGAGTTAGTTTTGAACATTCGAAATTTCAGAATACAGTGAAATCTCGATACAACGAATTTTAAGGGACCGCAGAAAATAGTTCGTTATTTTGAAATATCGTTATAGTGAAAACATCGAAAATTCGCATTAAAAATCGTAAATGCAACAAAAGGAGTCGCCTACCTTTGCTGTGTACACATCCGCAAAGGCTTGATTTTATGACGAGCGTGAAAAGAAACAAAACGCGAAGTATTCCGGAATGAGCGCACGTTTCTTTGAAAAAGTCGGTGATCTTGGCCTGGCGGGTGCCGCTCAACTGCCGCAGGACGATCGCTTCGAAGTTTTCCACATTATTATGCTCTGCTTCGGTGGCATTGCTGCACCTGCCAAGGTAAGTGCGCATCTTTCGCACGCATTCCATGATATCGGCGTTGGAAAGCGATTCTTCTGGTTGGCTAACGGGCGCGGTCTCAGCGTCGTCTTCGCCATTGGCGTTCTCGTCGCTGTTATCACCACGAACAGCACTGACGATGTCATCGGTCGTCAGTTCGGCTGACGTGCATGCTTTGTCGTCGCACTGCACATAGTCCTCGAACGTCACCGAGGCATCCATCGCGAGTCTTTCGACGACTTCTTGCCACATGCCACTCGCGTCGCTTTCTTCGCTGCCTTGTTCAGATTCAGATGGCATTACTACCAAGCCTGCCTTCCTCCAGCAGTTCCGGATGGTGGTTTGATGTAACGCTCCACCAGGCCCCGGTAACCATTTCTGTGGCCTGTGGCACATTGATGGAGGTCGGCAGCTTCATCCGAAGATTTATCAGCAATCGCTGAACCAGGCGTGTCCGGTAATGGGCCTTGACACTTTTTACGATGCCTTGGTCCAGCGGCTGGAGCAAGGACGTACAGTTCGGAGGCAAGAATTCCAGCTGTACATTTGTCAGCCTGACATTAACAAGATGCGCCGAGCAGTTGTCGGCGATAATCAGGATTTTCCTACCTGCGCTCCTCATCTCATCGTCCACCTTTAGTAGCCACTCAGAGAATAACTCTTGTGTCATCCACGCGCGTGAATTAGCCCGATAATCGTACGGCAATGAAACAACGTTCCTCATGCAGCGAGGCTTCTTGTATTGCCGATAACCAAGGGCTTCAGCTTCTTGGTGCCTGTGGAATTGCAGCATAACAATACCGTAATCCGAACTTTGGACTGCTTGCCGCCTTTGCAGCTGTTCCCTTTAAAATGCATGGTTTTATCAGGAAGCATTTGATAGAAGAACGCCATTTCGTCCGCATTGAATATATCATCTTCGGAGTATGAAGCGACGATTTCGCGGAACTTCTCGTTCCTCCATGCGCTTGCTGCGTCTGCCGCCTTCTCTTCACCAGACACCACTTGCCAGGTGATTCCATTCCTTTCACGGAAACGATGAAGGCCACCCCCGCGCTTGCTTCGAAGCCTGTGATGTCCGAAGCATCAGCGAATTGCCGGGCTTTTTCCTGCAGCATGGGTCCCCGACACCGGCACATTTTGAGAACGCGCGTCCTTGAACCCAGTCAGTACTGCAGCATCCACTTCTTGGAAATTCCCAAGTCGGAGCCGTTTTCTTGTCGGTGCGAGTTGGGACCCTCGGTGCAGCTCGAGGATATTTTGTCGGTCCTTCAGGATGGTTGCGACAGTTGATGGTGCAACCCCCATCTCGTTCGCAATGTGGATTTGTTTTTTACCGGCATCCACTTGAGAAAGAATATCCACTTTTTCTTTCAAAGAAAACTGCCTCCGTTTCTTTTTTCGCGCTGCTTCCGGAGCTCATCGCGAACGCAGAAACGAATCACTCTAACCTTTAAAACGAGAAAGCCGTACGACCAATCGTGCGACGTTGCCGGTCGACGTAACCAAAACAAAGGCGGCGAGGTTAGGCTCAACCTGGCTCAACGAGCATGCAAAAAAAAAAAAAAAAAAACATCGAAAACAAGGTACTGCGATGGCGATAGGGCTAGCCAGGCTAGTGCGCATTTAGCATAAGGCAACGCATGGAGAAATGAGCAGGAGCTCTGATGATGATGATAGTGCCACATATGGCGCTGGGCATTTAGACCGCCGCACGTAATTTTTACGCTAGAAATTCGTTATTTTGAAGTGCTCTTAAGGTACCAGGGTGATAAAATTTGATATGTTATTCTGAAACATTCGTTATTCTGAAATTCGTAGTAGTGAAATATTTTTACATTGAACCAATGGACATTTGGAAGGGGATTTCCGAAATATTCGTTAATCTGAAAAAATCGTTAATCTAAGGTTCGTTATAACGGGATTTCACTGTATGCGGTTATTGAATCGAATACGAATATTTTAAAACTTTCCAATATTCGTACACCCCTACTCATTAGCGTGAATGCGCGCTGCTGATCGGTTCAGACAGCGACAGATCGGCGAGTGGCAGTGACGATATCACACAAGAGTGATATCGTCGCAAATGAAAAATTGATAAACACAGGCTTTATAAAATGCGTTGCTGGGCGAGTTGGTGCACGTCTAAACATAAAAGTTGAGCACAAAAAAAACGACGAAGCGCAGGAAAGCAAATAGACAGGCTAGAGCGTGCAGCCATGGATTGTGATTTTGTCAAACCTGCCCGTTAGACAGCACACATTACAATATGGCGGCCCCCTGTAGTAAAATTTTGAAAATGTGTATATAAGGCGCATATGTAGCAGGAATTGCTTGAACAACAATTGACAAGGTAGTTGAACGCTATAAGCTCAGCATTTGTTAGTTGGTTTGATCGTGACTACAGGTCACTAGCTTGTTTCAACATTTACAAAAACAAAATAAAGGTCGACCTATATTGGAATATAGTTCGCCTGCATCGGGTGTGGGACCCGATGCAGGCGAACTTGATTGATAAGCTTGAAGAAATACAAAACAGAGCTGCGCGGTTTGTTTTAAGGCGGTACGAGCGGAGAGACAGCTGCAGTGCTATGAAAGCTGAATTGGGTTGGGAATTGCTTTCTTTACGCAGGAAAAAACTGCGTTTGAAGTTTTTCTTTTCTGTTTTTCATGGGCGGACTGGGATTGACCGTCATAACTATTTCAGTGAACCCAGCTACATATCTAGTCGACATGGCCACCGACGCAAAGTGAAAGAGTATCGAGCAAGAACGACCATGTTTTATAATTCCTTTTTTGTGATGACCATTAGAGATTGGAACCGGCTGCAAGACAAGCAAGTGTGCTGTATAAACGAAGAATTGTTTTATAAACGAAGCTGTATAAACGAAGAATTCCAGTCTGTAACCCCCCTGCTGTAACGCCTTTTTGAGCAACAGAAGCGTACGCATTTGGGCTGGTTGGTTCATGTTCACAGAAGTTAAAAAAACAGCGCTAAAAAGACGGGACAAGAAAGGACAACAGGACAGGGCGCTGACTAGCAACCAAATATGTTTATTTGGTTGCTAGTCAGCAACCAATAAACATATTTGGTTTCTGTCCTGTTGTATCTGTCCTGTTGTCCTTTCTTGTCCCGTCTTTTTAGCGCTGTTTTTTTAACTTCTGTGAACTTTTTGAGCAAAGCGGGGCACTCACCGAATAAAGAATAAAAAAAGAATACGATACCATAATTCATTGAAACAAATCTATGAAATTCACATTACAGTCAGAGTAACAGGCTTGGCTCTAAAAAATATACCAGCCAAATTGAAACCGGCTTGAAGCTTCAAAAGACACCCAATCATGCCTAAAGCACTAGTGGCGAATCGGCAAGCTTCATCAGAGAGCGGGCATGTCAGTACCGTGCCAAACTTAACTTTGCTGGGATACCGAAGACAGCCTTTTAGAGAAGCATTCCTGCTCCGTGCTCTGGCCTCTCATCAAACTGTCTGATCCATGCACATTGCAATCGCTGAAGTGATTCAGTCAGTTGTGCAAAAAGTGAGCAGTGGAATCTTCAAGCAACGAAAATATCAAGCATACAACCACCTGAACTCCACCGTCAGTTTGGGCAATGTTTTAAACTGAACGCCTTAATTCTCAGATACATGGATCTTTTCTGTCTTGCACATCTGTGGCCTTTGAAAGATATTCCTTTAGTTGCAATGCATAGACACCAAAGATTCTAAGCATACCCCAAACTGAGCACCATAGGCGGGTTCCATATCTCACATATGTTTGAAAACAGCCTACCTTTTCCACTCGGTCTGGCACATAGGAGGGGTCACAGTAGACCTGCTTGCAGCGTGCCGTCTCACTTCCGGACCGCACGCCCACTACACGGCCATTTTCCAGTACAATTTCGTCTATGGGCTTGTCCAGCATGTACGTGCCCCCATAGATGGCACTCAGCCTGCAGAGAACAGCCAGGTAAGCATCAAAAGAAAGCAAGGGGTTCTAAACGAGTTAAAATTGAAATGCTTCACCAGTTGATTGCTTTGACTTTCCGTTAAGGCTGCCAGTTCAAAACTGCAATAATCAGAGTCACCACAGCTGAATCGCTCATATCACAGCTTCTAACTAAAGGGTTTTATATGCCGATCAGCATACAGCCACAACCGAAAGTCTGCGTTGCACAATGTGAAGTTGTTGAGCAGTGAAGCATCTTAAAAAAAGAAGTTTTCTTGCAAAGCCAATGCACTGAATCTGAATGCCATATAAAGTAACGCTAGCAGCTACAGTCGAATCGGGATAATTCGTACTCAAAGGGGCCCGGAAATTCGTTCGAATAAAAGAAGTTTGAATTAATAAACAATGAACAGAAGGCTTTCCATGCAGTAGAGCATGTAGATTGGGCTAACACACGAGGGGGAAGTTTCAGAAGACTAACAATTATTCACAAATCACAGGACATCCGTTATCAATTGAAGTAATCGGTGATGCGCATCTGCACACGTTTGCGTTGCAGCAAGTCAATTTCGCACGCAGCTTGCAAAGCATTTCTACTTTGGCTTCAGCATTCTCCTGGCAAGAGAAGCGCGTGGAAATGTCGAGTGCCCACACTTTCTAAAGACGACAACGAATGAGCAGCGGAGCGGCCGCAGCATGGCCAGCACGCGACGAGAACGGAGGAGCCTCTCCACGCGGAGAGAAGCAGATCAGCAATTGCGATAAAACCAACACTCCACAGCAGCTTTTTTTTTTTTGCTATATTCATTTTTTGCTATCTTCACGTGTGTCGTTGAAAGGAGAAGAGTTACGTGGCAGGGACAAGAAAGAGAGAAGCATGGCACCAGCGCGTGATTGACTCCCCTCCCTCAAGGCCAGAGCCGTACTCCCACAAGGGGCGAGGGCTGTAGAATATAGTGCCTTTTCCCTTTCTTTGAACCACACATTCATTCAACCCAGCGACAGTTTTTTATTTTTTCCTCTCTTTGGTCGCGCGCGGCGTTGGAAGGAGAAGGGTCTTTATGTGGCAGGGACGGAAAAGGGAGAAGCCTGAAGCGTGACACGGGCGTATCGCAGATCAGCATTTGAGAGACAGCAAACACTCCACTGCAGCCTTTTCTTTCCTTTTCATTTCCTTCGCACGCAGCGTTGAGGTGTCGCAGGTGGTGCCACGGGATTGGGCGGGGCTTTGACGGGACCTCTTCGTGACTTTGAATTAACCGAAAGTTCGAATTAAGCGTGTTCAAACTAATGAGATTCGACTGTAACTATCTTGCATCTGATCGCGCATAACTGCAATATGCTTATGTAAGGAAATACCAGGAAGTAAAGCAGTTTTGGATATTAGTGAAGTACGTACAGCATGAACTCGAGACGGGAATACTAAAGAAGAGACATAGACAAGTGCCGATCCCCATCTTGAGTTCGCCCTGTACGTATTTCATTATGCAAAACCAACTAGCTCACAGTTTCACTCTACCAAGTTTTTGAGCTGTCTCATTTCAAGCAAATCTATGATGTCTGTTCAAAGCACACACACCAGTGCTTGCCATTCCAAATTTGCACTAGCTATTCAAATGATGGAGCACCCTTTCTCGCTCTTGAGCTATTCGATATGCGTTCATTTCCGGCCTGATGTAGTGCACACGGAATGAATAATTAGAAGCACGGGACAAACCCTGTTCTTTCATGCTTCTTCGCACTACGAAAGCCTAATGTAGTTTGCTCTCTGCCTGAGAAGCCATTGACGGCATAATACTGCACGTGCCTATTGTGCACAAAAAGTCACGACGTCACATACGACTGAGTGAGTGCCTGAGTATGAACTTTATTGAGGTCCCATGAAATAAGAAAGCTGTGCCGAAAGCCCCGCCAATCAACCTGGCGGCTCCGCCTAGGTCGGGACCGATAGACAGATTACTTCGGCGACGGCCCTCTGTACAGCCTTGAGCCGAGCGATGAGCTCAAGGCTTCGAAGAGACCCAGGAGGACAGGTCAAAAAAGTCTGTACCCACGTTGGCAGGGTACAGCCATAGCATGTGGTCAAAACTGTCATATTTGTGACCACGGTGTCAGCATACAGTAGAGAAGCTAAAATTGATCCTGCTAAGTGCCATTGATGTAATTATGTACGAGTCTGCAATGTCTAAGCGATTGCTTGTGCTCTGTTGAGCTTTCTGTCAGAAGAAAAAGTTCTATGTTCCAACCTATGATGAGAGGCGAGTTTGTGATATGCGGTAGAGATTCCTGCAGGCTGAATTGAAACGAGGGGACGGACCGCAGACATGGAAAGTGAGTTCCCACGCCAGGTAGTGTGCCCGCCCGTTTGGGTTGCAGCCAGAAATGCCAGAAATGTTTCCCATGTGAGCCCGGAACCATGTAATGTGAGAGAATGAAAAACTTTCTTCCTTCTCATGGTTCGAGATTAACAACTATAGCTCTCTTCGAAGAGACTAGGGCAGCTGAAAAAGTTCTTATAGCTGTTCTAGAGTCAGAGTAAACGGCTAATATCTGCAAACGTGCAAATAGCAGAAAGAAACGGAGGCAGAAAATCTTGTTTATGCATGCCAATGCAACAGGCAAGTCTACCAGTCTGGCACGCGTGTATGTAGGCAAGTCTATCTGTCTGGCACACGTGTATGTCTACATGGTAGATTACATTTCTCCTTTAGGAAAGTTATTCAGTGGTGGACTCATACATACATTACCGCTATTATCAACATATACCATGCCTCAATCATCAGACACGTTTCTTCACTCCTGAGCGGATATAAAAGTTCGCATTCATCGAACTTCAGCCTGCACTTACACTGTTGACAATGTAAACAAAGATTAGAAGATGAGCCACCGATTAGTAATCTCTCATACCTTATAATCTCCGATTAACAGTTAATTGGTCTGTCCTACATAGAAGCGGCTGCACCTAAGAGGAACCCTATACACGTATCTGATACGTATATGTGCTTTTGCAAGCAGGCTTTCATGCTCTGACCCCTCTTAATGAGGTTATTCGTCTCCTGGGATAGCTTGCCAATATCCTCTCTCACTACCGTATCTCCAACTTCCCCTGCACTCTGCATAATGATACTCGTCAGATTATCATTCAGTGCGTCAACGCTAAGGCTGGTTTCCTTGATAAGAGCAGAGTACCTGTTCTGGAGCGAGACTCTGAATTCCTGTACTTTCACTCTCAGTGCTAGCTCATTGATTGGCTTCTCATGTATCAGTTTCTGTTGTTCCTTCTTCAAGTCCAGGCTAACTCGAGACCGTACCATTCTATGGTCACTGCATCGTACTTTGCCAAGCACTTCCACGTTCTGCATGATGCCTGGTTGTGCACTCAGAATGAAGTCTATTACAGCAAAAGCTGTTATGAGATCACTTTTCAGGTCACGCGCAGTTGCATGTCTGCCGCTGCCAGTGTCCGTAACCACATCGCGCGAAATTTGAAAAAAAAAAAAAAAACCTTGAAATAATGACACAGTGGGACTTGAACCCGGGTCCGCGGGGTGTGAGCCAAATATTCTACTATTGAGTTATACACTTGTCCCACAGGCGTCCACAAACACCGTTTAACTCCCTCGCCCTTACGACAAGGAAGGTGCGGCCCGTGACACACCGTCACCCTTACGCAAACGAAGGTAAACGAAGCATTTCGCAAAAGACGTTCGACAATCTCCCTTTGCAGCGAAACGAGGTACTCTCGTCCCCAGTATATGCAGGTCAAAAAAATGTTTTGAGCACTAAATCGCCACAGTGAGAACAATGATACATTTTGGCAATATTAAACATTCTTTTGTTACAGTACTCATTCATAGCGTGTGTTTCTTTACATATATATACGCCCACCAGAGTGCAACTGCTCTTCACACTGATGCCTTCCACACCGTGCCTCGCTTGTCGGGCGCTGCCATTTAAAAATATTTTGTCTGTGCGTGCAGTTGTCGTCACCTTGCTTGTGTTTGCCCATGGAAGGAATGACTGACAGCGTTGCATCATCGTCACATGCTTCAACGACTGCAGGGGTAATGAGACCTGACCTAATTCAAGGGTAACTTATTGGCTAGAAAAACTAGTCATCGAGCACGGCGCAATTGTTAACAAACATAGCGTTAGGCACAAGGTGGCCAGCATCACTACCTTTAGCGAATGCATATTCATTTGAAATAAGTTTTATTGCCATCTTTGCATCAGGCCTACTTAATGTGTTTTTTCAAAACTACGTAACGAATATTCCCCCCCCCCCCCCCCCCAAAAAAAAAGAAACTAGAGGTGGCATTAGAATACTTCTGCGAAAATCAACAGTGCTGACAGAGCACCCTCGCGACAACTATTGACAACGTTGCCATTGCTGTGTGACACTGCCACAACTCCATCTCCGTCGAACTCCCTAGGGAAGATTTACGTTGACGGAGTTTAACAGGCCGTGTGACAGGGGTATTATGCCTGTGCTTGTAACGAGTTGTCAAACTTGCCTTCAGCAGGCATGATCTAGCACCAATGGCACAGTGGCACCAATGGCATGACCTAGCACCAATGGGTCCGCTGAGTGCCAGCCCAGTATTCTACCACTAAGCTACTCTGGTGCTTGTGACTTGTTGTCAAACTTGCCTTTGGCAGGCTTGATGTCGGGAAAGCAATCGCGTTAATACGACTTGTAAATCATTTTACAACCGCGAAAGAATAACCAGTCGTCACACAATGCGAATAGCGTAACAAGTGGGCCGTCCAATGCTCCAACCCATTACAAAAGCTTGTTCTTGTTTCCCTATCAACTGTGGCGCACACCCACTTCAGCCATAATTCCTCATCGTCAAGAGCCACTGCATGGACAATTGGAACGAAATTCCTCGCAAGTGTTTAGTGGGTGCCACGCTTCTCAGAAGAATGATGAAAAATAGCAGAGCGAATGCCAGCCTACTACCTAAAAGTTTATTATTTATGCCCTAGGGGGTACCAAGCAAGTGTGCTTGCAGTAGTTATTCAATGAGTGTTTTGAAAAAGCTCTGAAAGGCCGCTCTTCTAGCTTTCGCTGCGACTGTGCTGCGCCTACCGCGCAGGCCTGGCATTTGTTTTTTTTTCGTTCTTACTTTCACCATTAGGGCTCCTCCATGTCCACTTATGGTTCCCTCGTTTGCGGTAGAAAGTATTTAAGATCTGTAAGTTATTGCCTTCTGCAAGTTTTACTAATAAGTCCGCTCTGGCATTTCCAGTACTGTGCCGTAATCTCCTACTGCCTGGTCTCCAGCCTGCTTCTTTCCTACCTTGGCACTGAAGTCTCCCATCAGTACAGTATACTGTGTTTTTACCTTACACAGCTTATTGTCGATTCGACGTCTTCATAGAAGTTGTTTGTAACGCCAGCAGTTGCCGAAGTGGACGCAGAACAGAACGTGCATGCGTCTTCTCTCTCTCTCTCTCTGTTCCCTTTCTGCCCCTTTTCCCCCCTCCCATGATACAAGTTTCAAGCTCGTCTTCTGCCTGGTGAAACTGACAAGTTCATGTCTCCGGCGGCGTCTCTGCCCCAACGTGAGTATAAGCAACCCACCGAAAACGCTTATGCTGACGCTGGCCCGGCGTCCCTGGCCCTTCAGCACTGACTATACGGCAGGAGCTCTGCAACGCAGACTCAGCACGGAACCCAGTGACAATTATGGCGCATAGGCTCCAGAGTTCGACCAAGAAACAAATAAGTGGAATGCTCATCTTGTAAAAGTTGATGCGTATTTTGAAGCCATTGAAGTTACCAATGAAGCTAAAAAGAGGGCATTGTTGATCGCTGCGTTGGGTCAAAGACGATAGAAGTCCTATGCAGAAGAGTGGCCCCGCATCTGCTGAATGCTCTTAGCTACAGCGAAATAGTAGCAACACTGAATAACTTTTATGCCTTAACGCCTAACAAGATCCCGGAGAGCTTCAAATCTTTTTGACTGTAAGCAAGAGAAAGTGGAGTCCATCAAAGCGTTTATTGTTGAAATTACAAAGATTGCCCAGAACTGCAATTTTTCGTTTATATTAGACCGAATGTTCAGAGACAGCATCCTATGTGGCATTCGCTCGAAAAGTTTGCAAAAACAGTAACTAGCAAAAAGCGACTTGACTCTTGAAGAAGCAGAAGCCCTTTCTTTGGCTGCGGAAAGCGCAGAAAACGGATAGTTCGCAGCAGATAGATAAGCACGCTAATACTTCGACAGCTCTGAATGTTAGCCAACGGTGTGCGATTGATACCATAAGAAAGGAGCAAAGAAACGCACCACAGCAATGCAAATGCTGCGGCAAGTACGGTCACAAAGCTGCTACATGCTTTCAAAAGAGCCATCGATGCTACAGTTGTGGTAGACGAGGGCACCTGGCTCGCATGTGTACAAATACAGGCGGCACCGGAAAAACGCTAGCTCTAACTACAGGAAATGCAGAACAAAGTGATGAGAGTGACCCTAGCGCATCGCAAATCTGGTCTGTCACTGGCACTGAGCCCCTGGTTTCGCCCAAAAAGAAGTTTGTCGGATGGAATGGTGTCACCATAAAGATGGACGTGGACACAGGTTCTCCTGTCTGCATAGTTCCTAAAGGAACGTATGAGGCACATCGCGACCTTTGGCCCCAGCTGCAGAATACCCATTTAAAGCTTTCTTGTTACTTGGGCAAACTGCCAGTGTTAGATACATTGGCAATGAAGGCAAATTATATGTCGGCAGAGGTCGACTGTAACCTTACCGTGTTAGATAGTGAAGGTCCCAGCCTTTGTGAACGGGACTTATCGGAGAAGCTTGCAGCAGAAGGAACGATGGTTCTGCACGTCACTAGGCCACCGAGTGTGGCAAGCCAACAGAAGCCAGCAGAAACTGGTGCCATAATGGCAGAATATGCAGACGTATTCACAGAAAGTCCTGGATCAGTAAAGGCCCACCAGCTAAGCTTTACATCAAGAACACGGCAGTCCCAAAATTTTGCAAAGCTAGAAAGGTTCCTTTGTGCTGCTACAGAAGGTATCTGCTGAGCTAGATAGACTAGTCGAATCTAGCATAATATTGCGGGTACCATTTGCAGAATGGGCCACACCAACAGTACCGGTATTGAAGAGAAACGGTACTGTGCGCATTTGTGGAGATTTTAAGGTAACATTAAACCTTGTGTGTGAAATGGAGCGATACCCTTTGCCAGTCATTGATGACATTTTCACGATTTTGCGAGGCGGAGAAAAATTCAGCATCTTGGATCTACGAGACGCTTGCAGCCAGATTGCATTGGACGAGGACTCGCAGAAGCTGGCTGTCATAAACACACAAAGGGTTGTTTTGCTACAAGAGGTTGCCCTTCGGAATCGCCCCTGGAATTGCTTCAGCACCGGCAATATTCCAGAGAACGATAGAGTCCATACTACAAGGAATACCCGGGGTGCAAGCGTACTTGCACGATGTTTTGATTGCGGAGACTGTCGACAAGCCCTACGTAAAGCTTCGACAGGTTTTGGAATTATTCAGAGAATACGGCATTAAACTTCGCGCCGACAAGTGCCGGATAAACGAGGCCTTGGTGGTTTATCTAGGTCACCAAATCGACGCCGCAGGGTTGCACGAAAAAGAAAAGTTCTCGCAATCCGATTGCTCCAAATCACTCTCGCCACGTACTTCATTCACAATGCCCTAATCCATGCCCTGTTCCGCAGTGTCGGCATCATTATCGGCCGTAATTGAACCATTGCAACATATGTCCCACCCGTTATCCCATGTCGGAGTCGACGACGCACTGCCACAAATTGCCGCTGCAGTGGTCCTGTTCGGAAGCTTCAGGCTCGGCATCGGGCCCGAAGTTGGCCTCGCGAAAACAGTTTCGCGCGCATGTATCCCTAACCGCCGCCCACGAAATATTCATCATCTTCACAGCGGAATAACGGGACGCCCAAAGCGGCAAGTTCGCTGCCAGGTGGTCAACAGCTATAAGCAAGTGCTCCACAACGCGGCACCTAACGCACGGATTACGCTCAAGCCAAGCGGTCACACTTTAGATGTTTGTTGAGCAGCAGGAAAAAAAAAGGCGTGCTAGTATTCCCGTCGGCCATCATGACCACACAGGCACACCAAGAGCGAGCAAGACGCGCACACGCGACACACATGCCAGAACGCGTGGAGCAGCTCTGGGCCCATTTCCAGTCAGAAAACGAAACTAACTCGAGCCAGCGTGGGGGGCGTTGTGGAGCGGTGGAGACTGGCGAAGGGGTTGTGATCAAGAGAGCAGAGCAGACTTGCGAGAGAAGGGCAAGGAGTTGCGATAAAGAGAGGGGAGGATGCGGCGGGAGGGCGACCTTGAAAACCAAAACACACGGGAAGGAGAGGCAGGTTGGGTAGCTTGGTTGAAAGGTCCACGAAACTCGTACGTAGAAAAACTTGGAAAGAGTGCATGGCCGCCTGAATAGGTGCGCGAGGCGGTGTTCGAAGAATCGGCGGCCGTGGTCAAAAAGTCGTTTTGTTGCGCCGGCGGGTTTGCGTGGTCTCACGAACTTGCGATTCGTTCCGCGCAAATTAACAGCAGTTTTTGCACTTTCGCACGTGTGCGGAAGGCACGCTGAGTTGAGTGCGAAGTGAGCGAGAACAAGCCCTAAACACGAAACGAGTCGCATATTATCAGAGTCGGTGGGGTAGCGTATGCGCGTGCACTAGACGCAGAAAATCGGATACAGTCGGTGGCCGACGATGTTAGCAAATTGTCTGGTCACTCCAGGCCGGCGACGTCAACGACAGTACCACCGATCAAAAACGGGATAGATTGCCAACCGGTCTTCGAAAGATCGGTGGCAGTGTGAAAACACGGGCCTCGTCTGGCGATGCGGAATGCTCAGAGTAGCGAGGGGACAAAGGACGGAGGGGTGCATAACAAAAGCAGTCGGGGAGAGCAACAACGAGAGGGTCGCAGAAGCAGGGTCGGGCTTAAGGGGGGGACACTGGTTGTAGAGACCGAAAAATTTCGAAAAAACTCTTCTTTCTTTTTATTGCATTTTGAAATCTACAGCTACTAGTGCACTTATATCGTGAATTTCATGCCTATAATATTAGTTTAGCCGCTAAGACCCTTTATATGGCGCTTTCTAGCTAAATCTGAGCCGAAATCGATGTTGAAATCGCACATTTTCGTGAAGCGCCCCTGCCCTTTCATGTGTGCCAACGCTTGGTCGCATTTGAGAGATCTGTTCTTCGCCTGCGAATTCCCGCCGAAATGGGTCCAATTCAACCATTGGCAGCTTGTAAAATGAGCGGCAAAAAGACGTATCAGTGTACCTTCCTATTCGCTACTTCGCGCACGTGACATGAGCTTGCCTCCCTATTGGTGGAGGCTCCTGGCTTCGTCTGCTCCGGGTATTGAGGCGCGCGTCTATGCGCACCATTTTGCCTCAGTGTCAGCAGAGAAGTTTCACAATGTCAAATCCTGAGCGCTAGTTCAACACGCGGCACAAGTTTGGTGCGAAAAAGGTGCGAAGGCCAAGGAGGACCCCATTCCAAAACATCGTCGAAAGCTGCCTCCACATGTCTGCCAAGCCTTACTTCCCATTTATGAGGCTTGTCAGACAGAAAGCTGTTGCAACGATGTCAGCGAGGAAAAACCCAAAATCACAACGAATGCCTGCATACAATGATCTGGGCGCTGGCACCAAAGGAGCGAAATGCTTCGCTATTTACGGTGGAGGCAGCTGTGTCAGAAGCAGTGCTTAAGTTAAATGCAGGCAATAAAAAGGCATCAGAGGCCATTATGAAAAAGCTGAGACTAAACCCCAGCTGGCAAAGCCGCAGCCGCATGGTTGAAAAGGATCGACGGCGCACGGCAGCATCAGTCAAGAAGCAACAAGCAACGGAGAACATGCACCAGTCCCTGAAAAAGCGCCACACAAGGACTCATAGTCAAAACGACTACATGCCTGGTGCATACTGAGCATTTTCAAGTGCAGTTATGTAAATGAATGAGTTTTATTTCTTTTTCTCAGTTTTCTGAAAACATGCTTTTTGGTGACTTTATTAGTTTATCGGGTTGATATCACGCAATCTAGAACAGCTAGAGCAATAATTTTTTCATTAAGGTAAAGCCCAATCTGTGTATTACAAAGTGCTGAGAGCAGAATTTCCATTTGCTGCCCATATAAATTTAGAAGGTATTAAATTTCTTTGTATGTGATAGCCATGACATGACTCCTCAACTTTCATCATCTGCAGAATTACTAGAATCACTGCAGAATCAAATCTTTAATTTGAAATCTGCTTGCATCATTGCACTTATTGTTAATTGCACTGTCTAGCTATGCAATAATATTTACTTTTCGACAAGTACTTTCTTTTCTATTTCTCCAAAAACAATAGAGTAGCAGCATTGTTTATCATCTAAATTAATTGACCTACAATAAATATTTTTTCATATTTGAAATCAGCAGGAGAAACTACACAAGCATGTATCATGTTTGGTCCACAAATACAGAAAATATCTCCACACACCATGTCCCCCTTAACAATAAGAATGTATGGGCACCTCGCTGATGCCTGATCGGTGGTCGAAATTGGTTTCCCGGGAAGTCGGCAGACCGCTGACTCCGTTCGCTGTAACCAATCAGCGACGCTCGGAGACGTTCGTTGTAAGTGCGATTTTGTGCCATTGAACCAATGTATATTTTTACGGTCACCCGGATATTGTTCGTTTTAAGCGAAAGTTCGTTTTAGTGGGGCCGTTTTATGCGGGCTCGACTGTAGCAGAGCCCTGAACAGTGTTACGTGTACGCGGATACAAGATATACGCTTATCAGAGGGCAAAGGAATCGTTTCATTTCGAATTTGTGGTCATAACGCCAATGTTTTGCATCGTGAACAGCAAAATACTGGCGAAATTTCACTCACGCAAGTGAAACAGGGGGCAATAGGCGCAAGTTCTACTGGTATATTTCCGTTCAATCCAGCTCCGAGACAAGCGTGAGCGGATTTTGTGGGCTGCGGCCGAGGCGGAGACTGAATGCCAACCAGGAGGAGTTAACTCTGGTCGTGGCACTTAACGGGGAATGCGGGTCCTAGAATGGTGAAAAATGGCCAAAAAATCTATTTTTTTTTAAAATCCTATTTTTAGAATTCTTATACCTATACACACGTGTTCTCAAATTGTGAACGCGAAATTGGATCAGTAAATGGGTTAAAATTGGTTATAAAGTCGCCAAGGGAGTCGCGAAACGCTCCTCCAAAGGTAAAATTTCTTTGAATTTCCCAAGCGCGCCGCCAGCGAAGGAGCTGGCCAATCGCTGCCACCTTGAGCTTGTTTTGAAGCTGATTTCTTTGTGCACATTTTGCCGCCCTTCAAAATGACGTCTCTTCAATGGCATGGCTTCCCTCGCCTTTTTTCCGAAGCTCCCTTCCCAACCACTTATTTGACGGAGTGCGCACGCCCAACGAGCCCCCTGTTTCTCGCTTTCCATTGGTTGATGTAGCCAAGGTTGCTCGCGCTTTTTTTTCTGTGATTTGCTTGTCGGCGCCGGCTCCCGTTCCGCGCGCGTTGTTCGTCTGCTTCCTGCTTGTGCTACGCGACCGACACACCGACTTTCTGTCTTTTGCTGGCATGACTGGAGACACCCGTCTAAAGAAGAAGACGCCCCAAGCGTACGGCGAGAAATGAAGACGTCCGTGGAACGCGCCGCAGAAGAAAGGGGACACCGTGCGGCCGAAGCGGTGCAGTCCGACGATTGCGAGCAGCCGCGGGCACCTGTTGTGTCTAAAACGGTGCACTCTCCAGGGCTTAGCTGCAGAACCTCCTCGGATAGTTACGTCGTCGGACCATCTGGCACTTCCAGCAACATCGAAGACCGCAACCTGCTGCCAAGTTTGCCCGATGAGGTCGAAGCGGTGCATTCTGACGACGGCACGCAGCCGCGGGCACCTGTTGCATCTGAAACGGTGCACTCCCCAGGGCTCAGCTGCAGCACCTTCTCGGATTGTTACATCATCGGATCATCTGGCACTTCCAGCAACATCCAAGACCGCATTGACACGGCATTTTATTCCGTGGACGAGTCTGCTCAGCGCGCCAGGAATGCGGCGAGCTTGAAGGCATCTCTCGAATCACAGTGCGCGACAGAACGCAAGTTCAAGCGGCTAGATGTTGATCTGGCGGATGACGGAAAAGAAAACTGGACAGAATTTGGCATTGTTGACCTGGCAATGATAAACTCGTAATTTCGGCTTGTCGTCTGCCTCAAGTGCGGTGAAAAAAAGCGTGATGTTTTCGAAGGGCAAGAAAGAGCACGGGCTGTGTTCGAAGCTCGTCGCATGCAGCAGTTGCGACTTTCGTGAAGAGCGGTTTTTGTCCCCCCGCGTAGCCGACGAGACCGACGCCAAAATAAGGCCATTCGAAGTGAATTTGCGTGCCATGAAGGCCATCAATAGCATCGGCAAGAGAGCAACGGCTCTGTCAGACTTCTTTGCCGCGATGAACATTTTGCATGGAGGGCTCCCCCACAAGACCTATCAAAGCCACATGGCGTTAATGAAGGAAGCCTGCAGTGGGACAGCTGCCGAGTGAAAAGTAGCGAGCATTGCTCACGTCAAAGAGCTCTATGCAGAGTTCGGCAACGCGCCCGGCAACATCGACGTTATATATGATGGCACTTTGCTCACACGCGGACATAAGTCACATATATGCGTTAGCTGCATTATTGAAATGTACAGTGGTCTAGTTATAGACCATATCGTACTGTCGAACTTTTGCCTCGCTTGCACCAAAGGACCCAAGGAAGGAGAGGCAGGACATTCTGCCTGGCTCATCCAGTACGCCCCGCTGTGCCAGAAGAATGTTGACTGCAACGCTGGCCAGATGGAAGTGGAGGCAGCGCTACGCTTGTTTGGGCGGTCACTTGAAAAGCACAAGCTTCGGTATACAACCATGCTGTCGGACGGTGACAGCAAAACATTTCATGCTCTTACCGAAAATGAAGTCTACGGTTATATCAAGGTAGCCAAAAAAGACTGCATCGATCATGTGCACAAGCGTATGAGAGCTGCTTTACATACACTTGTGAAAAAAAAAAAAAGCTCATGGTGGCTCGCTAGGCGGTAAGGGCAGGCTCACGCAACACAAAGTCAAGATCACCTCTTACTATGGCTATGCCTTGAGAAGTCACAGGAACAACGCTCCAGGCATGCAGAAAGCTGTGCTTGAGACTCTGCAGCACATGTCATCTACAGACAAAGCACCAAAGCATGACCTCTGTGCTGAAGGCCCAGACTCATGGTGCAAGTACCAGAGAGCTGTGGCGAAGAATTAGAAGCCCCCACCACACAAAGACAGCTTGCCTGATTTTGTGAGCGAGGCACTACAGCCCGTGTTCAGGCGGCTGAGCGACAAAGCGCTCTTGGAAAGGTGCAGTGATAGGATCACTCAGAACTCAAGTGAAAGCCTGCACTCCGCGATTTGGCAGCAGCCCCCTAAAACCCCGCATGCATCCTTGCGGAGCCAGTGTTCAGGCGGCTGAGCAACAAAGCGCTCCTGGAAAGGTGCAGTGATAGGATCACTCAGAACTCAAGTGAAAGCCTGCACTCTGTGATTTGGCAGCAGCCCCCTAAGACCCCACATGCATCCTTGCGGAGCATTGAGAGGGCTGTTGCAGAAGCCATAAGCCGCTTCAACCAAGGCATAACGAAGAGCTACGTAGAAATTGTCAAGAAGCTGGGCTACAGCACGGGCTACAACCTGGTTCTTCTTGTCCGCGAAAAAGACAAAAACAGGCTGCAAAAATCACAGAGAAAGCATCTCGGCAGCAACACAACCAAGACGAGGCTTGCACGGCGTCACAAGCCAGCAGGGGACCTTGCTTATAGCCACGGTATGCTGTAGCACGGTCCTCATGCAAACGGTGACAATTTCTTGTAAAATAAATATTGTTTGTTTTCAGCCTGAACATTGTGTGGGTGTACTGTATATGCAAGGACAGCATTATTGTTCAATTTTTTAGCATTCCTTTCACTTACAACTCACTGTACTGACCAAAAAGTAAAAAAAAATTCTCCTGCTGCATCAATGACCATGTCATAGTTTTGGAACAAGCTGTGACCAATATTTTGGGAGGCTACAGTCATAAATTTAGCATGGTCATTGTCGTATAACATAGAGCTACAAAACGGTGTCATTTATACTGTCATAGCTTCACTTTAGCAATAGTTATAGTTGCTGGAAAATTCAAATGCATATTTCTCAGTTTCGTTGTTTTTGCACATTTCACTCAGCCTTACGAGGGTTTTTCCCAAGTTATATTTTAGTGAAACTAACAAAGTTGGTATGATTTTGTTCATCTTGAAATGATCCCTGGGGTGATGCTGTTTTCATTTCTCTTGAGACACCTTACAAATTACAATTAAAGATAATTATGAGAGAAAATCAGAGTAAAATATTCATAAGTGTTTGTCCATTTTCATGCTTATAAAATGCCTTCAAATGGAAAAATATAGTATCACCCCTACAGCAAGTCTTCAGCATTGGAGTTATGCATTTGCTTGTTCATTTTTCTAAAAGTAAATTGCCAAAAAGCCCCGTAAGAGATAGGCAATTAATTAAAATTCAAACATTCATATTACCTGAACCAATAGAGCTATTATGAAACAAATCACAGATTTGAAATAAGCGTGAAAAACTACCTTAGATAATGAAGTTTAGTTGAGATTGAGCGAAAAGTAAAGAAAGTTTTTAGGACCCACAACCCCCTTAACTCCGTATACATACACGCACAACTTACAATTGCTGACCAACTTCGTCTTGTCTTAAATGCAATGCCATATCAACGTTGTCCCCCCCCCCCTTGTCCCTCCCTCGCCCCAACAGATGCCACACATGTGGCGTGCAGCAGACGAAGCAAACGATCGAAGAGTTGATGTACGGACGAGCATATACGTCACGAAAACTGGAGTGTGCACATACTACCACCTAGTGGAGCTGCTCATAACATGTCGTAGTGTCAGGGTACAGTAGGAACCGAAACTAGCTTTTAAAAACACGCCGTAATTAATTTTTCAGGGCGCACTCACTCTTACCGGTACATTTCCTATGCACGGCCTATGCAAAACCATAATAAGGGGAAAACTCCGTGTCTTAACAAGCCGATATAATAATGAGGCACACCGTATAGGGGGGCTTTGACCACCTAAGGTTCTTCAACATGCACCGACATCACACACAGTACACAGGCCTCCAGCATTTTACTGCCCCCAATTTGCAATCGCTGCGGCCAGGATCGAACCAGAGACCTTCGGGCCAGCACCTGGGCACCGCAGCGGATCCCATAAAAGTGGACGGGGCCAAAACAGATACCCCGCTTTCAACCAGCAACGCACTGGGGGTCATTGCTAGGTACAAGTCGAACCCCTTTATGAATGTCACCTTCATCGACATAGAAGTTGGTAGGAAAATGCATACTGCATACGTGGTTATATAAGAGACTCCCTAGCTTAAAAGAGGCACCTCATACAAAAGATGAGGATACCTCCCTGGTGCTAGTCTTTTTATAATTGTACCTGTATCCTGAGAAGTAGAGAATACTTTGCCATAAATTGCCGAAAGACTGTCTGCTGTGGCTTGAATCTTACATTAGAGTGAAGCGGCGGACTGTTGCCAAAAAAATCCATTCCCACAAACAGCCACCTTTGTGCAAAAGCCACTGCTTACCTGGCAAAGCCTTGCGGCAGCTCCCCCAGGCCGTAAAGCGGGTAGAGGTAAGGGGACTTGCCATACCGGGCCAGGGAGTCGCTGTACAGCTTGATCCTCCGTATCAACTCACCACAGGGCCTTTGCAGGTAGCTGAAACACATTCACCACTCAACGAACTGGAATAATGCACAGCAATCAGCCAAGATCTGCTGCATACACTACTGAACTGTCTGGCTTTTAAGATAAATCAAGAGTCACCACATATCACTGACTTGCCATGCATAATTAGACATATAGCATGCTAATGAAACATACATTCTGGTATGCATATATGAATTCCCGACCCACCATTTATGTCAGCCTTTACCATGTCATGCTATACAGATTTTCGTAATATACAGAGTTAATGAAACTGTTACGAGCACACCAAGACTGTAGCGCATAAATCATACCATATGCGTCATGTATATCATGATTTTCATGGTACAAACAGTCATTTACGCCCACCATACAGCTATGTCGTGCCATACCAATTCAGGCATACAGTCAAATAGTGTTTCAGTGAAAATTGCAGAAAAAAAAAAAAAGTTTGTTGCGGAATTTCACTGTAGCGAAATTTAATGTATAGGCTACAAAATTTTAGAATAATTGATTACCACGTGACCTTGATACTCACGTTGATTACCACGTGATTAATTGATTACCACGTGAATAATTGATACTCACGTGATTACCACGTGATTACCACGTGATACAAGGCAAGATTTATTTGAGACACAAAAGGTGCAGTCAAATAGTTGAGAATAAGAATACCATATGCAAAGCTTGTGGGTGTTGCGAGAGAAGTGGTAGTGTTCGCTGCTCAACAGGAGTCCGCAAAAAGCAAGAGAAGGACGTCAGTATTGGGATGATGGCCATTTAACAGAACTGTCCGCAGTGGCCTTCTGAAGAAATAAAGCTAACCATCAATCCCAGTCTTAGGCACACGGAAGGCCCAACACGTCTTGGCAACTTTCAGCTGCCGTCACTAGTAGTGAACACAAAACTCGTCTAGTCTGAAGGCCTACCGGCGGCCCTGTTGCCGTTGTTTAGAGCATGATCAATCACTTTCAACTTGAAAGCAGCCGTGTAGCTTCCGTATCACCCCATAACCTAACAAGAGTACCGACACAACATACAAATCACGCCGCAACGCGCCCTTGCCACTTTGGCTTGGATTGGATTTCGGTGCAATAATAGTATGTTCTATGCTTAGGAGATTGAGCCAGATGGCGCACGCTATCATTATCAGCAGCTGGAACGAGAAGACAACATTATTGTCGCAATTTTCGGGGGTGCGATAATTACTCGAGGAAAAAAAAAATATTTTTGTCGGGCGATGTCGGGGGAGCGATAATTATGCGAGTGCGAGAATTACGCGAGTAAATACGGTATGCCTTGTGTCCTACATGTAGGACGCTAAACTTTTTAGAGTAACTCCGTTTTTTTTTTTTTTTGTAAAAAAGCTAGCGCCTTCAGAGGTGTGTTTATGATGCCCTGTACTCGTCACATGCAAGCCTAGATGATCGCTGGGCTCCAAATAGCCACGTGCTTGCAGTCACAAAACAGCTGTTTCATGTGCGTGTAGCTGAGCACCATACCACGGAAAAAACATATGTGAAGCCTAGGTGATCGCTGGGCTACAAATAGCCACGTGCTTGCAGTCACAAAATGGCTGTTTCAAGTGCGTGTAGCTGAGCACCATACCACGGACAAAACATATGTGATAAAGAGACAAAGTGTTCTCGATGCTGCCGATACTTTTGTCGATTGTCAGTTGTTGGGTGTGCAGTAACTTTCGTATGACAGTGATAGGCGCTAATGCTTTTTGCTCACGGTGTGTCAAACAATGGTGTCCTACATATAGGACAGCTCCAAAACATTGTTCGAATCAGATTTCTTAAAAATACAAGTCTTATTCTGTTTTCTGGGGTCCTCAAAGCAATCATTCTGGGGAAATAAATTAGCTTTGTTAATTTTTCTCAGTTTAGGCATATATGGGTTAAAATTGAAAGAGAATATTAGTATAGTACGATATGTAGGTTAGGAGCGATTTCATGTAATACCAGTTGTGCATTTTGAAGGCTGAAAGTATCTTGCCTCTGTGAATATTGCCGCAATTATGTTATGGCTATCAGCGATTCCAAATTTACACGTGCTACATTGATTCTTGATCGGTGTAGAGACAAATTTCTGTATCAAATATGATTCCATGTATTTCCTCTCTCGTGGTCAGGGCACGCCTTGTGCCCCCGCAGCCGATGGAGGCTTCTGTGGGCTGTGCTTTTAACACAAAAAAACGGTGCCAAGAGTGTACCTAGAGCAGCCATGTTCTTTCTCTTACACCAGTGTTTCGTAGTGTTACGCAAGATCGGGTCTGAATGAGTTGGCTGCAAGCCTCACTTCGTATAACATTGCAATTTGTCCCTATCACATTCATTGCTTCACCTTTTCCGTGAAATTGATTTTGTGCAATCATCCCAGCCGCCGACGTAAAGTGCACTTGACAACATGTGCATGAGTATACATAGCCACAGAGAAAGCTTCTTGAGACAGAGCTGGATATCTAGTGGCTAAGCAAGTTTAGCAGGTTCTGTACCGTTTGTCATAAGTTATTTGCGTTCATCTGTACCTGTGATTACGTTTCGTGCATCATTTGTGTGTGAGAAACACGGAGCACGTTTCGATCTACTTGCCACTCTTCGCATGACATTCCGTGACCTTTGTGTGACTTTTGATCACTGGTTTTGCAACACTATCATTGGTGTCACTAGCCTGGAGTGATCAGACCATTTGCCAATGTCATCGGCCATCAACTGTACCCAATCGTCTGCAGATCTGCATCTGCGTCTTGTCTAGATCAGTGTCGTATCATTCCAAAGGACACACTTGCAATACCCCACCGACTTTGATGACTGGCGATTCGTTTCAAGTTTAGGACCTGTTCTGACTCACTTCGCACTCGATTCAAAATGTCCTTCGCATGCGCTCTGAGCGTAAAAACAGCGTTGACATGGAACGAATCCCGAATTATCTAAAGTCAGGTGGGCTGCGCGAATCCACCAGTGCCACAATGCAATTTGTGGTGCCTCACTCTGCCTGTGATGCCCGGAGCTCCATCGGCTTATGCTCTTATTTTCGTTGTTTTGTGGAAAACTTCGCCGACGTTGCTAGGCCACTCACAGACCTACTGAAAAAGGATACCACATTCTTATAAGCCCCTCAACAGGCTGAAGCGTTCACAGCGCTTATCACCTACCTAACTACGCCGACCATACTTGCCCACTTAAAACCATTTGCTGCCACAGAGGTTTGCACCGTAGCCAGTGACCACGGTATCGGCGCAGTTCTCGCTCAGCGGCGCCGCAGTAGGCAGTGCGTTATTGCTTACACTGGTATTCTCGCTAGCATGCGAGAAACACCGAGGTGCCCTGCCGTCGGATCGTCGTGCAGGGCCTGCAGGAGTTCTGGTCGCAGAGCTGAAGGCACCACAAGGAGGTACTTGGCTCGAAGCGGTGAAAAGTTTTTCTTTTGTAGAAGACCGTTTCGTAGAAAGAACGACGCAAGTGCACGCTTGAATACCTTCGGGAATTCGGCGGTCCTGCCTTCGAGGTGTTCTATTAGGGCCTTAAGTTCCGTGTCGGCCCGCTGTCGTTCAGCGAAGTCGTCGGTAGTTATCGTTCCCAAGAAGTACTCGTCATCCGGATCGTCAGGTAGCGGTTGGTCGACAGGCGCACGAGAGAGACAGTCGGCGTCTGAGTGTTTTTTGCCGGACTTGTAAATGACAGTAATGTCATATTCTTGAAGTCTCAGGCTCCATCGTGCGAGGCGACCTGAAGGGTCCTTCAAGCTGGCTAGCCAACACAAGGCGTGGTGGTCGCTCACAACTTTGAAGGGCCTGCCGTAGAGGTAGGGGCGAAATTTCGACGTAGCCCAGATGATGGCGAGGCACTCCTTTTCTGTTGTGGAATAATTTGCTTCCGCTTTGGGTAGCGATCGGCTGGCGTAACTAATAACCCTTTCAAGTCCGCCGGCCCTTTGCACAAGAACGGCGCCAAGACCTGCGCTGCTTGCGTCAGTATGTATTTCTGTCTCGGCGAATTTGTCGAAATGGGCAAGTAACGGAGGCGCCTGGAGGCATGTTTAAGCTCCTGGAAAGCGTGTTCCTGTGGCGTTTCCCACTTGAACTCCACGTCGGCCTTGGTAAGGTTAGTGAGAGGATCGGCAATGCGGGCGAAGTTTTTCACGAACCGCCTATAATAGGCGCACAGGCCCAGAAATCGACGCACGGCCTTCTTGTCAGTGGGGCGGCGGGAAGTCAGCGATGGCGGCTGTTTTCCGTGGATCGGGACGAACTCCAGACTTGCCGATAACGTGTCCCAGAAACAAGAGCTCCTCATACGCAAATCTGCACTTTTCTGGCTTCAGTGTGAGTCCGGACGTCTTGATGGCTTGAAGTACAGCTTCAAGGTGCCGAAGGTGCTCGTCGAAACTCGAGGAAAACACGACGACGTCGTCCAAGTACACAAGGCAAGTCTGCCACTTCAATCCTGCCAGTACTGTATCCATAACGCGTTGAAAAGTTGCAGGCGCTGAGCAAAGGCCGAAGGGCATCACCTTAAACTCGAAGAGGCTGTCCGGTGTTATAAACGCCGGCTTCCCTCGGTCTCTTTCGTCGACTTCGATTTGCCAATAGCCAGTCTTGAGGTCCATTGAGGAAAAGTACATGGCGAAATGGAGCCGATCAAGTGCGTCGTCTACTTGTGGGAGAGGATACACGCCCTCTCTTGTGATTTTGTTCAGGCGGCGATAATCGACGCAGAAACGTAGAGTCCCATCCTTTTTCTTCACTAACACCACGGGGGATGCCCATGGACTCTTGGACGGCTGGATAATGTCATCCCGCAGCATTTCATTAACTTGTCTCTTCATGGCCTCACGTTCTCGCGTCGAAACCCTGTACGGACTCTGACGGAGTGGTCTGGCATTTTCTTCGGTTATGATGCGATGTTTCGTGATTGGGGTCTGCCGAATTTTCGATGACGACGAAAAGCAATCTTCGTATTGCAGGAGCAGGGCCTTGAGCTGTTCTTGCTTATCGTTCGGAAGTCTGGGATTGACGTCGAAAGCTATGGGAGGGGCTTGGTTCCTCTGAGCAGGTTCCGCAGAATCGGCGAGGGCGAAAGCACTGGTGGCTTCCACAATTTCTTCGATGTATGCGACCGTTGTTCCTTTGTTCACATGTTTGTACTCATTGCTGAAATTCGTGAGCATAACCGTTGCTTTGCCTCCCCGCAGCTCTGCAATTCCTCTTGCGACGCAAATATTTCGGGTGACCAACAGATGCTGACTGCCTTCAACGACGCTTTCCAAGTCAGGTGATTTAGGAGCGCCGACTGAAATAATGACGCTTGAGCGAGGCGGAATGGTGACTTGTTCTTCCAGCACATTCAAGGCATGGTGTCCTGACGGCGTGCACAGTGGTAGTGCTTCTTCTGTGGATAACGTTATCGACTTTGTTTTTAGGTTGATGACAGCACCATGGAGGCATAAGAAGTCCATGCCAAGGAAGACATCTCTCGAGCAACGCTGTAGGACTACGAAGTCTGTAGGATAAATACGGCCGTTAATGGTGACTCTCGCTGTGCAGATTCCTGCAGGCGTTACGAGATGACCTCCGGCTGTGCGGATTTCAGGGCCTTTCCAAGCTGTCCTAACTTTCTTTAACTTCGCGGCGAACGACCCACTGATGACAGAATAGTCGGCTCCAGTATCGACGAGAGCGGTCACACTGTGGCGTCGATAAGAACGTCGATGTCACAAGTTAGCCGTCTCGAATTACAGTTAGGGCGTGGCGTCGGGTCACGGCTGCGTCGGCTTGTTCCGCTGCTTCCATGTTGCATCGTCAGGCCACCTCCGGTAAGTGAGCTTTCGCCGTCAGGGCTTTGCCTGGTTGGCATTGTGTTCGGAAAGCTCCGTCGCGTCGTCGGAGGATCTTTGGTAGTTCGTCGAACAGCAACCGCACCTCCACCGGTTGCTGCCCTTAGTTTCCCGGATACGGGCTAAGAGACCGGCCCCGCGTTGGGCCGGAGTACTGCCGGGGGTGCGGTGACATGCGGCGGCTGGGCGACGGCGAACGGGAAGGACTTCGGGGTGTCCATTGAGTTCTTGTCAGGTAGTCGGCGATGTCATGTGGCCGTTCCCCTGGCTGCAGACGTGGTGCATCAACGACGAAGCTACGCAGTCCCATCTGTCGGTACTGGCAACGGCGGTAAGTGTGCCCAGCCTCGCCGCAGTGGTAGCACAGTGTGCAGTGGTAGCACAGTGGGCGGTGGTCAGGGGTGCGCCAAACGTCGGTTTTCCTCGGCGCACTGCGCTGGCTTGCTGGTGAACGGTAGGTCGTCGGTGGGGGTGGTGGGGGTGGTGGCGGCGGTGGTGTCTGGCGACGGAAGTGCGACGGGGCGGCGTTTTGGCGTGGACGGGGAGGAGCGTTGTGGCGCACTGCAGCGGCGTAGCTCATAGTTTCTGGCTCGGGCGGCGGTGTTTGGGGAATTCGAAGTGATTGCCAAACTTCTTCTCGCACAATGTCGGCAATTGAATCCACTTGAGGGTGCGCCGAAGGCAACAGTTTGCGCAGCTCTTTCCGCACGATCGCTCGGATCGTTTCACGCAGGTTTTCGGAGTCACTGGTTTGAGCAGCAGCGCATTCTGGAGTCGGGCGACGATTATACTGTCTGGTGCGCATGTCAAGGGTTTTTTCGATGGTGGTCGCCTTGGATACAAATTCTTGGACGGTGTTTTGTGGATTCCTCATTAGTCCCGCGAAGAGCTCCTGTTTGACCCCTCGCATGAGGAAACGAACTTTCTTCTCAGGCATGTCTGGGTCAGCGTGACGAAATAGGCGGGTCATCTCCTCCGTGAAAATTCCAACCTTCTCATTTGGTAGCTGAACCCGGGTCTCTAGTAGAACAGCGGCCCTCTCTTTGCGAGCGACGCTCGCGAACGTTTGCAGAAGTGCGCTGCAGAAGACATCCCACGTTTGGAGCGAGGACTCATGATTCTCTAGCCAGGTCCTTGCGGTGTCTTCCAGGTAGAAGTACACACGACGGAGCTTTTCTTCGTTGTCCCAGTGGTTGAGGGCGGCCACACAGTCGTATGTTTCTAGCCAGGTTTCCGGGTCTTCAAACGATGACCCATGAAACGTTGGTGGTTCCCTGGGTTGAATGACGATCGCGGGCTGGGACGCTCCGGTTGTCATTGTCGCTGCAGTAGAGGTCATGGCCTTGGCCTTCCGCGCCTTGTCTTGTAGAAGCCCGTACTCCGGTGGGAGACCTTGCTGTCGGCGGCTTGTTCGCTGCTCTTGGTTGGCGTCCGTGTCTTCTCCGCGACGTGGGCTGGGTTCACGGCTTGACGGGGGCGTCCGGTACATGAATGAAGCAGCACCTCCACCAGATGTCACGGGGTCGTGACGTGGCCGAATACAGGAGACTTCGTGTTGGGATTTAACTGTTTATTTGGCCGAACCTGTGCCCGGTAAACGGAAAGTCCAATTACAGCAGTAGTCTTGCGCAGAGAGCAGTCTCGAACTGATAGCTGCGAACGGAGCGTCGGCCTTCGATCAACAACTGACAAGCGGAGAAGCGCGTCGGCATTTACACTCTTGCTGTCGAATGTTCTAGCGTTATCGCTGGCGGTGGCATAGGTTCCAGAACAATCTGTACCGTTCGCACAGTGGGCGTGATATTATCAAAATTATCTACTACAGTCCGGAACCTTCTCGAAAACTGCAGGCGTGGTTTGCGCTGAGAATCGTGTGGTGTTTTGGCACGATAACAAAAAATTCCGCCATATCCACGAAGTGAATGATGATGAGTGGGCGAAGCTCCGGAGGTAAACCTGGTAAACCATGAATCCTCTGTACATTTTGCCCACTCGATTTTATTACATCGCTCCCCCTAGCGTACGTCGCCGCACTAAATCGAACGATTGCCTTCAATCAATGACACGCGCCATATGTGACATCATTCCTATTTTATAAGATCTCGTGTCTTTCATCAACTACAAGTACCGCTTTCTAGTTTATAACATCTTGCATCTTTTCATTATCAGCTACAAGTACCACCATCTAGTAAACACTACAAGAACTAAACGAGAGGTGGCTACATGCAGGAGACAGTACCGCCATCTAGTGAACACTGCAAGAACTAAACTAGAGGTGGCTAGATACAGGGGACGGTACCGCCATCTAGTGAACACTGCAAGAACTAAACTAGAGGTGGCTACATACAGGCTACAGGGGACGCACAGCCCACGCCCTAAGGAGCTTCGCCCCTAAAACTTGGGAAATGGAACGTGGCAATATGGCCGCATGTTCTTAGTCATTAAGGACCATCACGCCCTCTGCTGGCTCACCTCTCTGAAGGACCCGAGTGGACGTCTTCGACGCTGGGCTTTGAGGCTGCAGGAATGTTCGTTCAGCATCAGTTACAGGTCTGACCGTTTGCACAAGGATGCAGACTGTATTTCTTGTCATCCGGTGGATCTTCCTGATCCCATTACGCCCGATTCGGGCAGCTGCGTAATGGCGTTTACTGACATCAGTGATATGCACACCGAATAACGTCGGGATGAGTCGGTATGCACTATCCAGTCTGACAGGCGTGATGCCGAATTCCGTATGTTCGCGCTGCATGACGGCATCCTCTACCGCCACAACGTCAGCACTGAAGGCCCTGAGCTTCTGCTTGCCGTTCCTCGTCATCTACGGCCTGCCATACTTGAACAACTACATGACACACCAACGGCAGGACACCTCGGCGTTTCCCGCACAAACGACCGCATGCGACGTCTGTTCTTCTGGCCAGGACCGTACTGCAGCGTGCGTCAATATGTCGCCATTTGCGACCTATGCCAACGCCGGAAAAGACCTTCGTTGCTGTCAGCTGTATATCTTCACGCAATTGAGGTCCCCTCAGGACCACTCCATGGTGTCGGGAGTTGACCTTAGCCATTTTCGACGCTGGGAAATAAATGGGTCGCCTTCGCCACAGAATATGCGACCCGTTACGTGATAACAAAGGCCATGCCAACCAGTTGTGCCACTGACGTCGCAGATTTTCTTCTTCATGACATCATCCTATACCACAGTGCACCCCGACAGCTGCTTACGGGTCGAGGTCGCTCTTTCTTGTCCAGAGTTGTCGACCACCTTTTTCAAACATGTGCCACAGAGCACAAGCTAGCTACCGCCTACCATCCACAAACTAATGACCAAACTGAGCGTCTCAACCGCATGCTCACAGAAACTCTTTCCACGTTGGCCTATGCGACTTTCGCTTATAATTCCTCTTGCATGACTGCACGCGATTTTCACCTTTTTGTCTTTTATATGGTCGCGACCCATATTGCCATTTGAAACCACACGTGCCATCTGCTACCACGTACACTCGCGAAGCCATTGATTGGGCTGACATGGCTCAAGCTGCCCATTCTCACCTCGCCAGGTCACAGGATGTGCAAAGAGCGCACTACCACCATCGGCATCATGATATAAAGTTCGCCCCTGGTGACCGCGTGCTCCTGTGGTCACCGTGTTGCCGTGTAGGCCTCTCCGAAAAACCTTTGTTTTTCGCAGGATCCTACCTAAATTTATGTCAAGTTAGCGATGTGAACTACGAGATAGCGCCATTGCACTCAGATACGTCACCAAGTTCATCACCTGTTGACATTGTCCATGTTTCACACATGAAGCCTTACTTCTTTCGCACTTCTCCAGGTGCAAAGGTCCTGTTACGGAGATGAAGTAAAGGAAGACGAAGGGCAGAAGCAGCCGACAGGCGCACGAGTCTGCCAATCAGCCGCTGTGACTCTTCCCAGTGGTTTTCCCCTATAAGTGCATCTTTTCACCTTTTTGTCTTTTATATGGTCGCGACCCATATTGCCATTTGAAACCACACGTGCCATCTGCTACCACGTACACTCGCGAAGCCATTGATCGGGCTCCCAACCCCGTAACAATATCAGCATTTGAAGAAGATATTTGCACTCCTCATGTCAAGGATTATATGGGAAAATTTTCATCCTGATCTGGCCATCAAGAGCACCAAAAACACACGAACTTGCCCAAAATTGCAATCAAACATTTTAAAGGGGCCATGACACTAGATTTTCAATTGAGATTTGTGTTATATGAGTTATTCCTTGAGCATTCACAAATGAAATGGGGATGTTTTAGTGCATCTGGTTGAGCACTTCATTTATTATCGAATATTTTTACAAACATGGGAGTGGGCTGAGAGTTGGGCAACACTGGCGCACTCGCAAACTGCGACTTAACAAGTGGCTGGCTGAGCGACCATCTGCATTTCGGCTAACAATATTGTTCCCTCGTTACCTGCCTGTGAAAGCGAGATATTTGGGCTTTGTTCTGCTTAGCATTGAATTTGCAGCAGCTGCAAATGTTGCATAAGACTTGTTGCACGTAGCAGTGAAGATGGTCACCTGCAGCTGGTCACATGAATGCTTCAAACAATATAAAACTGCAACAAGGAGACAAAGAAGGCATGTCACCAGCCTTTGTATCGTGATAAGGACCACAATACACGAGAGCTCTACGAGGCCAATGCGATTAAAAAAACATATCTTTATGTCAGCTATCCATCAGTGCTGCTTAGGAGTTGAGAAGTGCAATATCTGGACACTAGATTGTGGATGATTGTTTGAAGCATTTACAAGACCATCTTTGTCAATGAGCTTACGCTGTCTTTTCATCCTTGCTGTATTATATGTCGTCTTCCACTCCATAAAATTTTAGTTGAGAGTCTGTGCATGTGCGCTCTATAATATTGTATGTTGTCTTATACTAATACAGCTTAACTATTGCAGAAGTTACGTCAACCAACTCGCCTAACTTGTTTCAATATGCGCTAGAGAAGGCTGCAGTGAAGTAGGAAGTGCCACAACAACCTGCACGCCAGTAACCACTCTGTTCGTAGAAAACCTATCGATGTATATGACAAGTGCGGCACTATACAAAAGGGTAATAATATTAGCTCACTCGTCATCCCGGTACAAGGCCAGCGCATGTCCTGTGAAATCGGCAGTGTCCTTGTCTAGGCCAAACTTGTCGTACAGCTGGCATGCAGTGGTGCTCTGGTGGTCCACGTCTTTCCATGTCTTGGGGTCGTCAAAAGCGTAGTCCTGCACGGCCACCAGGAAGTTGCGGAAGCGGCGCTTCTCAAACATGCCCATCAGGCTGGACGCGAGGGCCTCCTTCTCGTCGGCCGGCACCTTGTGGATCTTGCCCGCTTTATAGACGTAGCTGCCCTCGACCGACTTGAACTCGAGGTAACGCGTCACACCCGTGTGAATAAGCAGCTTGACCAGTTGGCCGTTGGCCATCAGGAACTTCGGCACCAGGTCCACGTTCCAGTCGCGTGAGCGGCCATACTCGTCCAGCTGGCTCGCTGGTAAGTTGAACTTGGTGAACAGCTCCTCCAGTGGGGTGATAGAGGCAGACTCGCCCCCGTAGTACTTGTTGCGATCCATGTGCAGCACTTTCTTGCCACTCACCGACAGCATGCCACTCAGGATACACTCCTGCACAAGGACATGGCGCAATATCTTAATTGTGAAGTGTTTCGATTATGGTGTATGCCGTAGTAGAGTGCTCAAAAGTACAAGGGTCTAAAGTGCGCACCTCCAAGATGCATTCATCAGGATTTGATCCTGCCACTTCTGGTTCAACCACTAGACCACTGTGGCGGGTTATCCAAGTTACGGCAGATAATCTAATTTATTATTAATTCAATACTGTGGGCCTTTTCAGGCCTATACAGTAGAGGACGTACAAAACATAAGACTTCATATTGTGAAATAGGAAAAGGAAGATAAAATGATGATTAGATAAAAGTTGATGATTTTATTGTTTTTCTTAGTATTGGGGGAGTAATTGTATTCTAATTGATTGATTGATGTGTGGGGTTTAACGTCCCAAAACCACAATATGATTATGAGAGTCAGAAGAATGGTAAGTTGGGCTAGTTGGTAATGATCCATAAGGTATGTAACTGCGCAAAAAACTGACGGAAACAAGAAGGAGAGACTGCGCTTGTCTGTCCTTTTTCTCTCCTTCTTGTTTCCGTCAGTTTTTTGCGCAGTTACATACCTTATTGATTATGAGAGACGCCGTAGTGGAGGGCTCCGGAGATTTTGACCACCTGGGGTTCTTTAACGTGCACCCAAATCTGAGCACACGGGCCTACATTTCCGCCTCCATCGGAAATGCAGCCACCGCAGCCGGGATTCGAACCCGCGAGTGATTGTATTCTAGATATCATTGGCAACATCATTTCAGTGTTTCAAGCACGCTGCGCCCATTTCATTTCACACATAAAGTTCCCCAGGAAAATTCCATTAGGTCTCTAGACCTCACACTTTCGTTTCATCTTCATGTTCACGTGTGCGGGAAGTAGAGTCCAAGTACTAAAAAGAACCTTATCCCTTATGATTCCTCCCACTCCAAGCTGGTCAAAGGAGGTATTGCCAATCTTTGTCGAATGCTGTTACTAAGTATTGTGATCATAAAATGCAAGACAGCATGGTCGAGCAGCAAAATATACTCTTGTTAGCTGGCTCCCCGAAGTCATTGATAACCTCTGTTGCTAAATATGTGTTTAATCACCTCAAAGTAAAACAAAAAAGTGATGGGGGTGTTCGAGGAAAAAAGAATTTCATGGTTATGTTGTACGTAGATGGCATATCACACAGATTGAAAAAGGTAGCGGCCAGGGTTGATGTAAAACTGGCACGAAAATGAGTATTTGCGACATAAAACATATCAAGAAGTACTGCGAGTGTAACAAAGGTGTTGTATTGCATCCCTTTAAGTTTTGACAAGTTTTACGTTGGACAATCTGGTCGATGTGACAATGTTCGGTTGAGGGAGCATGAAAATCTACTCTCTGTCATGGTGGTAACTTGCCGTTGCCTTACAAGTTGTGTGGGCGTACGCCGTTGTTCGATAAGGTTACAATTTTAAGTAAAGCTAAGACGCAGCGAGAACGGGAAATCATTGAGGCATTTCATATCTGGAAACTTGGTCCAAACAAATGCGTTAGTGCAACTTCGCTTTGTCTCACCAGGAAAGAATGTTTGTTTCTAGCACCGAGGTGATCTGCTTAGATTAGCTGGTTTTGTTTGTTTTTTCTTATCTGTGCATGCATCGCTTGTATTTCGGAGGAAGGGTTTTTTCGTAATAAACGTCAGTTGTTAGTGCCACGCCTCTGCCCTCTCTTTCTACCGCTCTGCTTTTCCCCTGCTTTCGATATTTTGTGGTTTCATTTGTAGCTAACTAAAAAACCTCACCGCGGCAAGAAGTCACAATGGTTAGTCCTTGAGGGACGTCTGCACAGATGGGATACTAGAGAGGCATGCTCAAGGTAGGGCAATATCGGCAGTGCAGCTGCGTCTCAAAGTGTGCAGGTGCTAGCTAGAGAGATGGGCGTCGATTTTTTTGGTGGGCCGTCGCGGTGCTCCCAATTTATGCACTAGAAAGCACTAGCGATGAGCGCCCATGCAAGCAGTGCTAGAATCTGCCAGCAGATTTCAAGGACAAGCTTGAAAGGTTTTTGCGAAGAAAGCCCTTGAAGACGATGGCATAGGTGACAGCCATATAATAAATATGGAGGAGGTGCCACTTACGTTTGACATCCCAATGGAGAGGAGTGCGACACCGAAAGGTGACAAGGCCATCAGGACTACCGCCATGAAAAAGCGCACTTCACGGTGGACTGCCACTTTAAAGAGTTATTGTGACCCCCAGGTACTTTACGATACTTGCGTGCTTGATGTCTCCCTCATAGAAGGTGTACTTAAAGTGAAGCAGTCTCTTTCCATGGGAAATTGTAATGCACATGGTTTATTTGTTTTAATTTGCACACAGTGCTATTCACACCATTTTTGAATATTCTCTAAAGATTTGCCCAGTGTCACCTGGTCTTCTGCTGTGCTAGCGGAAGAGTATATGACGCATTCATCTGCCAAGAGCCTCATTGTAATGCCCGGTTCTATAGCTGCGTAGGTGCCATTGATGTAAACAAGAAGTGTGTTGATCCGCACAGTTGGACTCAGCATTATTAAGAGAAACATACTGCTTTCGATTGGTGAGATAAGCAGCAATCCTGTGGACTATTTTCAAGTGAACACCAAATGACTGGTCAATGAAAGGACTCCACTACAATATTTTTGGCATACCAAGACATCTTTGCCATCCTAGAACTTCAGACATCGGGATATTTGCCACGAATACACCACAAGTCTTGATCTCAAATAGTCACATAAATAGGGACTGAAACGCTTTTTAAACTACTCATTGAATGCTACCGTTTTAAATGTCAAGGCTCCTGTGAACATGCAAGCCGCCCAATACAGGTGATGATGCACTTAAATTGTTTTGTGAAATAAGCAAGTTTGTTGCATCGAGATAGATATTTTTCGGTCCTTGCAACACAAAGACTTGAAAAGCTATCACAGTGCTGCTAGGCCCACACCTCTGAGAAGTCCATGGGTGTGGACCGAGGGCAGTCTGGACATGGTACTTAGAATGCTGCATCAGGTGACTTAGATTTCTGAGCAGCCCAAAGGAAGTGCTGAGCTGAGCAGCATTCTTGTTTTCCTTCGATTTTCATTTTCTTGTTCTCCACAAGAAAGTGAAAAGGAAAGAAGGCACACACAGAAGGATTACAAGGAAAGAAGGCAGGCACGAGTGAATGTTCTACGACGAAATCACAGCCAAATATCCTGGTAGAGACGCCTACGCTTTGAGCGTCATTGATACTCGGGGCGTCCAGCTCGCATCTGCCACAGTACGCTCCCGAAGCCCAGAAACTGCAGAGGAGGTGGCAATTGCCCTAGCTACCACAACGTGCTTGGATGCAGCTGTGGTATTCCTAGACTCTCAAGCAGCCATGCGAAACTACAGCAAAAATCGTGTGTCTACCCAAGCAATGCAGATATTAAAGCGCCAAAGCACTCCGATGCCGTTCGATTGATTGATTTGTGGGGTTTAACGTCCCAAAACCACCATTTGATTATGAGAGACGCCGTAGTGGAGGGCTCCGGAAATTTAGACCACCTGGGGTTCTTTAACGTGCACCCAAATCTGAGTACACGGGCCTACAACATTTCCGCCTCCATCGGAAATGCAGCCGCCGCAGCCGGGAATCGAACCCGCGACCTGCGGGTCAGCAGCCGAGTACCTTAGCCACTAGACCACCGCGGCGGGGCCACTCCGATGCCGTTCACCTGTGTGACATGGGTTCCTGGGCATGAAGGGCTGGAGGGAAACGAGGCAGCTCATGCCGCGGCCCGCGATCACGCCTATCGGGCTACCCCTTCCCGCTTTCTAGATGCCAGGACTGTGTCCGCTGAGGCCGAGTGTGTACCTGACAATTACTCTACAATACTGCAACACCATAGGCTGGAACGTAGAGAGTATGCACCACTACACTGGAAGCTCAACAAAGAGGGCAGGACTATACTGAGAAGTCGGCAGAGCAACACATACACACACAGCATACCAATGCACCGATTGCACCCTACATTACATGAATATGTTTGCCCGATTTGCACCGTACCTGACACGTTGGCCCACCTGATCCTCGTGTGACCATGCAATACATTGATTTGTGGGGTTTAACGTCCCAAAACCACCATATGATTATGAGAGACGCCGTAGTGGAGGGCTCCGGAAATTTTGACCACCTGGGGTTCTTTAACGTGCACCCAAATCTGAGTACACAGGCCTACAACATTTCCTCCTCCATCGGAAATGCAGCCGCCGCAGCCGGGAATCGAACCCGCGACCTGCGGGTCAGCAGCCGAGTACCTTAGCCACTAGACCACCGCGGCGGGGCGACCATGCAATACAAACACAGATCTATCGCCTGCGCCGAACACCTGCAACGCTGGTAAAGAAAACGAACACCTTCTCAAAACGTGGGAGGCCAAGCTCGCTTTGGAGGACCTGGACCAACAACGACGTGTCATTGCCAGGGCCAAGGAGGCAGCGAGGGCCAGAGAGTTCCTGGAATGAGGAGACTTCCCACCTAAGGTGAACGCGGAACCTACACCGCTATAACGTTTCGAAAATAAATGTTTATTCCTTCCTTCCTTTCAGCTGACACTCCAGGTGTGGAACACCATTACTTGAAGTTCCTACCTTTGCAACGTCTATGACATTGTAGACTTAAACGAGCACTTTTAAGAGTTGTTCGGCGTCACAGCAATGCCCAAAAGTTGGCTTTGGCACAGTGGGGTGCTATGGGGTGAAGCAGATAAATACTCAAAGGGGCCAATATCACAGCACAATGATGTGATATCTCACGAATAAGCACCACAAATGCTCAAAGGCATAATGGCGGCAATGAAGTAAACACTCCACCAAGACTTAATCGCTTTATGATAAAAATCTTGAGCTAACTGCCTGTGGCGCAGCTGATGTACTGCACGCTTTTAATCACTCACGCGCGCTGCCGTTCACGCTGCCTTTCTGTGCGACGGTGCCTTCACGAATGAAAGCAGCTCGCCATCACCGCACCAATGTGCAATCAGGAACAGAGTGGGCATCAAGAACACTTATTTAAAACATGTGCGTACGAAAGCGCTCTGGTAGGAACGGCGTCAGCTGTGTAGGCATATGCGACACACAACTAGAAACGATTGGTCTCATGTGGCAGGAAGTGCTACTTTTTGCCGGAGACTTTCGTACAATGGAGCATCCTCTAAGTCCAAACAAGCATCGCGGAGGTGCGGACAAGTATTCCTCTATACTGCCACATCTTGTATGTTCTGCATCAACGTCTCCACACGCTCCATGCAATAAATCCGCACTTATTCCGCGTTTTGCTGGTACTGACAGCGCTCATCACGCGACACATATTTGCAAATGGACGTCGGCAGGCCCTGAATGTATTTACGACAGCGTGGTGTTCACCAAAATGCCTGATATGTGTACTCTAGGAGGCATTGAACTTATTTCAAGCGGGGCTGTGGCAATTTGATTACTTGAGCAGAATAAAAAGTCATGAATCTTTTTCTCGGACGATTTTCCGGTCCCTAGAAAGTTAAAAAAATTTGGCATTTACTGCATACCAACCATCCATGGTCCTAACAGTGACATTTGGCCCAGTTTTGCTTGGCTTGGCTCTGGTTGTGCCTTATGCAGGTGCACCACACGACGTCATTTTCAACAGGAAAACCACAAGTAGTTTAGTTTCAGAAAGTTGGAACATATCCTTTGGAGCAGGTTGAGCACAGACTCGCTGAATTTTGAAGATATATGGCAGCCTGTAGCAGCTAGGGCAATTTGGCGCAGTTTGGAGCAATCGGAGCAGTTGCACCAGGTGTCAATACCAGCTGCACATTTTGTATGTGGTGCACTTTTCTTGAATCAAGCATAAATGAATCAAAATGAATTTGAATCTAATTCCGGGAGTAAAACGCATAAATAATCAATGGTGTTGAAAAGCACGCTCGAACAAAACTTGATATCATAATTAAATAGAAATCGGCGCTTTTGTAACTCTGTCATTTTACAAAAAACTTGGTTAAATAATGTCTGATGGCTAAGTTAACCATTCATTAGGCATGACAATAACCTGTGCCCTATGGGTTTCCCTGTGCCAGGGAAAGATCCGGTTTCATTACATTGCTTAACTGCACATACAGCCCTTCTTTAACACTCAAATGCCATTCAAGCTCCTGTGAACATGCCAGCCAAATACATACAGCACTGCATGCAGAAGGAAATTCATTTCGAAGACGGCCAAAAATCACTTGTAGTTTACGGGGCATTAACAGCCACACGATCGCAAATGCATCTGAATAGAATTCATATTCACTGCTTTGAGTTCAATAATACAAAGAAACTCTTCCAAGTACTTGCCATTCCAATCAACCATAGTGTGCTTACTGCTCGCTTTTCTCTATGTTCATGAAAGACAGCATGCAGTCTACAACACCAGCACTATTTTAAAGAGTATGCGCTCGGGTGGGTCTCATACTGAACTTACTATGATAGCATTTGCCAATACAGATCATTTACAATTCAATGGTGTGCTGGTTAGAGCAAACTTGCTTTCTTTTTTATGTGCCTCACAATCTAGATGCTTAGACATTTTTTTTAAAGCATGGCCTCCCGAGATGGCATGCGCCTGCTGAGTTTCTCTTCAGTCGTCTTAATCACTGTGCTTTCCAGCAAAACCAACGAGTATTGCCTCGCGCGCTCAGCTACCACGAAAGGGTGCATTCACTGCGGATTTTGGTGGTGGTGGAGACCGCGGCAGACAGCAGAGTGCACAGGATTTCAGCATGCTCAAGGTTATTTTTTCTCTGTACGAGCAATAATCACTGCCAGAATCTTCTGGCTGCACTGAAGACAAGTTATTTTTTTTACTGCATTCCTTTTGGTCCACCTAACAAAGAAACACATGGCAACTGCTCAGTTTTCCTGATATCATTGCAAGAAGGTATCACTTTGTGGCAGCATTACTCTTTTTCATTACGGTCTGTTTTGTCTCGGTGCTAAATACCCTTCCCTATTTTGTCAATGTATGGGGCTGTGTTTGCACACCCCCTCCCATGCGCACGCCTATAGTAGTGAGGTGAGTGACCTCGAGAGACCTCCGCCATCTACGTATCGGCAAAGCATCATGGCTACTACATGTTCCCTTTTCAGGCGCTTGTGCGGCCCGGCGAGAGCAGACGATAATCAGCGTGACGTGTGTCACAGCCTTGCGTCTCCATGTGACCAAGCTACACTGCTACGTCACAGGCCAACTTGGTGCTTAAAAACCGAGAACTGTCCACATAAAAAAAGGCAATTTTAATTTATTTTTAGAGAGAATGAATTATTTTTGGTGCATGTATTATGCTTCCTGGTACTACACAAATGCTTACAGCAAAGAGCACATAAGTCACAAAAATGGTGGCACCACCCCTTTAAAGGGCCCCTAAACTACCTAGAAGTTGAAATACGGCAGTGCTCCAGTTGTGCCCGAATCAACAAATGTGTAGCCACGGAAATTACTCGTAACGGTGCTGTACCCCTGGTATCACATGCATTTCATGATCTGCCTCTTTTGCTTTTTATGCTTGACGAGGAGAAGAGAAGAGGAGTGCTGGCACACATGCTGATTCTTGTTGGCCACAAGATAGCCAGGTGCAAATGTTGATGCCACAGCTAACACTGGAGAGCCCTTTCATTGCCCCGAGAGAAGAAAGAATTGTTCTTTGAAGCACTATTGTTGTTCATGACTGTCTTCTGAACTCAAAGCGAGTGTTTACATGAAATGTTCATATGAAATTATGAGGTAACTTAAAGGCCCTTTAGCCCTTCGAGTCCACCTGAGCTAACTCTGATGGATTCAGTTTAAATCTGCTTACGGCCATCGTAAAGTGACTATGCTGTGCAACTTTTTGAATAGATATAGTTTATTCTGCGGTGGCTGCATTTCCTATGGAGACGGAAATGTTGTAGGCCCGTGTACTCAGACTTGGGAGCACATTAAAGAACCCCAGGTGGTCAGAATTTGCGGAGCCCTCCACTACGGCGTCTCTCAAAGTCATATGGTGGTTTTGGGACGTTAAACCCCACATATCAATCAATCAATATAGTTTCTTTCTTTTATTATTATTTTTTCCAATTACAACTCGAGACAGCTTATTGGGAGTCCATGCTTTGCGATTGCCAGTCTCTAGGTGAGGTCACTTGGTAAAGGAAAGGTTTCCGCAAGTAAGAAACTCACTTTTTCATGGCGCCACAGTACAAAGTGGTGGTAGTCTATTTTCTTTTCGTTTCAATTCTATGGCTGTTTCATAAGAGTTTGAAAGCATATGGCCCGTGTGTGGGGCAAAAAGACAACACAAATATGCACATGCTATTTACAGGGAAAAGGAAGGACAAAAAACACCCTGAATGTGGTATTCGAAAGACCGCTCTTCTTTCAATCTGTGCATTACAAAGCTTTTTTTTTTTATGCCAATGAAGTCGTACGTTCATCACGTGACAGCACTGATTGACGAAGGTGCCAACTACTCAATTATGCATCAAAAGTTCGCCAACTGCCTTCCGAAGGTGAAGATGCCATGGACAGGATGCACATGAAAAACGCCAGGCCTGCGCGGTAGGCGCAGCAGAGTCACAGCAAAAGTTAGAAGAGTGGCCTTTCAGAGCCCTTTCAAAACACTCATTAGGTAACTACTGCAAACACACTTGCTTGGTACCCACTAGGGCATTAATAATAAACGTTGGGGTAGTAGGTGGGCATCCGCTATGCTATTTTTCGTTATTCTTGTGAGAAGTGTGGTATTTGCTAAACACTTGGTCGGCCACGCAGTGGCTGACGAAGACGAGGAATTAAGGCTGTAGTGGGCATGCACCACAGTTATAGAGAAACAAGAACAAGCTTTTGTATTGAGTTGGAACATTGGACAGCCCACTCGTTATGCTAATCGCATTGTACGACGACTGGTTGTTCTTTTATTGCTTTAAAACGCTTTACAAGTCATATTAACACGATTGCTTTTCCTACATCAAGCCTGTTTAAGGCACGCTTGACAACAAGTCACAAGCACCAGTGGTAGAATACTGGGCTGGCATCCAGCGACCCCCGAGTCACACTGTGGTGTAAGTTTTTTTTTTTTCCCCAATTTTGCGCGATGTTGTTAGGGACACCAGTGGCGGCAGCGGACAACATGCAACTGCACGTGACCCAAAAAGTGATCTCATAACAGCTGTCACTGTAAAGTGCTGAAGGTAGGCTCCCATGGGTAAATTCACTGCTCGGCTCCTCAATTAAATGTAATCCCTTTTGTCCTTTATACCCTCTATACACAGCATACGCACATTTGTACTGGCTTTCATGCAGTATGCATGCGGCAATAGAATTTTGAGCAATGCCGTAGTGGAGTGACCACTTGGAGCACCTGCACCTGAATCTACGTACACAGGCCTACAGCATTTCACCTCCATAAAAGTGCGGCCTCCATGGACAAGATCAACAGTCGTCTGCAGTGGCCGCTGTTGTTTCAACAGATGATGACCGCATGGGGTGCCTTCCCAAAAAAGCATGACATTTGAGCTTTGCCTTCAAGAGTAGAATACACCGAATGCCTCCTCAATTGCTGGCTCTTAAAGAAACAAACAATTGTGAATGTAACATTGGCCATCTAAAACTATCGTAGAATGTTTACTGCCAGAACAGTTAACTGCCCACTATGTCATTATGCTCCCTTTCTGAGAAACAGCAAAACTTGCATTCATTATATGCTCCCTTTCTGAGAAACAGCAAACCCTGCATCCGTAGGGAAACACTCGAAACCATGTTTGAGTGCTTCATAGTGCATGGGTCTCTAAAACACCCACTTGCGGTGCTATTCAAATATTTTGATACCTGGTGCGATGCTACGCTTCTATCGTGCATTAATACGCACTTTAAAGACATGTGTCATGCCTGCGTTACGACACATTTATGACACGCGTCAAGGAGAGTACTTCGGCAACATGACATGCCTATAGTGTTCTTTACCTATGAAGTCTCGCGCACAGTGGGGCTATGTGGTAGAACACTCGCCACATAGGTTTTGATTCTCACTGAAATCTGAGTTGTTTTATCATTTCTTTTATATACATCTTTCTTGATTTTTTTGGTTACGAACAAGATAATTTTTCACTCACAACCAACGATGCCGATGTTAACACCAAGACCAAAATTTCTGCAAATCAAGCTATTGCATTAAAAAAATGGTGCATGGACAGTCGTATGCAGCCCAGGGCACCAGCGAAAGACAGATGTGGTGTGAGCAACTACATCCCAAGTCTTGACCGAAAAATAGAATTGCCAAACTAGGTGCAACTTGTCATTAGAGCGAAGAACAAAACCCTGCCATAACTCCTCAACCACATGCATTCTTTCCAGAGCCAGAGAGTTATCAGCAACTATTAATGAAGTCAATTATCAAACATAGGAGAATTTTGCAAGCCTCATTTTCTGCAAAAGTAGTGGATCTGGGCAAGTCTTTCATTGTGGCTATAAGCAAAACTGAGCGAAATGAACAAGCACTGAGAGTGGACACAACAAGGGCTCACTAACCTTTACTCTTTTGTTACCGCAAGAAAATTGCTACTTTTCAGATGTCTCGAGAATCAAGTTTTCACCAGCTAGCAAAGTACAACAGCACACATCGCAGCATACCAAATTATGCATAATTAAATGCTCTTTCCAAAAAATATAACTTCTAACATAACAAAACTAGTGTGGCATGTATTTGTAAATGTGATTTTTATTGCCACACAGGAATACAAAACAAATATATGAAGATAAATGACCTAGTAACGGCCCCTTCTTTCTTGAAACTTCTTCTTTACACTACACTAATACGACCTAAACTTGAATATTCCGCTGCAGTATGGGATCCTAGTCATGCCAACCTAATACACTCTCTTGAAATGGTACTAGAATAACTCAATTCGTTTTATACTTTCTAATTACAACAGGACAGCTAGCATAACAGCCATGAAATCTAGCCTCAACTTACCTTCACTTTCATCCCGTCGTAAAATGTTTCGTCTCCACTTGTTTCACAAGCTGTTTCATCACACATCGCTGCGGGACGGTCTTATCTTGCCTCCTAGTTATATCTCACCCCGGCTGGATCATTCCCATAAGGTCGGGTTGCCTTCTTGCAGGACTCGCGCCTTTTCTCAGTCTTTCATACCTCGCACCTCCGAGGACTGGAACCGGCTTCCCGCATCAGTGGCAACCATTGTAAATCACCTTCATTTCAAAAGTGTCTTAGCTAATTATGTGTAATTACAGCCAACAAAGTATTGTATTACCCGATGCTGTGTTGTTCCTGTACAGTAGTTATTTTCTTGTCGTTTTTTTCTGTCTTGATGTAATTCTCATCATTCCCGCGTTTTTGTTTGCTATAAAGCCTGTTAGCTAACCTGTATAATTAAGGTCTTCTGCTCAATGTAAGATTCGCCGCTGCATTTGTAAAAATGTTTGTCTTTTCTTTCGCAACCACTCCCCTCTGTAATGCCGTTTGGCCCCGAGGATATTGCAAATAAAAAAAAGTAATAGAATTAAAAATGTTTTTCACAACATTTCCTTTATCGTAGACAAAAAAAAATCTGAACCAAGGTCTAGCTTCCATGCTGATACCATGCGATTCATGCCCTTTCTGAAACAATGGTTTTGCGCGATCACTCAAGCTCGATGGCAAGTTGTGTTCCACAAGAAATCCCGTCAATAGGCATTTCGTGCTGATTGCGTTGTCATCATAGGTCTTTTGGAAGAAACTACCGATGTTGTCCTGCCCTTCCACAGCCCAAATGCATTTCTGATGCGTCTGTGAGGTAATATGTCGGCGCTGCCACCGTACAAAATGCTTACACCACAGGCGGGTGTGATATACGGAATCCATACAAGCCACTTTCCGCGAAATCACGAAGCACAGAAACTCAGTTGTGTGAGAGTCCAGAAACACTTGCAAGTACTTGTTTGCTTTTGAAACCGCCATCGACCACATAACTTCCAAAACAACGTAACAAACAAACTGACGACTAGGGGAGTGGCGCAGGCCTAGCGTATCCCACAAGGCAGACAGAAGCAAAAGTTGTGGTCGCCTTGTTTCGATACGGTGGTGACCGAATCTCGCGACCACTGGCCTTCACCCAAATGGGCGGTACTACAGTGACTAGAATATACTAAGCGGTACTATATGGTATGATTACAATGAACTAGAAGTGAAGTGGCGAGTACTGTTTCAAAGCACCGCAACTATTGCAGAAGAAAAGGCTGACGTATGCGCGTGATAAAAAAAAAGACTGCTCTCCTGTGCTGGTCCCTTTTCAGGAGATTTCAGACAGCATTCGTACAATCTAGAGATTAGCTCAAAATTCGGGAGTCTCCCAGACAATTCGGCAGAGTTGGCAACTACGGAAATGTGAAACGGATCACTCCTTGCTCGTCGTCATCTGCTCGAGCTTAAGAAGGTTCATAACTTTCAATTTGAGCACCAATTCACATCAATCTTGTTTCACTCATTAATACACACTTTCCAGTGCTAAATAAGGCAGTCACAAAGGGCCCTTTAAGACACTAGGTCTTACAAGGCCCAAGAACAACTCCCGACAACACTGGGCTGCCAATAATTTAAACGTCCCAAAACCACTATATGATTATGAGAGATGCCATAGTGGAGGGCTCCAGAAATTTCGACCGCCTGGCATTCTTTAACATGCACCTAATTCTAAGCTCACGGGCCTCAAGCATTTCCGCCTCCATCGAAAATGCAGTCGCCGCGGCTGAGATTAAATCTCGCGGCCTGTAGGTCGGCAGCAGAGTGCCTTAGCCGCTAGGCCGCCGTGGCAGGTTCCAATGACTAAAGTTGTCTAAAAAGAAATTTTGCTAACCTGGCGTGCGATTGCAGGCTGACCAATGATGCAGTTACAAGCTGCCTTCTGTACACCATGAAAATTTTTCAGACATGAATTGGTCATGGTAGTGCAGAAGAAAAAAATCCCACAGTGCCTTGCAAAGTGCCTTTTTAACCCTCCGGTCTGCAATAACCAAGTCATGTGAGCACAAGATGGTAGAGAGTTAAATCACACATGCCTAGACTAAACGAAGCCATCCAGAGAGAGTGCTGTTGCTGGCGTTAAAAGCTTACGTGCGAGTTAGCCTGATGATTCTTCACCAGAGAGAAAAAACCAAAGGAAAGGCTAAAATAGGTGTGATTGCGCTATGGCATTGGATGTGGTTTCTGCAGCAAATAAAGTAGGCGATCTCTGCACAGCGGTGAGAAAATGTGCAGAAAAGGTCTATTGACTGTCTCAAACGCAGCATACTAATCTATTTGTGCCACTCAATGTCTTGTACAGCATGATATGTGGAAGTATCTACTTAAAATAATCAGAGTAATATGTAAAGTCATGTTTCAGAGAGCATAATGAGAGGCCATGTCTGCTTGATGCACATAGCAGTTCATTGCAGACAAGACTGCAGGTGCACCAGGACATTTTCTCAGACCAAACTTTTCTTTTAGCACCACCCCAACCAATTGGTTGCAAAGGCATGCAAACACAGCCAGTCATGGGCACATCACCAGCAAAAAGTAACACTGTTACAGTTACCTAAGCCAAAAAACTAACTCTGTTACAACAGAATCGAAAGTTGAGCTAGTTGAATATGCATGGTATAACTGTCGTTTAAGTGCACAAAGAAACTGTTGCAATTCATTTCTAGTACACATGGCACTAAATCTTTTGCTCACCTCAATGTATCGGACCCGGCCACGCTAGCTCCAATGATTGCCTTATGCGTTTGCAAGGCAAGGGCAGCTTCTTGGCACATTAGCTATGGAACCTGTCCTCCTGATCTGCAAGCCATGTGTGGATGGCTCCAACCCCATAGGACATTCAAGAAGTATGTGCCAGATTTTACGGTCCGAATAACTGTGGCAAGTAAGGAACTACAAGTAAGGAACTACAAGGACTGGCTGAAGGTGTCATGCAGCACGATGCATGGTACTCGCTGGCAGCCGTTTTACAGGGACTGGTGCGGCACCGACGACACGGCAGAGTATTTGGCGACAAGTTATTCCTCAACTTTCAAAAAGAAGGAAGTCGTGTGCGCAAGCTGAAAAAGTCTTGAACCTTAGCGAGACAACACTTCCTCACAAGCGCCTTGATGTTCTTGGCCTCGGTCCCTACTTTCGCTTCAAGCAGTCACTCAAGCGGGTGGACAAGTAGGTGTTAACACGGACCGTTTCCAGGCAAGTGGTGGAAGAGGAGCGGCTCAGGTGCATTTCAGAGTGTGTTGATACCATTGCTAAGACTGAGGAATGTACATGGTAGGAACAGAATTCGCCCAATTTGTAAATTTCTGATATGTAACAACCTACAACTTCTTGTAGCTGACAAGGAAGATTCCTTTGTAATTATGGACAAGGGCAACTTTTTGGAGGCTGCCTTGAAAGCGCTCGACAAGAATTTTGTACATGCAAATTGCAAGAGTTCACAGGTCAAGAAAAGTGCTTGTTCTTTCCTTTTGACATGAATTTTGAGCAGTTAGCTTCTGCAATCAAATCTGCTAAGCGATCTGAACTTGATATTTTTTTTCTGTCAAGACACACAAGCCAGATATGCCTTTCAGAGCAACTGCCTGAAAGAGATGTGACAAAACGTTTCTAGATACCTGCAAAATGATTTGTAGAGTCTTTCTGTCCTGGACCCAGTAATTCCGAAGCAGTGGTTCCGAAGCAGTGGATGTCAGTAATTCCGAAGCAGTGGTTCAGTTTCTGAGCACGGATAGCTAAAACTGCCATAGCACTTTTAGTATAGACATTGAGAAGGCGCTTGTCCTCTGTTTCTTTGTGTTTCTTTATGCACTTAAATGACAGTTACAGCAACTCTGTTACAGTTAGATTTTTCGAAAAGTAACTTGTTACAGTTACAGTTACCATGAAAAAGTAACATCGTTACCTTCCCATCAACGTTTGAAATACGTAATTCCTTACGCACCAAATTATAGAACTTCAGACATACCTAAAGCAACGGAGGGGGTGTGATGAGTGAAGACAGTGTCCATGAAGTCTATTTCTTATATTTTTCAAGGTTAATCAGCCGACCCTTTTTTCGCCGCCGTACCTACACACACATGATCACGAAATCCAAGGACAGCATACATTGGAGAATCGGTGCGGGATCACCCACAAGTATGATGCAGGGCGGTCAAATGGGCAGGAAGGGACCATGAAAAGAAGGGTTGTTCAAATCCACCATGCGATAGGTTCTTACGAAGCTTGAACACTGTTAGACTGAGCATAACTGTGACCCAAACGAAGCGACGATGCCTGTTCGCGTACAAAGGCGAGCAGTGAAGAAACTTCTGGATAACGTTCATTCGCTATGACGCATCAGCTTGCAAGAACAATCAAGGCCCTCTACTCCAAGGACATGTGGGAACAGATGGACATCCACTCGTTATTTTTGTTGTTGTTGCTAGCGTATACTGAGGATTCCACAGGTTTATGGTGAAAAGTCCAAAAAGTTGAGAAGGTTTGACACTTTTGGCTTTCAGCCATTTCGCGCTCCTGTTTTCAGCACTGTGTGAAACGGCATTTGCTCGAAGAAGCAATACTTCGACACACCAAGAACAAAGCGGCAAGCTCAAGTTACTAGGAAGTCAGGTAGCCTCTTCTCTAAAAAAAAATAAGAAACGTGAACTTGGCAAGCTGATCAGTAGCAATATGATTAATTTACCACATATTGCTTACAAGTAAACTTCAAACACAGTTTTCTGCACGAAAGATACTGACATTTTCTTCCAAACTGTGAGTACAGCCCTTTTGTGGAAAATTGAAAGGTTGACAGAATATTCTATTGAAGACAGTTCAAAAAAGTGAGGAGCATTAACCATCAGTCTTCAATGAGTGCTGTTGCTGGATAATTGTTTGTACAAAACCGGAAGTAACTAACTACTTTCTGCTACAGTTACTCAGTAAAAAAAAAGAACACTTACAAGCTCCTCTAATATTAAAGTAACTATTCTTTGGGACAACCTTCTGTGGCAATGAAGGGAAAGCTATGGGGATGGAGCTACTGCACATGTACTACTCCGCGGCTCGACTCTTTTCGAATGATGGCCATGTTCGAATAATACCACAGTATAAAACTTGCTACATCTATTTACACAGCTATTCGTGAGTGAATTCTACACAAGCTCCTTCAGCAAGTCGTCGGAATAGCTGGAGGGCAATGCACACTCACCTAAACGTGAAGACGCCATTTTGACTATGAGGTGCAACTTTCAGATGTGCGAAACGTTAAATGACACTTCAGAAAACAAAAAAAAAAATATATCTCCTTGGTTCATTCAGCATCCCTTTATAAACAGCATCAGGTAGAAAATAAAGTTTATAATTTTCGTGCTGAAAACAAATACATTTGTGGGACTAAATTGTTTAGCGGTAGCACACCCCCACTTCGGTTCCATAGCCTTCCCTTCATTGCCACAGAAAGCTACAGTCACGAATTACTGAGAAAGGTAACTAGTTATTCGTAAAGCATTACCATTAACTAGTTACTGTCAAAGACTGGAAACAGCAACTAGATTTAAAAAAAGAAAGGTGCAGTGGTTGCGTCATTCTGAAACACAACACGGGCACGAGCCGGAACGCTGTTTTGAGAGTTTTAATTTCATTTTCCAGAGATAGATCAATCAGTGAATACATGAATAACATCTGGATTAATAGCATTAAGGTAGTTTGGATCCAAGTTCACGGATATACATATACAAAACCGCAACCGTTTACCTTTCTTTTTTGTCTATTTTGGGACTAGTAAATATACAACCATTTGCGATTAAAACACATAAGAATAAAACACATAAGAAAAGAAACTGAGAATCGTACTATATCTGACCATGCCAAGGCACCACTGCATTTTGTGGTGTCTTTGTAAAACAAGAAAGGATGTCAGGGTCCGTGACCGTGAATTTTCATATGGCACTGAGCGGTGTTAAATGTCCGAAATAGGAGATCTTTGTTTCTGAGGTAAATATTGCATACCGAGGATATTGGCCTGATCGCAAGTAATTTTTTTCCCTAGATTTCAAGGCTTCTCAACAAAAACCTGCAACACAAAGATCAACAACTTTGGTGCGGTCTGTCTTGTGGCACCACCATCTTAACTAAAACGCTCTTCTAGGGGCACCTACAACACGCCACACTTTTTCATCAATCAGCCATGGTACCAAATACATATGGCAGGCCATAAATTCATTAGTCAATTGCCCTGCAGTATAAGAAAATTTCCTACTGTCCACATCAGTTTTTCGTCTCTAACCAAGAGCGTCATCATGTGCCTTGCAAGATCACACACAGATATTTTATGGTGCTTCAATAAAAAAAATTTCAGCTGAAAGTCGGCCGACGTGTTATGGCCACTCATTATTAAAGGGACCCCGAAGTAGTTTTTATGTTTGGCAACGTTTAGGCTACAGCATCGTCAAACCATTCCCAGGACAAGTTTTGCGACACGCCGGGTACCAAGGCCACAACCGACAATTATTATAGCCTCCTTCTCACCTCTGCCTAGCCTCCTCAACTCATTGATTGATTGATTTGTGAGGTTTAACGTACCAAAACCACCATATTATTACGAGAGACGCCGTAGTGGAGGGCTCTGGAAGTTTTGACCACCTGGGGTTCTTTAACGTGCATCCAAATATGAGCACACGGGCCTCAACTCCGAAGCAGTGTTGTGGAATGGGCACTTCCATTCCATACCGGGAAATGAAACTTGTCATAGCTCCATTCTTTTCAATTCCTCAGAATTAAAAAACTTAGCCTATTCCCACTCTGTGAATGACCAGGCAGGTCAATTCCGTACCTACAATTCGTCAACACAGGAGAGGCATATCTGATAGCATTAGTGAGCTAAGAATGATTGTCGCAACATAAAGCTGATGTCATATGATGCATAAGAACTACAAAACTACGCTAAACACGTTACCACGGTCGAGAGATAGTGGCTTGCTGAACTATTTCGTGCAGTACAACCACACTACAAGTTCCTGTAGGGGCATTTCTCCTACTACCTATGGTAGTTGCATGGTCAGCGCAATTTTACAAAAAAAAAATATTCAATTTATAGAAAATGCACTTATTTACCTATTTCCAGTGTGTTTTACTCCCTCGCAGCTAGCAAAGCTTGAAACTTTTGCCATTACTAATTAGGAATGCTTCTTTGGTCTTTTTAACTAATTGCTAAGCCACATACGTTGCCAGATATCTCATAAATACCACCGTATATCTTGCAGTAATCGTGACACTCTTAAGAAAAATTTAGACCAATCCTAATTTTGTCTATTACTTCGGAATAAAAATTTCATGCTAAGTGATGGCATATATATAAAGGGCAGACCATGATGTCTACAAAATGTTCATTATTTTTCTAAATTATATGGCTGCTAAGCAGTACGCAGAGCACAAATTGCCTTCAAAAGGCTGCTACAGTATATAATACTGGCCAAGTCTTGGTATTCTATGTGTGCATTAGCATGTATGCGCTCCTCTGCGATCTGTTCATGCCTTTACGTGATGTGGTGTGTACTTTCCCGGGTAATTACAAAAATTAATGGCCACTAATTAGTCAGCATGTACACTTGCACTTCGCTCATTACCTATATAACATCTGTAATTGAATTATCTTGACGTGGCCATGTACACTCCTCGTCAAAAGTTTCGGCGCCACACTTTCATACAAATACATAGGATAGAGGCTTTGCAACTTTTGACCCTCCCCCCCACCCCCCTGTACATATACATATAAACGCCCGCTCACTAAAAATTCAGTACTGTATTCAGTTTGATTCAGCACTATCTACGTAATACTTTGCAAACTTACTAGGTGGTTAGTGCTTTTTCTGACAAGTAAATGGTTAATATTTAGTTAAAGAATAAGCAGGCCTTTTTTCTAAGAATGCATGTTTAAACGAATCATGTTTTAATAATATTTAAGCTTAAATGCGTTAATGCTAGAATGACGACTTGGCAAATCGTCTGCGTAAGGATTCAGAGAGGCAACCAACTTCATTACATGGATCGCCTGCTTTGACTGGCTACCCGTACCAATGATTTTAAAAGTCTATTCACTCTCTGTACAGTTCATCTTGTACAACAGTTCATCACACACACAGCTCACAGTTAATCGTGTACGAATGAGTTTCAGGCAAAGGCACCCACATGTATAGGCATGGGGAACAGTATTGCAAAAAGAAAAAAAAAGGGGGGGGGGGGAATCATTTGTGGAGAGACTGTGCGGAAGCTCGTATATAAATGCTTGCAGTAAACACAATCATCGCACCAGCGTCAATACGCATCGCAACGTAGATAAGCACTTTTTCGAATATGCGTCCGAGCCGCCAAGAACAAAGTGAACAATGGGGAGACAGCAGGCGGCTGAGGCGCCACCGACGAGGGGCAAAACAGCACAAGGTGCAAGGTGTGTGTGCTGCCACCGTATAGTAGAAGTGTGCACGGGCTTTGGGTAGTCCGAAAGTCCGAGCCCGGCCCGCAGGCTAGGTTTGGGCAGCCCGACGTCTTTTCACCTCGAGCCCAGGTTGGGCTCAGGCTTCTTTGTTTATTTATCGAACTAGGCTAGGGCCTGGTAAAAAGCCCGAGTCAAGGCAAAATTATAGATAATGTGCCGGATTTGTGCTTCTTCATTTGTGTGCTTTCTTTAGAGGGTAGAAGTACACTTTTTTGCGTCCTGCGAAAATTCGGAGCAAGAAAATATTCAGCGAGCGATGCGATATTGATCACTGTGCACCTAACCAGGAGGAAGATAGCAAGAAGATGTGTATACACTGAATAACCAGGTGCATTCTCTGAAACGAATTCATAAGTTTAGAAAGGAAAAGAAAACTCTCCAAAACATGCCAAATTAGCAAGAAAGATCTTGGCGATACCAGCTACAAGCACCAGCAGTGGGTGCAGCTTGCAGTGCTGCAGTATACCTTATGCAAGAATGACTCTCTCGATTGCAACCCGAATCCATGGACAACTTTAGTTTCTGCTCCATAATTTGTGAATGGTTTTGTACTCAGGCAGGCTCCACATTTCTTAACAGTGAAAAAAATCACAGCATATCCACCGAGTGAATGATGATGAGTGGGGCAAAGCGTCTGTCAGTGCATGCGTCCGATCGCTTTCGAGAGTGCAGACGGTATACGGGTAACACTGACGAGACGCGAGCCAAGGAAGCTGAGTGCAAGCATCTTCACACGCACGACGCTCTGCTTCCTCCATAGCCCACCAAATATCCGCCATGTACGGCGACTATCGAGGAGACAGAGAGGCACTCGTTCTCCGCGCACTCAGGCAAAGAGCACTCCAATCGGAGAGTAGCAGCACTTCAGAGTAACACCACAGAGTAACAGACAGAGTAGCAACAGAGTAACACCATTTTGGAAATGAGACGAGAAATGGTCATCCATTTCTTTTGCCTTTTTTTCTTTCTCAACTGTTCTCTGTTACACGTGATTAGTGGCAAGGTTATACTAAGAGGAACTTCGCCCCTATGAAAAGAAGCTGCATGGAAGGACGGCACATTTTTTTCATTTTTTTGTTGCCAAGTGCTTTCTGCGTCACTGATCGAATCGAGCCGGACCTTGGATACGACACGCCGGGCCAGGCTGCCTCTTCTCCGGCAAGCATCGAGCCCAGGCCGGGCCGAGCAGCGATAATGCGACCTGTGCACATCTCTACCATATAGTTCCACAAGACGGATAACATGGAATAGAGCCGTGGTTAAGCAAAGGCTAGAGAAAAAATTTTGAGCAACACAGTCTATACAAGGACAGAATTGTACCTCTTGAGTTGCTTATAAATGTACTCTGCTTGTAATCAGCCAAGCCATTTTAAACTATTGCTTTATTGCTAAATTCCAGGGTCTGACCTACTAATGTTCGAAGCTTGAAAAGCAGGACATGAACGAAAATGTGCTCTGCTTTGAGAAAAAGGCGTACTTCCATTCCCATTCCATTTCGTGGAAAATGCACTTAATTTCTTTCATATGCCATTCCTCAAGCTTAGTAGCCATACCATTCCCGGATTGTGAAAATGCAGAACAACTACGGATTCATTACGATTCCGGAGTGGCAACTCCGCAACACTGCTCATGAGACACGCTGGCAATCGCCGTGCTTTCATGAGCACACTCGACAATTCTAACTTTGCCTAGTCTAGACGCCCACAGGCGGCGAGCAATCGCGGAGGCTATCACACTGTGCTCGGTAGCCTGCACACCGTCTGGCAATAGAGAAGATCATGGAGTGATTGATATTTGCTCGGACCGGTGCAGCCACCCTACCAGCAGATTTTATTCCACAGTCAGCTGCCACAATGACGTCGCATTATCAAAGCATGTCGTTCTGTGAATAGACTGCTGAGAACGTGTTTGGATGAGTTGCAGCAATGTGCAGTGACTTGCAGCTATAAAGCATTGTAATAAATTATATAGTTTCAGTGATGGCATGGACAACTTTCTTCTTGGAGCAGAGTGTGGAGCAGAAAAAAATGCCATCTTAAAACAGCTGTCGATGTTTTCAAAGCAGTTAGCAAAATATTCCTATCAAATTCTGGAATTTAAAGCCCAATTTCTAAGTATCATAAATATTTATTAAACATAGTGCATACATATAAAGTTGCTTCAAATTGCGATACGCATATTGCCACATGGTTTGCTTGGGTGAGATCGAAGAGTGAAAGAGGACAAAGACGATTTTTCTGAGCCGCTGCTTGGCTAGTCGACTCAACGAGCCTATTGTATTAAGTTTGTCGTGAGTAACGTGACAAGACTGGTGGAGGTGCGGGGTACAACGTCTCACGATCCACCCGATGCACAAGACCCCGCCCAGCAGCTGGAACACAAGCACTGCACCCGTGGACACTCCTACTCCTGTTCATAGAGTAAGCCGCCGCCAAAGAGGCCTACCGCCTGAGACACCAACCACTGACGCAGCGACCATGACTTCGACACAAGTTCCCGTGCAAGCTCCGACACCTTCCACGCCGATCTACTGCACCGTCCAGAACCCGCTCATGCCTAGCCCCTTTCACGGAGAGCAGCATGAAGATGTCGACGACTGGCTGAGTGAGTTCGAACGTGTCGCAGCGATCAATTACTGGGATGAAGCTTCGGAACGTGTACACTTGCCTAAAAGACGGTGCCAAGACGTGGTTTTTGAACAGGGATGATGTTCTGACATCTTGGCGCGAGTTCCAGCGTCGCCTCCTGGAGACCTACAGGAATCCCGACCACCGCGAACGGGCGGAGCGTGCACTACAATCACGCATCCAGATGCCCCAACGAGACCGTCTCGATGTACGTCGAGGACATGAAACGGCTTTTCAAGCGAGCGGATCCTGCTATGGCAGAAGAAAAAAAAGTTGCACCACCTCATGCGTGGTGTGAAGGAACAACTTTTTGCTGGTTTGGCGCGTAGACCCCACAAAAGTGTTGCTGAGTTCCTTACTGAAGCGGCAACAATGGAGCGAGTACTGCACCAACGGTCTGCCCTGTTTGATCGTCAAGTGAATGCTGCCTCAACTCCCGAAATTTTCGCTACCCCTGGGAGCAAGAGCCCCGAATGAATTCGCGAGATCATCCGATCTGTCGTCCGGGAAGAAATGGAAAAGATGTACGGGACAAGACAAATCGATGTTGGTTCTATCACCAGTGTCATCCGTGACGAGGTCCAGCAGGTGCTGCATGCCCATCGTTTTCCGCCCACGTTGGTTGATCCGGAAATGGCTCCTGTGTCTACTGACAGTCGCCGCCGTACGTACGCGGAAGCCTTGCGATCTGTCACTCCTCTTTCTGGTCAAGGAGTCCCGATCCAGCCAGTGCCGCACGTCCCGATCCAGACAATGATGCCGTCAGTCCCGATTCAGTCAGCGCACCCTGATTTGGACATCGATAGTCGCCGTGCACCGACGCGCAAGTCTGATCTTTGGTGTACACCAGACAGACGACCCCTCTGCTATCATTGCGGTGAGGCTGGTCACATTTACCGCGAATGCCCATACCGGCAACTTGGACTGCGCGGATTTTTTCCGTCGATTCCCCTCGTCCCCGAATTGGTCAAAGGCCAAGGAATATCGAAGAGTATCTCGCGCAACAGCGTGCACCCTTTACACGACGGCAATCGTGGTCACCATCTCCACGGAGACCCGCAGCCACTGGGCTATGTTTCAAGGTGTTGGCACGGGAACGCTCCCCGAGCCCTCGTTGGGAAAACTGAAGGCAGCGGCCTTCGGGGGCAAGGTCGCTGGGACTCAAAGTGTGGAAGACCTCCCATCGACGCTTGCACGCAACGCCGAAGGCATTTCGCCAGAGAATAATCGCAGTACCGAAAAAACGCCGACATCCACATCTGAACCTAGTGACCACGTGTCACTCGACATACCTGTGCTGATTGATGGTCTTCAGGTCAGTGCATTGGTAGACACCGGTGCAGACTATTCGATTATCAGCGGGAGGCTAGCGAAAGATTTCAGGAAAGTGATCACGCCGTGGAATGGAACGCGAATTCGACCAGCTGGAGGACACGTAACACCGCTGGGTCACTGTATCGCAACAGTGAAAATTCGCGCGTCCACCATTTGTGCTCAGCTGCCTCGTTCTTCGCGACTGTTCGCATCAGCTGATTATCGGCATGGACTTCCTTCGGGAATACGGTGCGATCATAAATCTCCGTGAGCGCATCGTGACCTTCTCGACTCAAGGTGCAACAGATCGAGACGCTGATAACTGCCGTAGACCTGCGCTGCGTGTTGCTGACGACAGTGTGACGCTGCCACCTCGAGCAACTGTTCCCATCGAAGTCACTTGTGAAAACTTCCAAGACGGCGACGTGGCGGCTGAAAGCAACCTATCACTTCTGCTGCTCCAAGGTGTATGCACCGCCCGAAGTGTTGTGCGCGTCGGTGACGGACAGTCAACGATACTAGTTACGAACTTCAATTACGAGCCCCAGCATCTTTTCCGCGGAACCACCCTAGCTTATGAAGACCCTGTTGCCGACGTCACGGAGTGCTTCGCGTCCGAGGAAACGCATGAGGATGAGGAATTTCTAGACCGCATCGACATTAATTCGACGCTGTCAGACGAGAGAAAGGCTGCACTTCATGACCTTTTAAGAGAGTTTCGATCTTGCTTCGCCTCTTCTTCTAAAGTCCGTCAAACACACCTCACGAAGCATCGAATTATTACCGACGATGACGTCCGCCCCATGCGGCAGCAGCCTTATCGCGTTTCTGCCAAAGAACGCGAGGCTATTCAGACACAAGTAAAAGAGATGCTCGATGACGGGATTATTCAACCATCCAGCAGCGCTTGGTCCTCGCCAGTCGTTCTAGTAAAGAAAAAAGACGGAACGCTGCGATTCTGTATTGACTACAGGAAGCTTAATAGCGTCACAAAAAAGGACGTCTACCCGCTTTCACGGGTTGACGACTCCCTCGACAGGTTACGACGCGCGAAGTATTTTTCGTTCATCGATCTAAAGAGTGGCTATTGGCAAATTGAAGTGGATGAACGAGACCGAGAAAAAAACCGCGTTTGTGACTCCAGACGAACTTTACGAATTCCGAGTTCTTCCCTTCGGCCTCTGTTCTGCACTAGCCACTTTTCAGAGGATGATGGACACAGTTCTCGCTGGCTTGAAGTAGCAAAGCTGCCTTGTCTACCTCGATGATGTGGTCATCTTTTCCGAGAGCTTCGAAGAACATCTGAAGCGTCTGAGAAAGGTTCTGAAAGCCATTCGCACAGATGAACTCACGCTGAAACCTCAATATTGCCATTTCGGCTATGAAGAGCTGAAATTTCTGGGACATGTCATTAGTGCGGATGGAGTGCGACCTGATCCAGACAAAACTGCTGCTGTCGCCGTCTTCCCTGTTCCATCAGATAAAAGAGCAGTATGCAGTTTCCTCAGCTTGTGCGCGTATTATCGCCGATTTATCGCCAACTTCTCGAAGATAGCTGAACCTCTTACGCGACTCACCCGAGATGACGTGCCCTTTACTTGGGGCACAGAACAAGATACAGCGTTCACAGAGTTACGACAGAGAATGCAAGCAGCCCCTGTTCTTGCCCATTTTGATGAGGACGCTGCTACAGAAATTCATACAGATGCCAGCAACGTCGGACTTGGCGCTGTCCCTGTACAACGACATGGCGGCGTTGAGCACGTGATGGCTTACGCCAGTCGTACTCTTTCTCGAGCCGAGACCAACTATTCTACGTCAGAAAAAGAATGCCTCGCAGTCGTGTGGGCGACGACCAAATTTCGGCCTTACCTTTACGGTTGTCCCTTCGAAGTGATGACTGACCATCACTCCCTCTGCTGGCTGGCAAATCTCAGAGATCCATTCGGCCGTCTCGCACGGTGGAGTTTGCGTTTGCAGGAGTTCGATATTACGATTGTGTACAGGTCAGGGCGCAAACACGAAGATGCCAACGCGCTTTCTCGAGCGCCTGTAGGGAACGCTGTCAGGGGCTCCGAAGATGATGCCTTTCTCGGAGCAGTTAGCGACTCCGAATTTATGTCAAAGCAGCAGGCAGACAACGAATTAGGCCCAGTTATTGATTCCCTGGAAGGCCGCAACTCTCAGGTCCCTCAACACATTGCTCGCGAACTGTCCTCTTTTTGTCTAAGAAGAGGCATTCTTTACAAGAAAAACGCCCGTGGTAGCGACAAAGTCTTCCTACTTGTTCCTACCGACATGCATGATGAGATCCTCCTTGCGTGCCACGACGAGCCCACGTCAGGACATTTGGGCTATTCGCGAACTCTCGCCAGAGTACGCCAACAGTATTACTGGCCGCGACTATCAACTAGTGTACATCGATATGTGAAAGGCTGCCGTGAGTGCCAGCGCCGCAAGACTCCGCCTGTGAGACCCGCGGGCCTGCTCCAACCGATCGCACCACCACGGACACCGTTTTACCTCGTGAGAATGGACCTTCTCGGGCCCTTCCCTTTGTCGTCCTCTGGGAACAAATGGATTATAGTTGCGACAGATTATCTTACTCGTTATGCAGAAACAAAAGCGTTACCCCGTGGCACGGCCTCTGAAGTCGCGCAGTTCTTCGTGCACCAAATCGTCCTACGGCATGGTGCCCCATCATGCGTGATTATGGACAGAGGGACGTCGTTTACAGCACGAATGATGGAGGACATTTTTAAACTGAGCTGCACAAGTCATCCAAAAACAACGGCTTATCACCCGCAATCCAATGGACTGACAGAGAGGCTTAACAAGACCATAGCAAACATGCTGTCAATGTACGTGGACGTACAACACAAAACCTGGGACGAGATTCTTCCATACATCACGTTTGCTTACAATACGGCAACGCAAGAAACAACACGATTTCCGCCTTTCCGACTTGTTTACGGACGCAACGTGTGAACCATGCTCGATGCTATGCTTCCGTGCGACCAAAGCAATGAACTTGCTCAAGACGCTGAGCAATACACTCAATACGCCGAAGAAGCTCGTCAGCTAGCTCGCATAAACACCAGTCACCAACAAAATGCAGACGCACGACGTTACAACCTCCGCCATCGAAATGTCAGCTAACACCCTGGGGACCGAGTGTGGGTGTGGATCCCTGTCCGGCGACCAGGCTTATCCGAAAAACTCCTGAGCCGTTATTTTGGACCTTACAAGGTTCTTAGACGAGTCACAAATGTTACCTACGAGGTATTTCCGGATGTCGCAGCGTCTTCTCGTCGACAGCTTCGACCCGAAACCGTGCATGTCGTTCGGCTGAAGCCCTACTTCACACAGTAGCCCTTGTGGTTTCACATGCTACGACATGCCTTGACTTTGCGTTGCTGCTGCTGTTTGTGTTTTCCTGTGTTTTTTTTTTCATTTTCTTTTTGCGCTTGGCGCAAGCGTTGACGAAACTTCCTCATTTGCGCTGCGAGTACTGGCACTCTCCTTCTTTTGGTTCTCTATATCTGCGTGTGTATGCCTTCATTTTTTTTTATTTACGAGCATAGAGTCGATGCTTTCAAGGGGGGGGGGGGGGACTATTGCCACATGGTTTGCTAGGGTGAGATCGAAGAGTGAAAGAGGACAAAGACAATCTCTCTGAGCCGCTGCTTGGCTAGTCGACCCAACAAGCCCATAGTATCAAGTTTGTCGTGAGTAACGTGACAATATAATTAAGCTAGTGGATGATCAATGAACACTTAAGAAGAGCTACATGTATTTAAAATACCAGCAATTGTGGCAGAAGTAATACAAAAGTGATAAATCTGGGCACTACACAAAGGTACTACATGCAATTACCACCAAAGCAGCAAATGCGTAATCGGTACAATATCAAAGCAATGTTATTTTCATATTTCACCACAATAGCCACCATCAAAAATTTCAAAAAAAAAAAAAAAACATCTATCATGCGCTTCATATGCCAGTTCTTATGGCACAAGTAAGGTCAAAGCAGTGGTCAATGTATTAAATTGCACATCAAGGCTGTCATAGCAGAAGTTAGTAATCAGTAAGCTATATTGTACCCCTGTCACACGGGCACTAGAAAGCACGGGTACCCCTGTCACAGGGGCGCGAAAAGTCTTTTAAGTAAGCGGTCTTTTTCCAAAAGGAGTTCCTGACAGCAGACACACGGCACAGAGCGAACTCTTTTTCAGAAGCGGTCTTTTTCGTAAACGGAGTACGTCGATCTCTTTTACGTCTCCGAATGAGTAGCCTCGAAACCAGTGGGCGCCAGCAATTTTCGAGTGGTGGAAAGAAAAAGAGCGAATGCTTATTTTTCTATCACCAAAACTCTTTGTAAAAACAAATTTCATATCCTGCAGAAGGTGTAATGAACTCTTTTAATGGTTATTTCCTTTTCTACTCTCGTAAGCAGGTACAACGCGTCGGCAATATCACGTGGTGACGCTCGGTCTCGCACCGCGCCATTTTGTACAAGCGAGGAAAGCGTGGCAGTCGTGCGTTTGCCCGTCATTCAAGTGGTCAAGCTTGTATAGGGCAATGCCGACTCGCTTGTCAGGAGTGATGGTTTCACGCATGCTGGTACTCTGTCTTTCGAGCTCACTGCGCAAGCTCTCCACAATGAAACGAAAGGTGGACGGGTGCACTCGTCGAAAAATTGCTTGAAGTTCTGCTCACCGAGGTGAGGTACAGCTCCCTCAAACCACCTCTCGTTTCGTATGAAAACCCAGATCGATCGATCGCAGGCCTTCTCCGACAGCTCCAGTGCGCACAGCAAGGAATTGCTGAACAGCAGTTGCTGCTTGATCCTCTCCTTGGCGGCTTTTGCAGCGTCTGCCTCGCTTTCCAGAAAGAGAAGGCAGGCCGTGAGGCTTGCAATCCTCGCTTTTTCTTCTGTACGGTCGCCCATAACGTGTGGAGAGCAGTCGAGAGCAGCGAAAAACAAATACGGTAACTAAAAGCCCAGAGGTGCCAGACGGACTTGTGCACGTCGCTAGTTATGGGAATGCTTCCTTAACTGGTGCAACAAACTTCCACGTTGGTGTTTTTTCATCTGTTATTCGTAAATTTATTTGAATAAACGAGCAGTGCAACAAGTGTTTAATTTGTACATCGTGATACATCGTTTAATTTTCATTGCTTCTCTTTTAACTGCTAGCGCCACACTTTCGCTGGCGTCTTCGAACGAAAACTCTAAAAGGAGATTGTTGCTGCCGTGTGTCTGCACCGCAACACCTCTTTGTTAAAAGTCTTTCAACTTCGTAAAAAGACCGCTTACTTAAAAGACTTTTCGCGCCCGTGTGACACAGGTATTGCATGCATTTCGCCAAAATAGTCTGCCTGTAAGGCACAAATACAAAACTAAACCAGATATATATCGACAATGCTAGTACGTGTGCAATTATCAAAATATCCTAGCAACCTCTAGTATACATAGCATTCTGTGGTGCCACTTCTGCCGTTGTTGCCCTCTCTCGCCATGCCCAGGTACCTCCCTGGGTATCTACAGCAGTTCGTGTGCTGCAGCGCTGTTTGTTGCAGGCTTGTCGTCTGTTGCTGTGCGTAATGTTGGAAGGGAAGCAGTGTGGTTTTTTGTTGTCTCACTTTAACATGCTCAACAGATCAGGAAGGTTTCGCTCGACAAGATGTGCAACACGTCGACCTATACAGAGTTTTCATCAACAGCGATGCCACCGCGCAGTCCGGGAGCCCACCACAACCTACAAGGGCATATTATCTCGCTTTCACTACAAATAGCGTGGCCCAAGAACAACTGACAGCTTTGAAGTATCTCGAGCTGCAGTTTTAAGAGTAGACGAGCAAAGCAAAGCTGCTCTCATCGAAAATGAGTCAACGCGCAGAGCTAAGCAAGTTAACAAGATATATAATACCAATAATAATAATTTTATTATAATTCTCCAACCCACCACACCGAAATAGCTCGTGCAGCGCAGCTCCCAAAGTGTTTTAAACAACACTGATGTTGAGGCTCTTCGATTGGAATTTGTGGAAGCAGCCAAGGGAAAAAAAATGGCAGCATATCCACGGAGTGAATGATGGAGAGTGGGGCGAAGCATTCGTCCGTCCATGCGTCTGTCTGTGTGACCGTCCATGCGTCTGTTTGTGCGCCCGTCCCTGCATTCTTTCGTGCATCCGCCCCTGCGTCCATCCATGCATCTGTTTGTGTGTCCGTTCGTTCATCTATTCAACACTCCAAGTCCCACCATCTCGCATCTTTTTATCATATATTCCCCATATAGAAGCACCGCCATCCAGCGGACATTCCAAGGACTAAACGAGAGGTGGCACACGCACACTTTCTTACGGCCTGCGCTTTGGGTCCACTTCCCACCTTTAACCACCTCGAGTTCATGGTATATTCTAGTTCACTGTATTCATGGCACTGTGACCAAACGCTCGCTAAACCTTTCGAAAACCAAGGAGGTTACGCCCAGCGAGTATAACGTAGCAACCTTTCCCTGTCAGATAGGGCTCAATTTACATGCCAATGGCTGCTAATGAGAAATGAGAGACAGGAGAATTCGGCTTTTACTTTCTTACGGCTTGCGCTTTGTATCTACTTCTCATTTTAAACCACCTTGAGTTCATTCATGGTATATACAAGTTCATTGTATTCATGGCACTGCGGCTCAACGCTCGCTAAACCTTTCTAAAGCTAAGGAGGTTACACCCAGCGAGTATAATGTAGCATCCCTTTCTTGTTCGATAGTGCTCAATGTACATGCCAATGGCTGCTAATGGGGATCGCAGCGTGCGCGTTGACTAAAAGCCGAATGCTCATGTCTCTCATTCCCCATTAGCAGCCATTGGCATGTACATTGAGCACTATTTTTTATTGTTAAACAATGCACAGAAGAAATCTCTCACTGGCACCACCTTGGAGGTCAAGTGTTATACCTATTTCGGGTATGTGCCACTGGTGGTTACATACGAGGGACGCCCAAGCCACGCCATAAGGAGCTTCGCCCCTAAAAAGTTGTGAGGTAAAGACTTGGGCAAGATGCGTACTGTGGTAATGCCAGTCACTTTTTATTTTACTTTACAGTGCAGTTATTTTACTGTACAGTGGAGTCCCTGAAAATGATGGAGACTGTTTTAGGGAATCAATCGACCAATGTATCAATAGAACCTGACTTCCCAACTTGAACCGATCAGAATGTTAATCTACTGGAGACTTATTTGCGCTATGCTTCAAACAGCAAGTGAGCAAAAGATTGTTTCACATCTGTTTTCACAGTTTGTTTCAATGCAGTAGCCTAATTCCCACGATCGTTATCACGATTTCAGCTACCTCCCTGCCGCGCTAATTGTGAACGCAGTGGTCGCGGACAAGTTTTGTAGGTAGAGTAATCATGGTAAAATATCCGTTTTCGGGTATGCGCTTGAATATAGCACTTACCCTTGGTGAAGTTACATCTGAAGATGTAAATATCATTAAGGTTTTCCAAGTCGTTTTTTTTTTTATTAATCGGCGCCAGCCAAACACGTGGGTGCTTTTCGGAAAATCACGGTGCGAGTTCTCAATTTTATGTAATAACTTTCAGCAAAGAGATACTTTAAACACCCAACGTACTACTGCCTCTTTGTGAGCTGCTAAATCAACTTGCCTCACCAGCAGCTAACAATTGCTCAAACTTGCACCGCAAGGCAAAACTGAACGGGCACAAGCACGAAGAAAATATGGCAGTGATTGGCGACAATCAGTATAGGAACGTGGGCATGTCGGTGGCGCATTCCAGAAGTGACAAAGGAGTTCTTCATGACGCACATGCAAACCATGTATACAAGCTGCATACTAAATGTTGGCATAGAGATTGTTTTTGTTTTCATTTAGGCTCACTGGATGATCACACCACAATTAAAGTTCACTGTTTCCAGTATTGCAGTGTCATTTGGAACAGGTTCAGAGCAGTTACTAACGAATAATATGCTTTGGAGCAGCATTTCTCTTTTGGAGCAGTTTGGAGTGGAGTAGCACGTCCATCACTACAGTTATCGCAGAGAGCTCAAATCAGCCTGTAAATGACCCTTTTAAGACTTGGTACAACTAGCCGAATGTGTTGGTACAGAAAGATCTAAACCGGGTCCTTTTAATTGTCACTTGTTTTCAGCTGTTTTGCTGATATTCACTGTGTATAGGTGCAGTGTTTCAAGAAAATGATTCCTCAACCAAAGCCTCTGTCAAATGCCGTACGTGCAGATTTTCCATTGATTAGCATGCCTCTTTCTCTCAAGATATCAGCAGCACGTTTTGTGTGTGTGCAAGTGTAGAAGCATCGGCGAGTTTGGTTTCGTTCACGACAGCTTATTTCACTGCGCGCGACCATAGAACAAAAAAAAATGGAGTAAAGTAGAAAAAGTGCTCCGACTGATCTTTATTTCGCTAAATATACTACAAATAGAGAGAGAGGCACGGGGTTAACACGGGTCCACGATTGTTTTACAACCCGGTCAGTGCAAGGGACACAGCTGTCGCCGAATCTGTCTTTTCAGCTTGCGACCTATGCCTTGCGTCACACGTACTACAGACTGCAGTCCTGCAATCACACCGCGCACGTTATTTTGGCGCTCACGCAGACGGTCGTCAACACACCCGCCAGTCTAACCGATATATCCACACGTCAGTGGCATCGAATAACGCCGCCTTTTCTTCTACCAGTCTTTACCATGCTCGCATGCTGTTAAATACGCCGTTATTCTTTTGCCAGTGGGCCTTTGAAGCTGCGTATATATGGCACGCAACCGACCCAATGACCACCGAGTATAAGAATGCGTCCCCGAAACGCGAGTGCGTCGAGAACAGCCACGGAGCACGAGCGCATCTGTCACGCCGCGTCCCGTCAGCTTAGCGAGGTGGCGAGAGGCCCCGTGTGGCCGTCGACTCGATCGTTGGGAGAGAGCCGCTCCAATGGCCTGTCTCCAAGCAGCTGTCAAATAGTCAGCCGACGATCGCGCTAGGCCTACGCGCTCGCAGCTGCCAGAGAAGCCGGCACACCTGACAAATGTCGGTCAAGCTACGTGGAGCACTCAGAGAGGCGCTATCGTGTTTCAGAGCAGCCTGCCAAACGAGCGCCTCTTCGGGTCTGCTCGGACGGTATTCTTTGTCCGACACGACGGCAGCATTTGAAGCTAACCGCACGGCCCCGCCGTCAGTGGCTAGGTCTGCAAAGGGGTGTAGCACAGCCTCCTAGGCCTAACGAGGGGAGCCGGCACCTCGGGATGCAGGAAAACACCCCACCGATTTAACATCACACGGAGCTTACCTTCAGCCCAGTGCCTAGAACAATGGCGTCATACTCTTCATCCATGGTTACAAGAAGGGCGGGCGGCGCACGAAAAACAAACACTGGGCACACGCTCGACGACGACAACCACTACCTGCGATTACTGCGCCTCGGACAACGACGACGACGGACGGCCACAGACGGCGTTGAGGAGCGAGGGCACTAACTGTCGCCACTGCTCATAGCACCTGCTGCGACAAGTCGTTCATCCGCGCGCGTCACGAAAGTAGTTCGGGCATTCACTTTGATTTTTACCTACCATACAAGAGTTTCGAAGCGCACAAAGAATGTATATGCGTGATATTTCTGGCACAGAGCAAAATCCCACCCGCCATATTTTGTAGTTCTCTGTTTGTGTGTGGTTTTGTATTATACCTTCACCAGCTGTTGTGAGAGCAACGTCGGCCTGTGAACATATGAACACTGGTAGTTTTGTAGCACTGCGCTCAAGCGGCATCCTCACGGAACACCTACCAGTTTGGCATCGTCACAGTCGTCATGTTCGGCGAGGCCCAGAGTACCCTAAGCGTTACGTTGTTTATTAAATGCAGCAAAGCGTGCATGCTTGCTAGCCAGTATTTGTGCACAACCTAATAGATGATTGATAATCTTTCCTCCCTCTGACGCACTGGCAGGAGTGTGGCAGCTTGGGCTAGTTGGTATGGCATGACGATAGTTACAGCGCGAGAACAAAACGACGACACAGAGACAAGAAGGACACGAGAACAAAACGACGACACAGAGACAAGAAGGACGTCTTTCATGTCTTTCTTGTCTCTGTGTCGTCGTTTTGTTCTCGCGCTGTAACTATCGGCACTGGTGGGGTCATGGTAGAAACTGCGGAAACGTGTGCTTGTGGGAACGTCGCTCGCAAAAGACAGAAATAGTGAATTGAAATATTGTCAGCGTTACATGTAGTGGTGCCAAGCAGAGAACACCCAGCTCCGCAAAGCCTGAAGGTTCAGCGGAGCTTGTTTGTTTGTTTGTTTGTTTGTTTGTATCCTCTAATCCATGGCTCGTACCATAGCCTCCTATATAGGAGGCTATGCTCGTACCCACTCTGGGGGATTGGCCAAGTGAACGTATAGTCTCATATGGTCGATAACTGCATTATTGCTTACAACGAAAAAAAAAAAGGCGGGGGTTGGGGGAGTTGTAAAGTGAAGACAATATGTTAAAAAAAGGAAGAAACTAAATATTTATATAGTGATTAAAAAGAATCATAAACAAAGTAGACACTAATAGCTACAACTTGATTTTGGGAGCCGACCAGACAGCTGGTTTTGCCAAACCCGATTAATTTGTTATGTCACGGATTTATCCAGAATTGAAAAATTACTTTTCGACCAGTTTTTTTTTTGTTATCTGTTAACGTAAGCTTTATGTTGAAAAAAGTTTAGAGTCTTGAATAAAATTACACACCGCATCGAATGCATCTCTGTAGCAATTTCCCAAAACAGAAGCACCAAAACTTAGAACATTTTCTGTGGTTAAATTTAAACCTAGGTTCGCAAATGGAATATCTAGAAGTCGTTTCCTAATTAATGCATAGTTACGACATGAGCCAAAATAATGTTCAATAGTTTCTGATTCTTCGCAGAACGGACAAAGGGGGGAAAGTGTCAGACCAGCTCTGTGTAAATAAAAATTTAATGTGGGGACACGGCACCGGAATCTGGAGATTATAGTTTCAAGTTTCTTTGACGGACTCCACTGGGCTTTCCATGAAAATTTGAGGTGTTGATAATCTGTCCATTGTGTGATATTTTCTAAACTATCTGTAAAAATAGCGAATTTCCTATATCTAACCCCTGATAAGTATTCTACCTCGGGAAGTACTGAAATTACTGGTCCATCGAGTGATGCTCGTGCCAAAGCATCTGACAATTCATTTAATTGTAATCCGCAGTGACCTGGGACCCACACTAATTTGAGGAATTTTAAATGCGGCGGTGCTAATGTATGGAACGCTGCTAGGGCACGAGATTGTTCAGAGGTTGTCAGAGCTGCACACACCGAAAGTGAGTCTGTTAGGATGATTGCACTGGTCTCGGTCGTAGGAATTTTACGAAGAGCTAAAATAATAGCTACTACCTCGGCTTCAAATATAGGAGTGAAATCTGGAAGCCTTACTGAAAAAGACCAGCCGAGGAAATCAGACGCAATTCCTACGCCTGCCTTTTTATTGTTGACAGAAGCATCTGTAGCTATTACATTTTTTGTTTCTGCATGTACCAAGTAATCGTTTAATGTATTTGTCAAAAATCTAAGAGATTGCAACTTGGCTTGTGGGGGGAAGATTTCATCGTACTCTATTCTAATGTTGACGGTTGAGGAATTAGTTTCAATTACTGTGCTAATGTCTACATTTATGCAATCCAGTTTCTTTTTAACAAAAATTATCTGAGGGGTATGAAATCGAGGCCAATGTGCAAGAAAGAAAGAGTCAGGGTCGCTGATAAATGCGTACTCTGATCTTTGCGCCGGTAAACTGTAGAACTTTAGGAAGGTTTGAACCGTTAGAATGCGGAATCGACAGAGGAGTGTTAGCACTCGTGCTTCTTGATACAATACATTATTCGCCACGAACTTGGGAAGTCCCAGGCATATTCGCAGGGCTTCTCGCTCTAACATTACTAGCGGTTTAATTTTATAACCAGCGGCCCCCGAGAATAATACACACCCAAATTCCAATATTGGTCGCACATATATTTTATATATCATTAACATCGTGTGTCTGCGCAGCCCGTATTTTCTGTTGCTTAACCTGCGTAATAAACCTAACGCCCGTTGTGCCTTTGCTGTTATATATTCAATGTGTGGGCTCCAATTAAGCTTTTCATTATAAATTATTCCTAAGTACTTGACTGAATCAACTTGTGGAATAGGTTCCCGATTATACAATACAGAAATGGAAACTGTGTCTGCTATAGGAAACACCAAGAGCGCACTTTTACTAATGTTCAATGACAATGAAATGGATTGCAACCAAATTTCTAGTGTATTAATATATCTTTGCAGTTTTTGATGCAGTGAGTAAATGTCGCTCTCTGCAGCGAAGAACGCGATATCATCTGCATAAATGTAGACACTGACATCCTGAACAATTGGAATAGAGCTCATCAGTATATTGAATAATGCCGGAGATAGGACGGACCCTTGGGGAACACCACGTTTCTGTTTTAATTTATGCGAACAACAGCCATCCTTCACGCAATACAATTCCCTTGATTTTAGGAATTCTGCTATCCACTCAGTAATATACTGAGTGGAGCTGGGTTCAGCGGAGCTGGGTGGCTTTCCTTGCTCCTATTTTTTTCTTTGTCTCTCTGTTTAATGTTCTGCTTATTTCTTGATGTCCTTACGTAGTTTTGTTACACGGTCGATTGATCTTTTATCTACAGTAATGAAGTCAAAAGAACATAACCAGTCAAGAAGATCAGGAACGAAGCTTGGTGCGAAATCTACTACCGGCACCATCATCTAGAGCATGCAGTTTCATATCTGTTGTTCCGCACTGCGTTGTTTATACAATAATACCGAGAGACAAGAAGGAAAGAAAAACTATTCCATGCCTTGAGAGGCATCTGTCGCTGATATATCACAGAATGCTGCGATCGTGTACCCCCCATCATGGCCTCCGAGATGGCGAACGCGCAGCGGGTTTGTCTTCGGTCATCCCATTGTGTGAAGCAAGAAACTCTGGCTGTGTTCAAATTCTTAGACAGCACGTAGACAGTCTATGCAGACTGCTCAGAAAACAGCAGCAAGCAGGTGTTCTGTGACCGAGCCCATGCAGTTCGAGAATTGAAACACTTTTGGACGGCTGGATAGATGAACTGATGTGGCTGTACCCTGTAGATTGGGCGGCGGCTAGCGCCCCCTAGCCATAACACTTAGTGAACCACGAAATAGATTAATCTTTTTTTTTCTTTTATAGTGAAGCATAGGACTGGTACTTTGCAGTGAATGGTTTAATTTTCAATCGTGCCTTGACTTTAGCCACCAATCAGATAACCTCCTTCTTGTTAATTCTACCCGCTTCAAGTCTATTTTGCCCTCCCTGTCTCTAAACCTCAGTACTTTGAAAAACTCTGCGCCATCATCCTGAAGAGAAAGAAGAAGCCGAACTGTGCGAACGCTTCCACCACGGCTGTCGCAAGTGTTAGCTAACTAGCCATCAGCGGCTCCGGGCCCTGACGGTGTTACCTCGTTCATGTTGAAAATGATGCATAAAGAGTGCCAAGAATACCTATTGGATATAATAAACTATTCTTTAAGTACGGCATGGCTCCCATTTGAGTGGAAAATAGTAAAGGTGATACCAATACTGAAAGCTACGGGTAAAGGATACGTTTTGGATAACATTAGGCCCATTGCGTTAACCTCAAACTTGAGGTAATTGAGAGAATCCTGAATGTTCGAATAACAAATTTCATCAATGAGAGAGAAATTCTGAATCCATCCCAAATTAGCTTCAGATACGGATGATGATGAAAAACATTTATTATAAAAGAGAGAGGTACGGGGCCAAAGCATGACCCTGCTACATGGTCAGCGTCCTTAGTCCCGGACACCGCATGACGAGGCCCCTACTCACGCCCGTCTCACCAGAGCCCGTTGAGACTCTAGTGATGAGCAGTTGAGGAGGGCAGTCTCCCATGCCTCTCGGGAAGGGGTAGGGGAAGGTAATAGGTGGGGATTTTTCGGACATGCCCACACCATGTGGAAGATATCACACGTCTCCCCACAGTGTGGGCACCGCCCATCTGTGTTCGCATCGAAATGTTTTAGGATTGCAGGACAGAGTAGAGTACCTGTCTACAGGCGCCTTAGAGTTCGCTCTTCCGCCTTACTCAGCCCCTTTGCAGGAGCCGGGTAAAGGCGTTGAGTGTCGCGATAATAGGTCAGAATTTCTTTGAACCGCAGCAGCAGTGTATTGGCCTCCGAGTCAATAGAGCCAAGGTGAGGAGCCCGGTGGGTAAGCGCTCGGGCGGCCGCGTCAGCGGCCTCATTACCTCGTAAGCCCTGATGGCCAGGAGCCCATACGATGCGTTTCGGGGCTGGATCAGCGAGAGCCCGTTTTAGAATTTGGCTGGCTAGGGGGGATATCTCTCCTACCAAGTAATGAGCACATGCTTTCCGGGAGTCCGTGATGATAACTTTCGAGTTGGGGTCCGCAGCAGCAAGCGCTATCGCGACTTCCTCAGCTCACTCTGGATTTTGTGCTCGGAACGAGAGCCCATTGACATGCTTTTCCCGGTGAACTACACAGGCTGTGTAAAATCCCGTGGGTGAAGGCCCTGCTATATCTACGTAGAATACACCAGGTCGGGAGCCGTGTTGCCTCTCAAGCGTCCGAGCCCACGCTCAGATCCGGATGATCCATATGGCAGGCCCATATAGACCTTGAATGTCGCATAAAATTAGCTAAGCGTGAAGGAAAATATGCTGCGCTCGTCACTCTCGATATAGAAAAGGCGTACGACAGCATTGAGCATATAGTGTTAATCAACCAGCTGCACATCCTTAACTTCCCAAACTATATACAGTCATGGATAGCAGAATTTTTGCGCGATAGAACGTTTTATTGTTACAAAAACGGCATCTCGTCTTCTAAATATGTGCAAACAAGAGGTGTCTCGCCAGGGGCCGTCCTTTCCCCGGTGTTTCTCAATATCTTGATGAGCACTGTACCTCGGCACCAGGACGTCCACACTTATGTATATGCGGACGACATCGCATTCTTTTCAGCAGCAGAGGACATTCATAGGCTATTTAAAATATTACAGACATACCCATCGGCCATAGAAATGTGGCTTGATAGCTTACATCTGTATTTAAATGTCAATTCCACTCAAATACCCTTTTCACATTTCGCTCTCCTATCACCTGGATCCTATCCCTCAAGCAATGAACGTGAAATATCTGGGGTGATCTATGACCAATCAATGTCTTGGAAGACACACAATGAAAACATTGCAAAAAAGGGAGGTCGTGCGATGGGAATATTAAGCAAAATGAGTAATAGTCGCTTAGGTATGCGGAGAAATACTCTTGTCTCAGTGTACTGTATGTGCATACGCCCGGTGCTTGAGTTTGGGTGTGTGTTATGCGCGGGGGCACCTGCCTACAAGATAGATCCTCTGGTAGTCATAGAGAGACAAGCCTTAAGACTATGCTTAGGTCTCCCCAAGTTTGTTTCAATCAAGATCTTGTATCTTGAAGCTAGGCTTCCCTCACTTGCGACCCGTTTTAAATTGTTAGCTACACAGGCATTTCTTAGACTCTATCAATCGCCGGTAAGTCGCTTAGAAACAGTTTTTATTGACCGTCCTGACTTGTTTTTTGGACAATACTGGCCGAGATCTCGTATACCCCAAATTCTGGTTATACAGCGCTTTCTAGATAATTTAGATGTTCAAATTTATGCTGTTCCTTTAATCAGTACAATTAACAATGCTATTAAATTACAGTTTGATGTGTAGTGACAAATACTGGCTCTAAGAACGATGAAGAAGACGTTTGTTGTGGCGGAGGCTCATGCTGCTGCAGCTGCTGCTGAAACCGCTGGTTGCTGTCTCGGTGCTGTTAGGCCCAATAAACGGTTGCTTTACCCCGGCGTGCGTCTAGCAGTATTCTTACATTTGGTGGAGGTGCTGGTTGTCTCAAACTGGAACGCCGTTCCCGGACTCCACCTCAGCCCCTCGCCTCGCCAATGCCTGACAACATGACCCAGCCCCCTGCAGTGATAATCCCATCTGTCACCTGTTCCGGAATGCCACGACAGTGAGATCCAGTGATTTTCAACGCGACCGACGACCAAGACGCCGAAGACTGGCTGTCTGTCGCAGTATGAAGCGGTAAGCGCTCACAATAAGTGGGATGACACAGACAAGCTCGCTTACCTCAATTTCTATCTCGCGGGTGTAGCAGAACTGTGGTTTAACAACCACAAAGCGGAAATACCCTCTTGGCCTACCTTCAAGACGCGCTTCGCAGAAGTCTTTGGCTGACCCACTGTTCGCAAGCTCCGCGGCGAACAGCGCCTGCGCTGCCGCGAATAGCGCTCAGGCGAGACCTTTACCTCGTATATTGAGGATGTTTTGGACCTCTGCCGTCGTATCGATTCAGAAATGTCTGACACTGACAAAATACGGCACATCGTGAAAGGTATCGAGGATGATGCCTTTCACATGCTCGTTGCGAAAAACCCGCTAACCGTCGCCCAGCTTACTCAGCACTGTCAGAGTTTCGACGAGCTGCGGAGAGAGCGGATTTCTACTCGACGTCCAACCCTCGACACGACCTCTACATCTGGGTTAACCATTGGCGCTGTTTCTTCCGAACAAACCACGTTAATGCAGCAAATCCAGCAGTTTCTCCGAGAAGAAGTTTCGCGCCAATTGTCTCTTGTGCCGTACTTCCCGACCAGTGAGCACATGCTGACCTTAACGCTCCGCAAGGCAATCGAAGAGCAAGTTTCTTACGCCCTGTCTCCCACATACAATCCTCCGCCTATCTCCGCCCCTCTCACTTACGCTGAGGCCGCCAGGTGATCGCCGCCGTCGCTACCAACCGTCATGAATCTTGCTAGACAGCCCCGTCCCCTTTACGCAGCAAGTCCTCCTACCCGTCGCCACCCACCTCCTGTTCGCCACCCCACACCACCATCAACAAACCCTTGGCGCACTCCATACAATAGGCCAATTTGCTATTTCTGCCAGCTTCTTGGTCATGTAGCACGCTACTGCCGTCGTCTGGATTACAACCCAACTGCTGTTGAGGTGGCTTACGACTCCTATCGTCCAGAGCCACCACAGCCGTCTTCGTTCCACCCCACGTCGTATCAGTCGCCGCCACGTCGCCACGGCTTCGACAGAAATCAGTCGCCCTCACCACGGCGCCGCTCTATTTCTTCGATGCTTCCTCGATCACCACTCGCCCAAACGGAAAACTGACCATCGCAGTTCCCGAGGCAAGAGCTGCGCATATATCGAAACCTTCAAGGCCTCCGTTTTTACCTGCTAATGAAATAACTGTGCATATTGATGGTGTACCTGCGAAAGCGCTCGTTGATACTGGTGCTGCCGTGTCTGTGTTAAGTGGTGAACTGTGCCGCAAGTTGAAGAAGCTTACGCTGCCGCTTTCCGATGTTTCTCTCCGCACGGCCACAGCGCATCACATCCAACCTTCTGCGGCGTGCACAGCTTCACTCTTCATCCAAAATATTTTTTATGTAGTCGAATTCACTGTGTTTTCCCCATGTTCACACGATATCATCTTAGGCTGGGACTTCCTCTGCGCTCATCATGCCATCGTTCACTGTGCGCGTGCCGAACTAGAGTTGTCGACGATGTGTGAACTGCCCCTGTGTGAAGCGCCGACGTCTAAAGGACCTTCTTTCAAGCCGCTATTTTCCCGAGTCATCGTAGCCGTGGACCACCTTACGCATTACGCCGAAAATTCGGCGCTTCCCGAGGCCACTTCGCGTGAAGTCGGCCTGTTCATTCTGCACAACCTCGTCCTTCGGCATGGTGCACCCCGCGAGCTTCTCAGTGACCATGGGCGTTCTTTCTTGTCGGAAGCTGTAGAAGCCCTCCTACGCGAATGTAACATCGTGCACCGAACAACGACCGCATACCACCCCCAAACCAACGGGATGACCGAGCAATTAAATCGCACGCTGGGTGACATGCTCTTCATGTATGTTTCTGATGACCATATGAACTGGGACCCCATACCGCCATTCGTTACTTACGCTTACAATAGCGCAATTCAATCGACAACTGGATTCTCCCCATTATTCCTTCTTTATGGTCGGGAACCTTCATCGTTCTTGGACACTATCCTTCTGTATCGCCCAGACCCTTCAGAATCGACAACATTGGCCGAAGCCGCCACATATGCCGAATGTCGGCAGCTAGCACGTACGCTAACAACGCACGATCAGGCGCGCCAGAAGCACTCGCATGACCGACGCTCCTCCCCTTCGTCATACGCGCCTGGGGCAATCGTGTGGCTCCGCGTGCCATCGTCTGCCCCAGGCCTTTGCTCAAAGTTCATACCCAAGTATGACGGTCCGTGCGGGATCCTGCGCCAGACTTCACCAGTCAACTATTTAGTTGAACCTATTCAGCCACCTACAGATCAACGGCGCCGCGGGCGCGAGGCTGTGCACGTCGTGCGTCTAAAACCTCACTACGACCCACCAGTCCTGTCTGTGTCATAGGTCGCCAGGATGGCTCCTTTCGCACCGGGGAGTCAATATAGTGACAAATACGGGCTCTAAGAACGACGAAGAAGACGTTTGTTGTGGCTGAGGCTCGTGCTGCTGCAGCTGCTGCTGAAACCGCTGGTTGCTGTCTCGGTGCTGTTAGGCCCAATAAACGGTTGCTCTACCCCTTTCTATATTTCCGAAAAATTCAAAATTTATGCCGCTCAGTTTTTTAGAAGCTATATTAAGAGATTACCTGGAACGCCACCAATACAAGCAGCCATAGCAACTGATGCGTCACAAAGGAAAGAAAAATGTGGAATTGGTTTTTTTTTCTCCTGCCCTAGACTGGTCCTTTTCGCTTCGCCTTCCCGATTTTGTGCCCATATTTGAAGCAGAATTTTTCGCGATAATTCTAGCTCTCCGTAAAATAACTGCTTCAGTAAGAACCGCAATAATTTTAACAGATTCACTATCAGTATGTGCCTCCCTTACTGCAGATGAGAACTCGCATGCTCAGAATGCTTTCAACGCATTAGTTCCCTCGCATCTCAATCTGATCAAACTGGTCTGGGTTCCTGGACATAATGGCATTTATATTGTTACACATGCCTGGGAAGAAAACGAAGATGGGTGAACATGTTGGCTGCCCCAAGCTGGAGGAAGAAAAAACACGACGACACTGCGATCATCAACCTGTTGGCCGCTCCGGCGCTTCTCTTCGCGACCAAATAAACGGCCCCCTTCAGCCGTATACGTCCTGGTCCTCTTTGTGCGTAAAAATATGAATGAAATTGCAGATGCGTTGGCCAAGTCATCTTTAAATGGGCCTGTTATTGATTTATTACCGGCATCGAAATTCTTGATAGGCATTAAATTAAAAAGGAAACTACTGTTAGAGGAATTTTCAACACCTTTCACTAACAGCCCCACCAGAATTCAAGCACTTGTTATACCATTGGAATAGTAAAATATGTCAAACGCGAGAAACGGAAGTCGCAATCACTAGACTGCGCTGTCAAATTCCACAGCTGAATTTATATTTACACAGAGCTGGTCTGGCAACCTCCCTTCATTGTCCTGTTTGTGGAGTAAATGAGTCAACTGAACATTATCTCATTTATTGTATTAGATTCTCTGTAAAAACACTTTAGGTACCGTTTGCCGCCTCCTCGGAATAGATTTAAATGCTGAAAATGTGTTTTATTTCGGGGCTTTGTGTCTAGGCCACAGCGACGGGAAGATGATTGACGCATTGCAGGAGTTCGTCAAAAGTTCAAAGAGGTTTAAGTGTTGAAATCGTTGATCGGTAGATTTTGAAATTTCCAAATTCATATTAAATCAAATACGACACTTTATTGCATTACACTACAGATTATTTACAATTCAACCATCAAATTCGTCTTGTTGCATCTTTCTTTTATTTCTCGTCAACGGATTAGTTTTAATCTGTTAATAAAGAAGAAATTTATGAAAACTATCCGGTTCTTGGCCAATCCCCCAGCGTGGGTATGCGCCACATCGCCAAGGATTTTGACTTGACTTGGCTCCTGCTTTATTCAACGTTTTCATGACGCCACTTTGCGATTTCAACGTGCAACGACTTCCAGAAGACACAAGGACTCTGCCGACACGATTTGGGCGCATTGAGTGCTTGCTTCATGCATTTTATTTCGCCTTCGCCATGGTCGCTCGCCCGCCGACAGCTATAGCCCTGACGAGTGTCTTCTTTGCTCCAACGTGGCGCGTGCTCGCTCGCGCGCCCCGTAGCTGTACTGTCTCGCCGTGTGTCTCTTTTGCAAGGAATCGGAATCAATAGATCATTTCTTTTTATACTGTAAACGTTATGCTTATCAAAGAAAAAGATACCTGGTCGAACCAATTGAGAAGCTAGGTTTCAAAATAAACGTGGAACTAATTTTATCCTTCGGAGGGATTTCATTAGGTTATCGCCACAGGGAGGTTTTCTCTGCTGTGTGCGAGTACATAAGGGCAACAAAGAGATTACCCTGTTAGCCTATTGTTATTACTTACAACTACGAGACTTCCTGAATGCCTTACTGAACACACTTGATGATCCTGCCGCCCTGTTCTTGGCCGATCCCCCTTTATGGGCGAGTGCCAGCAAAGATGAAGGTACGTCATCATCATCATCATCATCGCCGAGCGATGGAGTACCAAGTGACAGGGAAAGCCATTGATCCTAAGGAAATCACGCCAGACCAAGGCTGCCGGACCGCCTCGTGTCGCCGAGCCCAAAATGAAGGCTCCAAACGTGTGCGGTCATAGCGCTTTGAAACGCAACGAGCACAAGCCCCGCAAAAGAGAAAATGTGAAGAACAAGCCTAAGAGCAAGCCCAAGAACAAGAGCAAGCCTAAAGCCTCAACTCCCAAAGAACGACATCCGCATTATCATCAGGCCCCGAGGGGGTCTTAACATCACTAGGTTTGGCCCAACGACAATCGCTGAAGCCATTTCGACTTCGGCAGGTATCAGCCAATTGGAACAGCAAGCGGACACGCTCTGCCCCAACATTAAACAGAGTATCTCAGTAGCAAGCACGCCAAATAGAGAAAATGCTAATCGCTACGCGCGCGTTAAAGAAATCCACATCGCTGACAAGACGCATGAAGTTAGTGCCTACGAAGCGGCACCACATTCTACATGCAGAGGCGTCATTCGAGGGATTCCTGTGCAAGACGGTTCGGCGGACATTGATGCGAAGATTGTCAACGACCGCAATCCACTAGCTTTGGCTGCCAAATGCATCGGAAGTACCACCGCAGTGATCGTGGCCTTCGATGGACACTACGTGCCCAATTTTTTTGCGATACGGATTGGTGCTACTTCAATGTGCACTATAACATAGACAGATAGATATTTGCTACGCCTGCGGTCGGCTCGGTCATCGAGCGGACGTGTGCCCGAATCCTGGAGACGTTATCTACAGAGGCTGCAGCGTGCCGAACCCCGAAAAAGAACACCGCTGCACACCAACATGCAAGCTTTGCGGAGGAGCCCAACTCACTGCCGACAAAGAATGTGAAGAACGCTACCACAATCCATACGAGGTGCGCCGACGACGATGGGAGCGAGCACACTCGACGCGACACAACAGTTACGAAGCAATGAACGAGTTCAACGCAACCGCTGACGACAACCAAACCTCGATGCCTTCTACAGACGGTCGATCCGATGGCAGCCGATCCCGGTACCGATCCTGGAGTCGTCCCAGGAACCGCACCATGCGTGTATCGAGGTCCCGGAGCCACCCTCGGACCCATTCCCGCAGCGCGCGAAGTGGGACCCTAACCAGATCTATATCGCGAGGCTACTCCAGGTCTCGTTCTGGTTCACGTCATGGTTCCCGTTCAGGTTGCCGGCCCGGGTCACGCTCAGGGTCACGCTCAGGGTCACGCTCCGGCTCTCACTCTGGTTCCGGGCCTCACGCCGGTTCCAGGCCTCACCCCAGTCTCACCGGGGTCTCGCGTCAACGATCGCCGAGCCCATCGGCACCACCATCGCCAGGCAACGCCAACAAGAATAAGCGGGGACCTCTCACTTGGGCGGACGTCGTCCGCGGAAAAGGAAACACTACATCACAGGTAGGGTCGGGTTCACTCCCAGAGCATAATACACACACCACAACTGAGATAGCGATCTTAAAGCACGAAAATGCGATGACGAAAGAAACAATGCGCAAACTCACCGTCGCAAGTGCCGAACTGAAAACTGACAGAAACGCACGCGCTGCTACGCCCACAACAGACAACGACGACAATGCAGTCACCCCCTTGCAGCCGCAACCCGTCGGCGCCGGTAACGACGACGGCGAGAGCGCGCCCAAGAAACGCGCGGTCGCCCATGACCAGTCAGCTTTAAAGGCAGAGTTAGACGACATTAAGAGCACCCTATCGGCGATTAAGGAAAGCATTCGCTTCTTGGCGAAAGCATGGCTCTCGTGCAGTCTACCCTCGCGGCACACGGTAATCGGTTGGGCCAAGTGGAGCAATATCTCGATCACGTCGTCGCCCCTGCCGTCGCCGTGGGTAAGCCTTTGTCGCAACGTACAGCCGTGCCCAGTCTACCACATCACGCGGCTCTTATGCACCCGCCGGGTGCTCAGGTCGACTCCTAAATGCTTCAAGATGGCCAGGCTAATTGACGAGTTGCGAATCTGGCAATGGAACTGCAGGAGCTTCGCCCACAAGAAAGCCTTCCTGCAGCAATACCTCCGTAGCCACAAAGCCATACCTCACATCATGCTATTACAAAAGACTGTAGTACCAACCGCCACGTTTTCCGGATACCAGTGGTTGCCCGGCCCCTCGGGAAGACGTGGTACGGCCACCCTGGTCGCTAACAAGATTATCTGCACAGCGCACAGTCTCAATGTGCCCGAAATTGAACATGTTATGGTCGAAATTCTCCCTGGCAACATATTACAACGAAGCGTGTACATGCTCAATGTATACAGTAGTGCCAGCCACCATAGACAAAGATTCACACGCTTGTTCCAGAAAGCTGTCCGTCTCATGGGGCCTAACCCACTAGTGATAGCGGACGATTTTAACGCCGCGCATAGTGCCTGGGGCTACACGTACGACACACCCAAAGGTAACGAGCTTTGGAAAAATGCGAATGACATGGACCTTATTCTCATTACGGACAAGGCCTTCCCCACTCGCACCGGTACGTCCACGCAAAGAGATACTACGCCGCATCTATGCTTCGTCAAGAATAGCGCCAACGCTCGCTGGTGCAACCTCGCAGTAGATCTCGGTAGCGACCACTTCATATTGGCCGTACAACTCCCCACAGTAAGCAGGAAGACCAAGTCGTACGCCTGGGTCGACTGGGACCTCCTTCGTAAGACCTGCGCAGAATGACCTCCTCCCGATACCACACCGAGCCTCGAGACGTGGACAGCCCAGCTCAAAGCTGATGTAAACAAGGCAACCAAAACTATCAGCACAGACATTCCAACCGAAAAGATGGACAGTCGTCTCGCCCACCTACTTGAGCCCAAACAGTCTCTATTGGCCCGGTGGAAGGGCCAGCGCCTTAATCGGAGGTTACGCAAACGCATATCTCAGCTGAACAAGACCATGATGGATCACTGCCGTACCCTTTCAAAACAACAGTGGGACGAAATTTGTAACTCGATTGATGATCAGGTTCATAATGGCAAAACGTGGAACTTACTCAAACACCTCCTCAATGAAACCAATACCCGCACAAACCAGCGTCATTCTATCGTGAAGATACTTCATCAAGCTAAACGGACAGTGTCACCGGAAGATGTTGTCAAGAACATCGTGGAAAAATATCTCCCACTTCCCACGGGCCCTGTGACCCCTCACCCCGATTACTCTGGCAGCGACAACACCAACTTAGACACCTACTTTTCTATTGAAGATGTGCGCCGAGCTCTCCATGAGCTCAATGACCGCTAACCCCCTGGCCCCGATGGCATCACCAAAAAGCTCCTACGAAACCTGGACGATCCATCCGTCACTTACCTGACCGACACTATCAAGAAAATATGGAAAAAGGGTGAGATACCCGATGCCTGAAAACTAGCTCACACAGTTCTCATACCCAAACCGGAAAAGGCGCCGAACCTAGAAAACCTACGCCCCATATCTCTCACGTGGTGCATGGTTAAAGTGGCTGAGCACTTCGTCCTCAACAGGGTTGGTCGATACCTCGAAGATAACGACTGCATCCCGCACCACATGATTGGCTTCCGACCAGGGTTATCCACTCAAAACGCCATGTTACTCCTAAAGCATCAAATTCTAGATGGCGGAAACACTCGGGACACTCGTGCAATACTCGGTCTCGATTTAGAAAAGGGCTTCGATACAATAACGCACTCGTCAATCTTGAAAGCGATCGCAGCCCTCAGCCTAGGTAATCGATTTTACTACTTTATCCGCTCTTTTCTCACTCGACGCAGAGCTGTCCTCCGCGTAGGAGACCTAGTGTCGAAGAAGTGGAGCTCGGATAGCGGGGCACTCTTCAGGGATCCGTCCTCCCGCCCACGCTCTTCAACTTCGTCATGATCGGGCTTTCCGAACGACTTTCGAAAATTGACGGGCTAAATCACACTATCTGTGTGGATGATGTAACGATATGGTGCTCCACAGGGTCGGATGGCTTCATTGGGTCCGCCCTGCAAGAGGCTATCGACACCGCCGAGTCCTACCTAGACCACACCGGTCTCAGGTGCTCACCCGCGAAGTCGGAGCTGTTGATATATTTGCCCAAACGCCGGGGTGCCAAGCCCAAAGGGTGGAAACCTCCAGCGGAAGGCTGGAGGTTTCCAGCCTTCCGCTGGAGGTTTCCGCTGGTTGGCAACTATAGTTGCCAGGTAGGCTGGCAACTATAGTAGCCAGCCTCTGAAGAGGACAACCAAGTAGTTCTGTGTGCGCGTGCTCTGGTGTTCGCGTTTCTGGCCCTTGGGTTACGAAAGTAAACGGCCTATTTTGTACCTGCGTGCCTGTGTCTTTGTGACATTTTCTGGTGGAAGTGCTGGGTACGGTAGATGATACGGTCCCCTCAGAGCATCCCTGACGCAAGTCAATCGAGTATCTCAGCCGAGCTTACCCCTGTGCACGTACGTTCCAGCCGTCGTCTCCAGGGACTCGAGCCACAGCACGGTTTGCTGCCTGAACGTCAGAGGACTATGAATCAAACACCACCTAACGTCACCGCGCCAGCACCAGCGCACCTGGTTATCAACCAGCCCAAGACGCCGAAGACATTTCACGGAGCGGCTTTTGAAGATGCCGACGACTGACTCGAGCATTTCAACCGGGTAGCCGTCATCAACGATTGGACCCCAGAGCGTAAGCTACGCTATGTGTGCTGCTTCCTGGGAGATTCCGCGAAAACGTGGTCTGAGAACCATGAAGCAGCGCTTACGTCATGGGATGAGTTTCAACGGCAGTTCCTCAAGGCGTTTGCCAGAGAGGACAGGAAAGAGACAGCGGAGTGTACTATAGAGGCAAGGGTTCAAGGCCCTAACGAAAGGGTGACGACCTACGTAGAGGACATGGATCGGCTTTTCAGGCGTGCGGAGCCCTCTATGTTCGAATCCAAGAAAGTTCGCCACCTAATGCGTGGTGTTAAAGAAGAGATTTTCGCCGGCCTGATTCGAAACCCGCCTGCGACACTTGCGTAGTTCCATGAGGAAGCCACTGCCATGGAGAGGGCCCTCCAACAGCGTGCCAGGCACTATAACCGTGGTGTAAACCCAAGTGAGGTCACTTCTGTCACTCTCGGCAATGACATCAGCGCGTTGCGAGAGCTTATCAGAGCTCTCATTAAGGAAGAGCTACAAAAGATGCAGGTGACTGCTTCACCAGCAGAGCAGCTCTCCATTGCGGAGATGGTACGCGCCGAACTACGGCAAGCCGTTCACGCTCCCCAACCATCCGAGGCGCCACAACAGAGGCACTGCGTCGAGATGAGCTACGCGGAAGCAGTGCGACGTCCTCCATCGTGCAGTTCAACCAGCGTATTTTACCCCAATGAGCGACACGCTCAGCAAATGGAGGTAGGCTTCCGCCCTCGCAGCTCACCGTTGATCGCCGAAGCAAGAGCGAGAAAGAGTGACATCTGGCGTACACCCGACCACAGGCCCCTTTGTTTCCACTGCGGGGAAGCCGGACACGTCTACCGAACATGTCCATACCGTCGTGTGGGTCTCCGTGGATTTTCGCCTAATGCCCCTCGTCCACGACCTGGTGAGCGACCACAGGAAATAGAGAGTTTCATCTCGAATCGTCGCAGTATCGAACATCGGTCACAAGAGCCTCGCTCGTCATCGCCTGGTCGCTACAGGTCACCGATCCCAGCCTATTCACGCGGCGCTCCAAGACGCCGTTCACCCAGTCCTGCAAGTCGGGAAAACTGAGTTCAGCGACCTCCGGAGGTGAGGCCGCTGACGCTGACTCTACGCAAGATCCTCCACTACGACGACAGCGACAGCAGCAAAAAGATGTACAGACGCAGTCAAACGTGATGCGAAGAGTGGTGACATCAAACATTGCGGTAACTGTGGACGACGAAGAAGTAAAGGCGCTAATTGACACTGGAGCAGACACTTCCGTTATGAGCATGGGTCTTGCCTGCAGGCTGAAGAAGGTTTCTACCCAGTGGGCTGGGTCGCAGATACCTACGGCAGGAGGCCATTTTCTTACTCCGGTGGGGCGGTGCACAGCGCGAGTCAGTATTCACGGATTTACGTATCTCGGAAGTTTTGTAATACTGCCGAGTTGCTCGAGGGACCTAATTCTCGGACTGGACTTTCTGGATGATAATGGAGCCGTGATTGATTTGCAACAGTCGCAAGTGACGTTTTCTACGGCACACGTTTTAGCGCGCAACCCTCACGGCAGTTACGTCAATGCTTTGAGAATTGATGACGATGGCGTCACGTTACCGCCGAAGAGTAGCGTGTTCACCTTGGTAGCCTGCGACGTTTTTGACGAATTCAACGACTATGAAGGTATTGCGGAGGCAAATATCCCGCTGCTGCTCAAACGAACCAATGCATAGCCCGATGCCTTGTTCGGTTAGAGAATAAACGCTCTCGAGTTCTGCTGACCAACTTCAGCAATGAGTTTCAGCACGTTCCTAGAGGGACTACTGTCGCTTTCCTCAGTGAAATCGCCGACTTTTTCAATATCGGCACATTGGATACGACTTCACCGCATGCAAAAGCTTGTGCTGACCTGGGAAGCCGCATTCACGTTAATCCAGACTTGCCAGATTAACGAAAAAAGCGGCTGCTAAACCTTGTGAGGGAATTCTCGGACTGCTTCTCCAAAGCATCGAAAGTTCAGCGTACCACCGTTACAAAACACCGCATTGTTACCGAGGAGTCAGCGCGGCCTGTTCGCCAACATCCATACCGTGTGTCCCCGAAGAAAAGAGAGGTGATTAGGCGTCAAGTTCAAGAAATGCTGAATGATGACGTCATCCAACCCTCGACAAGTCCGTGGGCGTCACCTGTTGTCTTAGTAAAGAAAAAAGACAACACACTACGCTTCTGCGTCAACTATCGACGGCTTAACAAAGTCACGAAACGCGACGTTTACTCCCTGCCACGGATTGATGGCGCCTTAGACCGTCTACGCCATGCCCAGTTCTTTACATCACTAGATCTCAAGTCAGTTTACTGGCAAATTGAAGTTGACGAGGGCGACCGTGAGAAAACCGCGTTCGTGACGCCTGACGGGCTCTATGAATTTAAAGTGCTGCCTTTCGGTCTCTGTTCCGCTCCCGCCACGTTTCAACGCATGATGGATACTGTACTAGCTGGACTAAAGTGGCAGACGTCTCTTGTATACTTGGATGATGTCGTTGTGTTTTCAACCACGTTTGACGAGCATCTTTCAAGGCTGAAAAGTGTCCTCACTGCAATAAGGAGAGTGAACCTTACTATCAAGCCCGAAAAGTGCTACTTCGGCTATCAGGAACTCAAGTTTCTCGGCCACGTGGTTAGCCCGGGGGGTGTTCGACCAGATCCGGAGAAGTTGGCTGCCGTTGCCGATTTCCCTCGTACTGGAGACAAAAAGGCTGTTCAGCGATTTCTCGGACTCTGTGCGTACTACCACCGTTTTGTCGAAGGATTTTCGAAAATTGTGGAACCTCTTACAAGACTGACACGGCCAGATGTACCTTTCGTATGGACGGAAGAACAACAACAAGCCTTCGTAGAGCTGCGCAATCGACTGCAGACAGCTCCAGTGCTGGCACATTTCGACGACACTGCCGACACCGAGATCCACATAGACGCCAGCAACGTGGGAATCGGAGCCATTCTAGTTCAATGGCAGAACGGCACAGAGCGTGTGATCGCTTACACGAGCCGCAGTCTCACAAAAGCAGAGGCTAATTACTCTACCACCGAAAAAGAGTGCCTAGCAGTCGTTTGGGCCATTATCAAGTTTTGACCTATACGGCCGGCCATTTCGAGCGGTCAGTGACCACCATTCGCTCTGTTGGCTTGCCAATCTACGGGATCCATCAGGCCGCCTCGCCCGCTGGAGCCTCCACCTTCAAGAGTACGACATAACGGTGGTCTACCGATCAGGACATAAGCATACAGATGCTGACTGCCTGTCTCGTGCTCCTGTTTCCCCAACGTCATCTGACACTGAACAAGATTTACCATTTCTTGGCATCGTCGATGTGGTGCGGATGGCTGAGCTTCAACGTGAGGACACTGAGCTACTTCCTGTCATCCAGCATCTTCAAGAAGAAGACGTTATCGTCCCAAGCCGACTCTCGCGTGGTTTGACTATACGTATTGCCTGCGGAACAATGTTCTCTACAAGAGAAATCTTGAGAGCAGCCAGGAAACTTTCCTCCTCGCCGTTCCAATGGCACTGCGTGAGGAAGTTTTGCAGGCGTGCCATGACGATCCTTCGGCTGGTCACTTAGGCTTTGCTAGGACATTAGCGCGCATCCGACAGAAGTACTACTGGCCACAGCTGTATTCGTCCATTCAGCGCTATGTCCGCACCTGCCGTGACTGTCAGAGGCGTAAACTTCCACCCGCAAAGCCCGCCGGTTTCCTCCAACCTTTAGATCCACCTCGAGCAACATTTCAGCAAGTAGGAATGGATCTTCTTGGTCCCTTCCCTACGTCGACCATCCTCTGAAAATAAGTGGATAATTGTCCCGACCGACTATCTGACTCGCTATGCAGAAACCAAAGCTGTGCCTAAGGGAACTGCAGTTGAAGTCGCCAGATTCTTTGTCCACGACATTGTTTTGCGCCATGGTGCACCTGCTGTTGTCATAACCGATCGCGGAGCAGCATTTACGGCAGATTTATTGCAACAAGTCACCAAGCTGACGCACACCAACCACCGGAAAACAACAGCTTATCATCCCCAAACGAACGGCTTGACGGAGAGGTTAAACAAAACATTGGCCGACATGCTACCTATGTATGTTCATGTAGAGCACAAAACGTGGGGTGAAATTTTGCCGTACGTCACATTTGCATATAACACCGCTGTGCAAGAGACCACAGACCTAACACCATTCGAGCTTGTTTATGGCCGTCGCGTCACAACACCGTTAGACGCTATGCTCCCCGTAGACCAGGACAGCAGCGGAAATGACAGCGTTGACGACTTCGTTGAGAAAGCCGAGGGAGCCCGCCAGCATGCACGGAACCGCATTCGCGCGCAGCAAGATATTGACGCTCGCCGTTACAACCAAGGCCGAAGGAGCGTCCATTATCAACCAGGTGACTATATATGGGTGTGGACACCAGTTCGACATCGTGGGCTTTCGGAGAAGCTTTTGCGGCACTACTTTGGCCCTTACGAAGTTGTGCGCTGCCTCAGTGACGTGAATTACGAGATAGTTCCCCAAAGCTCCGACACCAGTTTAAACCGAAGACGTCCACGTCCAGAAGTACTCCATGTAGTACGGATGAAACCGTACCACGCCCGCGAGTTATGAACACTTCGAACTTTTTCCTTATTATCCACAACAGCGTGGGCTTTTTTTTTTCATTGACGTGATCATTTTTTTTTTCTTTCATGGCCACCTCTAGCATCTCAGTCAATCGACCGGGACGGTCGCTCTTGAAAGGGGGGAATTGACGCAAGGTAGGCTGGCAAGTACAGTAGCCAGCCTCTGAAGAGGACAACGAAGTAGTTCTGTGTGCGCGTGCTCTGGTGTTCGCGTTTCTGGCCCTTGTGGTGCAATTATATACAAATTCCAAATCCGGACGGAGGCGGTCTGTCGGTGACGTCCAAAAATGGGCGGTCCCCAGCGGTTGCGAGGACGAAGGAAAGTGAACAGCCAATGAGCGAAATGAAGCCTCGCGTCATCATTTTGACGTGGACTTGGGGACCGTATAGCAAAGTGAAAAGTGTTTGTAACGTGTTGAAAAATTTTTAACTACTATTGATCATTATCAAATTGTGTTGGCACAAGTTTTCAAACGTTTATTAAGGAATACGGCACAATATAAATGTATTTTTCTTGTTATTGTTATGAAATAAGGCTAAATTTAGCGGGACGGTACGTGGTGGCGTTAAGTACAACCCCGTTTCAAGCAGTTAGTGTTTTCATATCTCCTCCACTATACAAACCTAAACGGCGCAACTTTCGAAGTTGTTGGCTCAGTCGAGCGCAATCGTGGCGGAGGTCAACTGTATCAGTAGTCAACAGCAGCAGCGGCTCATCGGCGTTATCCGAGGCTCAGCGCGCGCTGGTGCTCGCCTTTATGGACGAACATCCCCAGCTCGTGGCGAATGCCATCGAGCTGGGGATGTTCGTCCACGAGCATTCGCCACGAGCTGCCGTGCCGCAGCTCGTGGCGAATGCCATCGAGCTGCGGCACGGCGTCACTATCACCGACCGGTGGCGGCTGTGGCAAGAGCTCAGCGACGCGCTGAACCATGAAGTGCCTGCGCAGGAATGGCAGGCTTGGTGGCGCAGGCCGGTGCACGAGGCCCGCCGTGACACCACCGCCATCAGAGACGCACAAACGTGAGTGACCGTCGAATGGCACGGGCAATTTGTTCTGTGACATTAGTGTATATTTCCAGGGGCACTATAGGGGGTTGGCTGCCTGGCTTCCGCGGCCGGGTTCTACAGTTGACTGGGATGACACGCTTCAGTGGCGTTTTTGGTCTCACCTATCAACAGGTAAGCACTCTGCCGCCGCAGTATCACGGGTTCCTGAGCGGTACCATGACAGAGTTTGATATCTGAAGGGGTGCCTTTAGCGGAACCTTGTTAAACGGGAATAAAGCGCACGAGAAAGTAATCAAAAGTGGGTAGGTTTAACTAAAATCTCAGTTTGCAGCCCCTGCAGTACAAGGGGTATTAATTTATTATAAAACACGCAATGACTGCGGGCAAGTGCATGCACTAAAATGGTAATACATGACATCAATGACCACTGAATAGCTGCAGAACATTTCCGCAGATGTTTAGTACTTAAGGTTGCAAAATAGCCAGAGTAACGAATACCCACTTTCTGAAAGATCATGCTTACTACACTTTCCAGCAGGCGAATGTTCCCACTGCTGCAGTGGAAATGGATGTGGAGGCCACTGAAGCGGCTGTAGATGGCAGTGACACAGTAACACGCAAGCATCTGAGAACTTAGTGCTTTATTGAGTGCAGGACTGGAACCTTGAGCAGGGCGACAAGGTGCTCAAGGTGAGTAGACCCTTTGTTTACATTTTACATAGGGGACATAAGCATTCTCTATGTTCTATTATGATGACTGAAACCAACTTGGGCTGTAACAAGAACCATGCATTGTATTGAGGGCATGGTATCGGGTATCTGCAATGATAAACTGCCGGGCAAAAGGTTGGTTAGCCCTGGGGCTCTTTCATAATGAGAGATGCATTTGAGGACATTAATAAAGAGCAGTTTCAACAAATGTTTGTAGGTCCGCACGAGGAGGGCATAACTTGTACACAAAGCTTCCCACTTTCAAAGGATGCCATTAGGCCAGTTGATCTTCAACTGAGGGGAAGTTGTTGTGCCCGTTGCAATTCTTGGCAGCAGGAGCAGCTTCCAGCCACGAGATGGTTAAGGGTTTACCGGCAGCTCACTTAAACATTTACACCATGACGATTCATCGCAGGTGCTGTGGGAGATGAAAAATCAACCACCCGCATCGCTTCTGCAGCACGGCGTGTGGCAGCGGCACAGGAGAAGGCGGCAGCGGTGCAGGAGGGCACTGGCCATGGCTGAGGGCTTTCTGCGAGAAAGGGATACGTAGTTTAGTTTAATTTTTCGTCATGTGTTCAATGTTTTTTCTTGTCATCATTCATTATAGATTTGTCGGTTTCAGTGTGTTTAGGTGCTGCTGTTCATGTTCAATTTTATACGCTTCGGGAGACATACACATAGTTTAGTTTGTTTTTCGCCATGTTTTCAACTTTTTATCATTCATAATTGGTTTAGTGTTTTTTATATGTTTACGTGTTGCTGTTCATGTTCTATTTTATTCGTTTTTTGTTTGCATTTAGTACATATTACTAGATTTAAGTTAGCATTTACTTTGTATAAGGAGTGCAGCATTTTTTATGTTCGATATATGCATTTCTTAAAGTATGTTCGAGCTGTTCTAGTGGCAGTGTTTTTTATCCACATTTCAAAGGTGTCTAGTCATTCACACGGAGACCACGAGTGTATAGTTGACATTTTCTGTTAATGTTTCTTTGATATTTGTATTGTCCCACTGTGTTTTCTAGCTCACTGTGATTTTTATTCAGCATTACCACATAGTGTAGTAATGTGATATCTTTTTGCACCACACTGTTTTGCAGTTCACTGTGATATTTTCATTTCAGCACAATGAGGCTAAGATGCAACAACTACATTCCGAATCTTGTTTGGGAGCGCTAAGCTAGTAAGTGGTCATCTCGCACAGTTTCACAAAGGAAAATGGTCATCACAGCAACATGCCAGCGATTGATTTCATCTAGTTTTCATTGTAAACGACTATTTGCGGGAATAAATTTCGAACGCGGTATGGTTTGGGAGCCGCGAGATGGCTGAGCGAATTATTCATGCTGTATGTTAGCAAAACAACTCGCCTGTTGTTTGCCGTCTTGATTTGCATATTTTTTAGCATTGCAGCATGACTGCAGTCGTGAATTAAAATTAAATGTTATTTTAACATTAACACAATGTTTAGGACAATGAGCAAAAAAAACAGCACAACTTGACAAGCACAATTGCTCGTCAAGCCTGGCGTGCACAATTGAATGCTTGTAGTCAGTCACTATGACAAGATATGGACTTGTGTATCATGTGTTCATACAACATGTTACTAATGGAATCTCGATTTTTATGCGTTCTGGTGAAAAGAATTTTGAGACGTTGCTGCATTGTACGCACAATTTTGTGATAGCAACATTCAGCACAGAGTGCCGCTCATATATGCTTGCTCCAATCTAGTCTGTTGTGACTGTGATCGCTAATATGGAAAAGGGTGTTTCTGTTGCATATTTCATATGCCATTTAAAGAAAATGCAGCATTTTGACATTGCCACCTTGCTTCATATTGAAGCACAAGTAAGTTCTTTGTGTATTCAAATGTGGCAAACACAGCCCTTTCCTGTCTAGATGCACTAGAATCAGTGTAAATAAATTATGTGTGGGATATGAAAACATGAAAACTCACCGTTCCTGTGTACTTCAAAAAAGGTCCAAGACAGCGCTGCTGCCGTCTCTGAGCAGCACGTTGCGTGGTGTGAGCATATGGCTCCCCATCGTCATCCTCAGCTGGTGGCATGTCCCCGACATACTCGTCCAAGGTCCAGTCCCCCGCGTCCAATGCAATGATGTGAGAGCAGCGCAAGCATAAATAATTCGCCCTGCTCGATCGGGGTTGTAGAGCATCGTTCGAAAGTGCTGCAAGCAGCGGAACTTGCTTTTCAACACGGCGATACACCTTTACACAACATTGTGCATGGATGCGTGCTCCTTGTTGTATCGGCCTTCGGAAGTGTTGCACGGTTGACTGCCAAGGACTGGAATTAGGAGCCATGGCTTGAGGGGATAGCCTGCGTCTCCTGCAATGTAAGCATAAAAGCTGAGTGCTCTGCCCAGATAGTACACATTAATACTTACCAAGCAGATATTCGCCAGGCTGCAGATGTGCAGCTAGGCGTGCACGCAGTGGGTTGTGTTCCCACACCCAGGAGTCGTGGCACGAATCTGGGAATCATGGGTCTACGACAATTATGCGCAGCCATGCTTTGCACATCTGCGATGAGGAGCGATATAAAATAGTACTGTATTTATACTCAGAATAAATCCCTTTTTTCTACGCATATGCAGGAAACAATGCGTACTAGTACAGTCATTGGTACAAGGAGCTTCACTTAGAAGGAAACACAGGGTGTAGCACACTGAGGAGGGGGGAGTGTAAGGGCAACGACCCCACCTCTGCTGTACACATGGCTACGACTTCCACTGAATGATTGATAAGTGAAAAGCTACGCGTTGCTCTTGGGAAAGAACACTCGTAAATACCAAAGCCAGCTCGTCCAATTGTGATTGTAAGCACTTTCGTGTTGGAAATACTTCCCTGTGGTGTATATACTTCTGCTACGTCTGCTGCCCATATTACCGATTACCTCTAAAATGCACAATTCAATTGCGTATGCATGCCAGTGCAAAAACGGCAACTGGCTCACGCACAAAACACTTGCCACTTATTATTACCGAGGCCTTGCGAGCCACCATCTAGCTCGCACCCAATTTTCTGCAGGTTCTTTTTCATTCGTTGCATTATTACTTTTTCCAGCTTTGGCGTCACAACTGAACAATTGCTCCGAAGGGCGAGTAATAAACGATCCTAACAGTACTTACGATCATGACGTTCAGGACATAATAGTCCCTTCAGGACATGAAGCTCGCCGTGTCGGCCAGTCTGAATCCCTTTGGCTTGCGAATGGTGACCAACGTGCCATCGGCACACGCCAGCACCCCTGGGATGCAACCGCGTAGCACAAACTCCACCTTTGCCTCACCCTTAGCAGCTGTTGTCAGTAGGAAGTCCGCCACCCTTTTTCTAGCAGCCACGGTAATGATCGCCTCCGTCACCTCGTGGATGGTGTTGCTCACCGCCGGCTGAGACATGCCGATGTGTTCCTCGCGACCAATGCTCTTCTGGAAGCTACCGGTAGCGAAAAATCGCAGCGCCCACAACACCTTTCTCTCTGTGGAAAGGCCACTGGCTCGCTGGCATCCGATGATAGGGTCAAGTTCGTCGCACAAGCTACGCACTGTTCGTTTGGACAGACGAAAACATTGCCGGAACTCTTCTTCGCTGAACTCTTCAAATGCATCTTTTAGCTCGCGTCGTCCCCTCTGCTCGGTTAAAGCTACCGCACAGGCAAGGCGAAGTACCATGTCAGTGGGAAACGCCATGTTGTCTAAGTGCCCCGATGCCGAAAAGTCGCGCATTTTTTCCATTTCAATCCAATCCAGGCCACCTTGCAGCCATTTCAATCCATCCGATTGCTTTCGGACAGTCTCTCCGACCGTTCCATCGCCTTTCTCCGAAAACCGAAAAAAAGAGTCACGTGACACCCCAATCTACGTCACTCATAACGTCACAGCATTCGTCACAGCTTGTATGGGCCAATCGCGTGCGACTCAATGGAAGAGACCGCCTTTGTCCGGATTTGGAACTTCTACATAATTCTACAAACGGCCTATTTTGTACCTGCGTGCCTGTGTCTTTGTGACAATATCAACCTCCACACCAGGGATGGTCGTACTGTACCCAGGGTAGACACCATCAAAGTCCTCGGCATGATCATCGAGCCCCGCGGAACCAACACCCAAACAGTACACAAGCTTAGGACTAAGACCGAGAATGCCATACGACTCGTACGTAGAGTAGCCAACAGGCCCCATGGCCTCAAAGAAGACAACCTGCTGCGTCTCGTGCACGCATTTGTTTTGTGCCATTTTACCTACGTTGCCGCTATACACAAATGGCTACGTGCTTAGCGCGATCAACACAACGCGCTTATTCGCAAGGTGGTCAAGCGAGCCCTTGGCCTCCCGATCACCACTCCAACGTACAAACTCCTCGAGCTTGGCGTACATAACATGCTAGAAGAGATCGCCGAAGCTCAGGATCGCGTGCAATTGACCCGGCTCACCACCGCCAAGGCGGGCCACCATATTCTGCGCGAGCTCGGCTTCTTCTCGAGGGCCAGGGACCTTCCAGAGTTGACTCTAATTCCCCGTGAAATCCGCGACCTTATCACGATCGCTCCCATTCCACGAAATGTACACCCCGAATAGAACAGAGGCAGGCGCCGTGCGCGGGCGACCGCCATTCGCAAGTGCATAGACATGGAAGCGGACAACGTCTCGTTCGTGGACGCCGCTGCCTATCACAACAACCGAGCCTTCTCCGCGGTCGCGGTATCATCCGCGCAGCAGACTCTTAACTCTGCCACAATCTTCACCCGAAACCCCGAAGTAGCGGAGCAAGTAGCTATAGCTATAGCTATGCTCGACAACAAACGGGAATTCATCTACAGCGACTCCAGGCCGGCGCCATCAAAGCCTTCGAACGCGGAGTCATCTCCGACCAGGCGTTAGGTATCCTGCACAAAGTGGACCCGAGTGCCCTGAAGCACTACATTGTCATCTGGTTCCCCGCCCACTTCGGCCAGGTGCCGGGTGCCCTATCCAACCTCAACGAGATCACCCATGATGCAGCGCGCGCACTTACCGACCGCACCGCCACTGGGCAACCCCATCTTGCTGAGTTAGAAACCAATCGGGATGCACCCTTTACGTACAATGACATAACAAAGCACTTTCACCTGGAACGCCGCATTTTTCCACCCCCACATCCGAAACTTAACAGACCGCAGACATTAACTCTACGCCTATTACAGACACAGACGTACCCAAACCTTGCCACGCTTCACGTTTGTTATCCTCATGCATACCCCAGCGACACATGCCCATCATGTGGACACACAGCGACACTCGCACACATGCTCTGGGAGTGTAGAACAACTCCTCCCGACTCTACCTCAAGCAAGTGGGAGAGGTCTCTCAGGAGCTCACTTCTCGCCGAACAGTAATGGGCCGTCCAGCAGGCCCAGGAAGCGGCCGCCAGGTACTCCCTGTCGGTCCCTACGTGCGAGACGCCCGCTACGCGCTAAGCGCGTCCTGCAGGACGGAAATAAAGTTTTTTTCATTCCATTCCATCATCTTGAACTATAGGGTGAAGCCCTTTAGAGAACATTATCAAGTGTTCGGCAGTTTCCTCTTCCTCTCCACACGCACTGCATACCATGTGGCTAATGGCCAACAACAAGGAAGATTTGCAGAGATTGATGGACATCTGGCGCAATGAGGAAGTTAGGTTAGATTTTATATTCAGTAAGGAAAAATCAGCAGTCATAATTTTTAATGATAACGAAGGTAGGGAGCTTAGAATACAGGAAGTCACGCTAGAGGTAACAGATAAATATAAATATCTGGGTGTACGGATAAGCAATGGGGCCGAGTACCTATGGGAACATGAAATATACGTGACGACTAAAGGTAACAGGAATGCAGCAAAGATGAAAAATAGGGCACTGTGGAATAAACAATAGGTATGATGTGGTGAGAGGAATGTGGAATGGGGTCATGGTTCCTGGGCTGACGTTCGGCAAAGCGGTCTTGTGCATGAGGTCAGAAGTTCAAGCAAGATTAGAAATTAAGCAACGTGAAATAGGTAGACTTGCTTTAGGAGCTCACGGGAATACACCAAATCAGGGAGTACAAGGTGATATGGGATGGACATTATTTGAGGGCAGGGAAGCTAGCAGCAAGATAAAATGTGGGCACGGCGAAAACTGTGGGCACGGCGAAAACTCGAGAAGCGGACCATTAACCATGCGTCCCGCATTCTTGTTCCAGATGGCTTTGCTGCCAATTGTCGCTGCTTCTTGGACACCGCCGAATCGCACCTGCGCTTTGCATGCTTATGGAACAGGCGACAACTTCACGGAATTTGCCATCAACTGGACCTCGTGTCTTGGACAGGATATCGGCAGCGCATGCGTGACATCGGCCAGTTCAACGCATATAAAAGAACAGCTTCAAATCGGATTCTTCAGTGGGCACGGCGAAAACTCGAGAAGCGGACCATTAACCATGCGTCCCGCATTCTTGTTCCAGATGGCTTTGCTGCCAATTGTCGCTGCTTCTTGGACACCGCCGAATCGCACCTGCGCTTTGCATGCTTATGGAACAGGCGACAACTTCACGGAATTTGCCATCAACTGGACCTCGTGTCTTGGACAGGATATCGGCAGCGCATGCGTGACATCGGCCAGTTCAACGCATATAAAAGAACAGCTTCAAATCGGATTCTTCAGTGGGCACGGCGAAAACTCGAGAAGCGGACCATTAACCATGCGTCCCGCATTCTTGTTCCAGGTTAGTTGTGTTGGTTCATACTGTAGTGATGAAAGAGGTGTTGTTGTCGTGCCGTGCCCACGGACTTTGATTGCTTTGGCGTACGAGTGCTACCATGTGTGCAAACTGCTACTTTGTGGTGATGTGGAATTGAATCCAGGTCCTACCAATACTGAAATGCTCCAGACACTGATACAGGGCCAGCAGGCTATTAGGGAAGATTTAGCAGAGCTTAAACAGCGGTTGGAAGTCGCCGAGAAAAGTGTTAGCTCTTTCTCGACCCGAATGACCAAATTAGAAACAAATGTAAGAGAAATAGCCCGGAAAGTGGACAGTTTTGAAACTCTCAACAATTCGGTTGAAAAAATTCAGCAAACACTCATGCTGCAGCAGGAAAAGCTTACAGAGCTGGAAGACCGGAGTCGGATGTCGAACCTTGTTGTGTTTGGCATAGAGGAGCGAGCGAATGAAAACGGAGGATGTTCTACGGCAGAAAGTAATAAAAGAGGTGTTCGAGGATAGGCTCGGCGTAAAGTGCTTGTCTGTTGCTAGAATACACCGTTTGGGAAAACGTGCTGGAAAGCGACCTGTAATTCTGTTTTTTCAAAATTATACGGAAAAACAGGAAGTGCTGCGGAACTGCAAAAAGCTGAAGGGAACACAAATTTCCGTGCAAAATGACTTTTCTGCTGACACGCTAATAAACGAAAACTGCTATGGCAAAGCGCCAAAGTCGAGAAAGAGCAAGGCAAGAGGATTGCGCTGGTAAGGATAAATTGCGTGTTGATTCACAGTTCTACGCATGGGATGATGTTTCGAACACGCGTGTCATTGTTCGATCTGGCAAAGATCCTACGCAAACAGCGTAGCTTTCACCGTCTGCATTTAAGAACCTTCGTATGCTCTCTTTCAACGCAAGAAGCATTTTGAACAAAGCGGATAAATTAGAACTATTGCTTTTGACGTACGACCCTCATGTGGTTGTTATCACTGAGACTTGGTTGCATGATGGTATACGAGATGACGAAATTATTCCTCCCGGCTATCAGATGCACAGGCGTGATCGAGGCACACGTGGCGGAGGAGTTGCGGTTATTTGTAAACTTGGTATTGATGTATGTTTGATCAATCAGATTGCCGATCACGAAAGCCTGTTCCTCAACGTCACTGTAAATGGTTTAACCTTTATGCTTTGTGTTGTTTATAAAGCCCCGGAAGTCTCAGATTCTTTTCTCGAACAGCTTTACGACCATCTTCTTTTAAACCGTACACGTCACATCATGATCACAGGTGACTTCAACCTTCCAGCTATCAATGGAAGAACTTAGCTTACGGGCAATATAAATCGAGTGATGTTGTTCTAGACGCAATGTTAGCTCTGAACCTTGACCAAATTGTCTGTGAGCCTACGCGTAACAGTGCTGTCTTGGACTTATTCTTTGTCAGCGATATCTTTTTAAATGGTGTTATCACAGTTGAAAAAGGAGTGTCAGACCACAGTTTGTTGTTTTTCTCTTGGCCTTATCGATGCTCTGTAGTGCGTTCGAGTACAAATTCAGTGGATGTCAAAGATTTTGATCGCGCTGATGATACAGCAATCACAGATTACTTAGACAGTGTACTAAGCTACAGCACGCATGATGATGTCCATGCATTGTGGATGCGATTTAAAGTGCGGTCTGGTTCTCCATTCAGCAGTTTGTCCCCTTCCGGAGGGTACGCAAGAACCGTAAACATCCATGGATATCTCGGGAGATTATCCACATTAAACGCAGAATCAAGCGACTTAGAAAGCGTAAAAACGTAGCACCCGAAAAATTTGAGGTTTTGAAAAGAAATTTGGCAACCAAAGTAAATGATGCTAGGACACATTACTATCAAGTCACTCTCCCTTCATTCATTAAAGAAGATCCTGCTAAATTCTGGAGATTTCTGGCTCAAACCAATGAAACAGTGAATAGAATTAAACTGGACGGCAAATACGAAACTGACGGCTTCTTAATATCGCAGGCATTCAATGAATATTTTCACAGCGTCTTCACTTTTTCCAATGCTTATGTACCTCTGCCAGCTATTGTTAACGATGTGAACATTCCCACTGTCACAAGGGAGGGTGTTTTGATTTTGCTAAGAAAACTGAGCACCAAAAAAAGTATAGGACCAGACCAAATCCCAAATACATTTTTAAAGCGCTATTCTACACAGATAACTGATTTCTTGACAGAGGTATTTAATAAATCATTGCGTAGTGGTGAAGTTCCGGGTGACTGGAAGATTGCGCGTGTTGTGCCCATCCATAAGAAGGGAGATAAATCAATTGTTTCTAATTACAGACCGGTTTCCTTAACTTCAGTAAGTTGCAAGTTACTAGAACACATAGTGGCTCACAATATTCAGTGCTTCTTAGCGGATAATAACATCTTGTCCCCTTGCCAACATGGATTTCGGAAGGGATTGTCCACAACAACGCAATTGGTTATAACTATCCATGAGTTTATGGCAGTTTTAGATCGATCAGGGCAAACTGATATACTTCTACTCGATTTTTCTAAAGCGTTTGATAAGGTTCCGCATAGTAAATTACTTCTGAAATTACGTAACATAGGATTGCCGCTTTATCTTATTAAGTGGGTTGAATCTTATTTAACTAATAGAAAACAGTTCGTCGAAATTAAATCTAGTGTATCTGGGATGCTCAATGTCACTTCTGGTGTGCCACAGGGAAGTGTGTTGGGGCCACTATTATTCCTTATATATGTAAATGATTTAGTGCAAGCAATCCCTGACACAGTGTCTATTAAGCTTTTCGCGGATGATTGTGTTGTGTTTAAAGAAATAACCTGCTCTGACGACCATAACCTATTACAGCAAGCTCTTCGCAACATTGAATGCTGGTGCGCAGCATGGGACATGGAATTAAACGTTGATAAAACAGTGCTCATAAATATAACGCGAAAAAACAAATCCTAGTGTGTTTACCTACAATATTCATGGCTCACCCATTCAATCGGTAACGCAGTATAAGTATTTAGGGATCACTCTTTCAAGTGATATGACGTGGCGAGCACACATTTCGTCAATATGCACTTCAGCTTTTCGGAAGCTGTGCTTTTTGAAAAGGAAGCTTGCAAAGGCAACTGTGAATGTTAAACTTCAAGCGTATAATGCAATTATCAGACCTAAATTGGAGTATGCGTCCGTTGTATGGGATCCGTACACGAAAAAAGACATACAGAGCTTAGAAGCGCTACAAAAGAAAGCCATCAGATTTATATTCAATAAGTACAAAAGACTAGATTCACCAACTCAACTCATGAATGCTAATAACATCCCCACCTTGGCTGTCCGCAGAAAATCAGTCGACTTAAATTCTTGCGCAATATTTTTAACGGAAAACTTGGTATGTCTGCACCTTCATATTTAAAGACCACTACAGCGAGAACTACGCGCAACACTCACAAACACACCCTACAACACATTTTTGCCAAAACAGAGGCATTCAAACAGAGTTTTTTTCCCCCGCACTGTCTCGGATTGGAACAGTCTACCTAAGTTCGTTTGCGAGGCAGACGATTTTGACGAAGTCCTTGAGCAATATTTGTGTTGTATTGAATATTGAATCATTGAAACTGTTATATTGCTGTTATGCTGCGTTATAAACTGTTATATTGCTGTCATATTGCTGTTAAAACTGTTATGCTACGAGTGTTGTGATAAATTGTTTGTTTTTTTTTTTTTTTTTTTAGCGACAGCGCCATATTGCTTGCGCTGCCAGTATTGTTGTCACTGATTTCTGTATTCTTTTTTTTCTGTAATTCCACTCCTGCCTGGGCCATGCTGGCCTGCAGTATTGTGAAATAAATAAATAAATAAATAAATAAAATATAGAAGTGATTGAGAGAAATAGGGGGAGGAGCGTTGGGCTAGGAAGGTTTTCAGCTACTTGTACATGAAGAATGCCGATACAAAATGGAGGAAGCGAACCAGTAAATTGACTGGTAAATACTTAGAAAACAGCAGGTGGCCAAACTAAAAAAGAACTATCGGTGAAGAAGAAAGTGAAGGAAACGGAGACTGGCATGCGGAGAATTGGCACGATTAAGAAGTCAGCACTAGAGATCTATCGAACTTTTAAGCAGGAAGTTGCCAAAGAAAGGATCTATGATAATACTCGGGGTAGTTCTCTACTGTTTGAGGCCAGGACGGGAGTACTGCGAACCAAGACATATCGGGCCAAATGCGAATGGATAGACAAAGTATGCAGTGCGTGTGGAGAGGAAGAATAAACTGCCGAACTCTTGAAAATGTTCTGTTAAGGGCTTCACCCTGTAGTTCAGGAGGATGGCGCTGAGTTTTTCAAAGCATTGAGGTTTAGGGACAGGGAGGGCAAAATAGACTTTAAGAGGGTAGACTTAATTAGAAGGAGGTTATCTGATTGGTGGCTAAAGTCAAGGCACGAGTGAAAATTAAACGCTTCATTGCAAAGTACCCCTCCAACTTTACTATTTAAAGGAAAAAAAGAGATAAATCTATAGTGGTTAGTTCACTAAGTATTACGGCTAGGTGGCGTTAGACGCCGCCCGATCTATAGGGTACAGTCACATCCATCCATCCATCCATTCATTCATGCATCCATCCAATCCATCCATCCATCCATCCATCCATCCATCCATCCATCCATCCATCCATCCATCCATCCATCCATCGATCCATCCATCCATCCATCCATCCATCCATCCATCCATCCATCCATCCATCCATCCATCCATCCATCCATCCATCCATCCATCCATCCATCCATCCATCCATCCATCCATCCATGCATTTGCGTTCAATCCTTGCGTTCCGCAAGTGCTGCGAAGCCTGTAGGAGGCCGAACCGCGCGAGGGCAACTATCATTTTCCTGCATTTTCGGAATGTTTCTTTACATAATGCTTTACTGTATAAGAACTACTCGATTGCTATATCACAGTACTGGCGCTTTGTAATACCAGATGAAGATAATTTCGTGCCATACGTTTCACCATCCGCTACTGCACAAAAAAGAAAAAAAAAGACGCAGATCCCACGTAGCTTGGGAATCGATGGTATTCAAGGTGACTCTTGTATCTTTTTATTAAGTGAGACATTATGAAGTGGCGCTAAATATATGCAAGAAATTGGATAGTCGACATTGGAACCAACATTGGCGTTTCACGAACATTTTAGCTCTTCTTACAAACTATTTCGAAGACCCTAAGTTAAGGGGGTGATCGTGAGGCACCCAAACGTAAGCGATTAGATAGATAAATAGATAGATAGATAGATAGATAGATAGGCAGACAGACCGACAGACAGACAGACAGACAGACAGACAGACAGACAGACAAACGGATGAATGGACAGACAGACAGACAGACAGACAGACAGACAGACAGACGGATGAATGGACAGACAGACAGAGAGACAGACATACATAAAGACAGACGGATGGACAGATAGACTGACGGACGTACGGATGGATAGACGGACGGACAGACAGACGGATGGACGGGCGGGTAGACGGACGGACAGACAGACAGACAGACAGACAGACAGACAGACAGACAGACAGACAGACAGACAGACAGACAGACAGACAGACAGACAGACAGACAGACAGACGGACGGACAGACGGATGGACAGACAGACGGACGGGCAGGCAGACAGACAGACAGGCAGAGGGACGGACGGACGGATGGATGGATAGACAGACGGACGGACAGGCAGAGGGACGGACGGAGGGACGGACGGACGGATGGATGGATAGACAGACGGACGGACAGGCAGACGGACAGACAGACGGACGGACAGATGGACGGAGAGACAGACAGATGGACAGAGAGACGGATAGACAGATAGATAGACAGAGAGACGGATAGACAGATAGATAGACAGAGACAGATAGATAGATAGATAGATAGATACATACATACATAGATGCTCAAAGTGGTTGCAGTATGCAAAGAAATTAATTTTAAAAACAATTGACAGTATAACCACCAGAGTTATTTTTTAAAATGTGCTTTGTTCTTGAGAGCAAGACTTATCACAGAAGACCCTAAAACCTTTACCTCTTAGCCTGCATTCCATTAGGATTCGAGTGAAAACAAAGAATGATAACTTGTCGATGAATAATCTGACACTCGCCGCATAGGATACTCAAAACGTTGTTGTGCGATGATGTTTATTCAAACAGCGAAGTCGTAACGAGGTCGCGACGGAAAATGGGCGTACGGCAAGAGAGAGAATAAAATGAGGGAAAGGCCGGGTGGTTAACAACCAGAAAATGTAACATCCGGTTTGCTACCCTGCACTATGGCAAGGGGGAATGGGGAAGAAAGATGGGAAAGAAAGTGAAGAGTAAAATAGACGCGCGCAAAAAAAAGGGGGGGGGGGGAGTGGCTGGGGTGCTATATAGGCGTATACAATAGGCCACTGCCACGCAAAAAGTTCAGTAAGGCCTTCACTGATTTTCTGTGAGCACACAAATCATGCCGCCTTTCAAGCACTGATTGTTCATACAAAGGTCTGAGGTCTAGGCGAGCTAACGCAGCAGCTAGTACGGCAAGACTGGCAAAGGTGCCACAGGTTCTCGTGCAATCAGAGCATGGGGTTTTGGTTCTCTTTGGAAGGCGTATAAGCATGAGTGCGTATGCTCCACTACAATACCCCCGAGGTGAAGAGTAGCCATCCTGGCAACTCAGGGAGTAGGCACAATGAGGGGGTCTTAGTAAGGCTTGAGACGGTCGACGTGCTCGGTCTCGCGTCCTCGACGGCGCAAATCTGGCGATTGTGTTAGGGGCTCAGCGTAGCGTGTCAGATGATCAACGCCGACAATAATCCACCGGTTCCCAGAGCCACTATATGGGAGGGGGCCATAGAGGTTGATACCCACGTGGTCAAATGGGCGAGCCGGGCACGGGAGCGGCTGTAACATGCCAGTAAGGTGCCGCGGAGGTGTCTTGTTCTGTTGGCAAGTGGTGCAACACTGGACGTATTTCGGCACAAAGCGATACATTCCTCGCCAGTAATATCGTTGGCGCAGCCTTTCGTAGGTTTTCAGGACACCTGCGTGAGCACTTTGGGGATCTTCATGGAAATTCGTGCAGATGCCAGAACGCAAAGGAGTTGGGACAGCAAGGAGCCACTTCCGACCACCAGGCATGTAGTTGCGGCGGTACAAAATGTTGTCTCGCACGGAAAAGTGGGCTGCTTGTCGGCGTAGCGCTCTCGTGGAAGGGACAGCAGACGGATCGGTAAGGTAGTCGAGTAACAATGCAAGGTATGGGTCTTTACGCTGCTCCGAAAGCATGTCAGTGGTGTCGATTGGTGGCAAGGTTGTAAAAAGGGGTGACAGAGAAGCCACATCTGGTGTTAATGGCGATCGCGAAAGTGCATTGGCATCCGCATGCTTGCGACCGGAACGATATACGACACGGATGTCGTATTCCTGCAATCGAAGTGCTCAACGGCGCAGGCATCCTGACAAGTCTTTCAAGGAGAAAAGGCAACATAGAGCACAGTGGTCTGTGACCAGGTCAGAAGGACGGCCGTAAAGGTACGGGCGAAACTTCGTAAACGCCCAGATTATCACCAAACACTCCTTCTCTGTCACTAAGTAATTTAATTCAGCCTTCTTCAGAGCATGACTTGTGTATGCGAAGACATATTCAGCTTGGGTGTCTTTTCGTTGTGCCAAAACTGCACCAAGACCGATGCCACCTGGATCGATGCGAATTTCTGTAAGAGCTGTGGGGTCGTAGTGATGAAAGATAGGTGGAGACGTCAACAGGCGACTCAGCTGACGAAATGCTGGCGTCACATGCAGATGACCCTGCAGAGATGCCTTTGCTGGTGGAAAGCGGACTCATCAGAGGTGCGATGATGGACGCAAAGTTATGAACGAAGTGACGATAGTAGGAGCAGAGGCTGACGAAACTTCTCAGGGCTACAGCAATGTAGGCTTTGGGAATTTGGCAACAGCTCAACGCTTGTCGGGATCTGTAAGAACGCCGTATTTTGAGATGACGTGTCCTAAGATGGTTAGCTTCCGTGCTGCAAAGTGGCATTTCTTGGTGTTAAGTTGTAGGCCTGCAGAAGTTAGACAAGTCAGAATCTCGTGGAGACGAACAAGGTGTGTCGGGAAATCAGATGAAAAGACTACGATGTCGTCCAGGTAGCACAAGCAAATTTTCCACTAGTGGGCACGCAATATGGTATCGATCATGCACTCAAATGTGGCAGGCGCGTTGCAGAGCCCAAATGGCGTGACTTTGAACTCATATAGGCCATCCGGCGTTACAAAGGCTGTTTTAGGGCGATCACATTCAGCGATTGGCACCTGCCAATACCCAGAACGCAGATCCAAGGATGTAAAGCACACGGCGCCTTGTAAACAGTCGAGAACATCGTCTATTCGTGGTAGCAGGTAAACATGTTCAAAGTTCCCAGATGCGCATTGAGCCAAGCAGCCTCCTATCTGAGTATCCCTCTCCACTCCTTCGTCCAGCGAAAAACAGGCAGGGCTTCCTTTCCGGTCTAGGAACAATCGACGGTATAGCATCGCACGCGGAGTGATGTTATGACATGCGCTGTCCATGCGATAAAGATGGCCAGCTTGTTTCATCTATGCTTCAGCAGTGTGCCTCGCAATAGCACTCGTGAGCTTTTTTTCGTGGAAACAGCATATGCTGTGCGTACAAAAGTACTTAATTTGTACTTTATGTGGAGCATGACCGGAATGATGAAAGCCTGTAGAGAGCGTTCATATAATTCTTCTCGCAATAAAAAAATATACAAATACCATTGATTCAGGCTGGTCTTTGTTATGAAGAGCTGGGTTTTCTTCGCTGTAAAGAGTTCGTCCGTTCAGAGAATAAAATTTCGGAGCCTTTTCCTTTGTTTCGTCCTCAATTACACCGCACTACTCTCTCTTTACTGCAACTCTTACACTCTCTTTGACATTTGTATCTTCATAAAGGATGTGGAGCAATGCAAGCGTTAAGCATTGAGTCTATCAGAATTTCGAGCTTCTTGCCTACACACTTCTCGTTTACACTTGTGCAATCGGAAACGCACAAAATGCAGCGAAATCACAAGTTCATCACGCATAACAATCCTGCGAGACGTGAGGCTGTACTGGGGTGGCGGGTGGCGAGTGAATGGCAAAGCAGGGTAGAAAACAATTTACAACTCATATTTCTCGTATATAAATCATTCTTGTGTATGTGCCCTAACCATGTCACGTGAATAATTATTCTGGCGTCAAGAAGGGCGCGTAAAGAACGAGAATCGCCAAGAGAGAATAACACGCTCGACTGTGTATCTTCAGAAGCTGTTTTGTGGCTCCTACATCGACAGCGCATGTAAACACGTAAACAAGAGGGCAGTTTCGAGATCGTGAATGTCACTCTCACAAATCTTGAACCTGCACGCTTTCCGAAAAATTAATGTTGGAATACCAGAAAGATCGAGTTTCACACCAAAAAGCGACGAAGGCCCTTCCTAAGTTTTTGCGTTCGACTCGCGTCGTCGAACGTTTGTGACGTTTTAGTGTGTTTGTGTGTTTTCGCTCCTGCCAGTCCCGCTCTCTTTCTCCAATTCTCTTTTCCTTACTTTTCTGTCTCCCGTTTCCCCTTCCTCAATGCAGCGTAGCAAACCAGACACTTGCTTTCTGGTTAACCTCCTGCCTTTCTTCATACAATCTCTCTCTCTCTCATAAACTTGCAGAAAAGAAGCTGAAGTGATGCATTTTATGCCGAAATGCTGCGCTCGGGCAAAAGTAGGACAAACGGTGGCGCACCGCAAAATATTGTGCGGTGGCGGCGGTGGCGGCGACGTGGTCTCTCTTGGAACTTCGGCGGCGGTGCGAACGGCGTGAGCGAAAATGGGCGATGGCGGCGGCGTGGCGCGGCGGCGCATAACTCTAGTCCCAACTAAATCCTTCTTGAGAAAGTACCGCCATCCACTGTACTCGCCGCTGCGTGCTCTCCCTCCTCTCTCCCTCCTCGCCCCCCTTGACGTCCTCCCGGCCTCCGACCCTTTTTCTGCTTGATGATTGGTCTCCTTCACGGTTGCCCTTGGAGACGCGTTGACCTTGCGCTTTGCTTGTGTTTTTCTTTTTCACTCGCGTCATTTTTCGCCGACGCTCCGCGTAAGAACCGTAGCTTGCGCTTTGTTATCTGTGCTTTGAGCTGGTGCTATGCCATGCTGTTGGGCCTGTGACTGCAACAACCACAGTGAAAAAGGTTACGCACTTTTTATGATACCCCAAGGTAAAAGCAGTGGCTCCACAACATCGTGGCTCCACATCAGTCGCTGTGGCTCCCCAACATCGGTCGAAAAAACTTCGTTCCAACAAAGAACAGCGTTCTTTGCGAGGCAAGGCATCTTTCGCCGAATACTGCATTTGAAATATTGTTTCGGCCTGCTAATCAACATAGGTGTTCTTTAGGGGCGAAACTTCTTACGCCGTGGGTCGTATGTACCGTGTCGACGTAGTTGTCGTAGTATAGCCATTTGCATTGCATTGGATGTTAATAAAAATGGTGCCATACCATATGAACGGAGTGAATGATGAGTGGACAAAGCGTCCGTCAGTCTGTCCATGCTTCCGTGCGTCTATCTGTCCATCCTTGTGTGCATACATCCGTCCGTCCGTGCGTCCGTTCGTCGACACGCTTTGCCCACTCATCATCATTCACCTCGGGGATATGCTGTGATTTTTTATCGGCTATTTGTGCGATGCTTCAAACTGGAGTTGTCATCAATATGCTGAATTCTTTTGTTAGAAACAAGAAAGTTTATTTGTTTAACATTTCTATACAAAATTATGGGAGGGAAAGTTGCCTTAAATGTACCTTGTTGCGTTCAGCCAGCCACTACTAAGAATACCCGTCGAAAACATGATCAATCCTCTGCACCCATATTTGCACGAAATAATGCTTACAAATGCAGTTATTTTCCCAGAATAGTTGATGACGGAAATTCACTGCCTCGTGAGATTTTTGGGCTGACAATTTTTCTATATCGCTGGAAACTTATCTACTTGGTGATTAGAGTATTCAAATGTATTGTAAATTTTGTTGCTGTTTCACATACTTGTGACCTCCGTTAGCGTATACATACATGTGTCTCTTTTTTTTCGCTGGTACGAGTCACATGATGTTTCTTATGCCCCTCCCACCTGGACCAAAATGCTTGTCTGCAGTATGTTAAAATAGATATTTGATGGATATGTGGGGTTGACTAAATAAATAAATAAAAATATTATTCAGCTCATACTTCTTCACCTCACTCGCACCTCGGCAATCATCGAAAATGCACAACCGTTATCTGCTATCGCTGCAGAAAGTTACGTGGAATCACACAGCTTCTCAATCGCGCTTTGTGTGACTCTTGGGATTTGTTTACGAGAACGTTTGTCTGAAAAAACAAATGAATGGATGAATAGAGACGACACTATTTGGCTCTCGTTTCCATAAGGGCATATATTTTGTTTTGTTTTGAGGGGGGGATTAACACGCAAAAATCATAAAGTAGATGTGGTCCATCAAAAAAAAGTAAAGAAATACAGAAACGCAACGCAAAAAAAAAGGCTATAGCACAGTGATGCCGAAAGTGGGCCATTTTGTAGGACAAAGTGGCCGCAATTCCTTTGGTCACGTCTACATTCGCATGCCTTTGATTCACCAAAACGAAAGTATATAACCTTTTATACCAGTGTCGCATGGGTACTTTTGACCGGGATCAGTAAAGTTCGGGTAGGATTGTTTGGTCGCCATCGGTGGGCAGATTATGATGACCTTGATGCCGATCGGGTGTAATCGCGATTATAAGGGACCACGTGGCAGCACCTCATCCGAATCGAGCCTGATCCGAAACGGGGCTTATCGCGATAAAAACTGTGATGCCGATATTAATTACAGCCTTGTCTGCTACGCGACGACTTACCTTAGCGATAACTTTTCTCCACGCAGTGCTTGTGTTTTCCTATTCGGTTTGCACACATTCACTTTGCGACACTATTATATGGGTAGTTTTGCAAATAAACCCAATGAGAAATTCAGCACTTAAAGGACGTGCTGTACACGCAACAAGCGGGCATGCCACAAGCCGAACTATATCAGATGTAAACGTACAGCATGTTATCATGCGGCAGAAAAACATCTGCATCGTAGAACTCCCCATACAAGCTTTTATTTAATTAGCATGCCCCACTTATACGACCTTTGGAAGGAGCTAATCCTTTAATAAACGGTTGCTTCAATGTTCCTAATTTTATTATCACCTATAAAAAATTCAGCCCCACTGTGGCGCGGCAGCTGCCGGAAATAACCTCCTTCCATTGAACTCTGCGGCGCGCCCGCGGGAGCGTCGGCGAAAAATGGCGCCGCGCCTACAGCAAGCGGGCGAGCAGAATCGAGGAGGAAACGCGCGCGCGGAGGAGAATGTCGTTACCTTCCTAGGATCAAGGGGCTTTAGTCCCAACCAAGGCGGTTTAAATGAATCTTGCTGGAGTGAAGGCCACCTATACATACCAATGGGGTGCAGTGAAGCCGTGGCGGCCATCTTGCCATAGGCGAGACACGGTAGCGAAAACGCGCCCGCTGCTTCTTTAGCCGTGGTTTTTAATGATTATGGAGCACATTAAGTGGTTAATTGTGAAAAAAAAGAAGTCAAATGGCAAACAAGAGTATAGTCGACCTTATTCTGTTTTTTAAGCGTTTTCTTTGCAAGCATGCACGCCGACAAAGGGTATGTAACGGTGGTTTTTAAAATGAAGCATACTCGTGAGTGCTGAGCTCACTTTCTCGGCATTCATTTTCTTCTTTATATTATTCTTAATGTGACGGAATTTTATGCATTAGCAGATTTCGACCACTTTGTTTGCGTGGAATATGAAAGTGGCTGTCCCAAGCTTCACATGTACAAAATGATATGCTCATCGAAAAAAAAAAGATGTCGGTAGGAGGGAAAGCTGCAGTGAGCCCCCCTTTCCCCTTACTCTCAGAAATGGGCTTTTGATTCTTGATTCATTTTATTTTAGCTTGAGGCTAAAGCCTCACTCTTTAGGTTCACTACAATATCTGTGTGGTAGAATTTTCTTTTGAAGCTGTTTTAGCTCCCTTTAGGAAACACGAGCTATTTTTTTAGGAGCTGCCGTGTAGTCGATGCAACTCACATCTTCAAGTTGAATACAAATGTTCACACGAGTATGCCTCGGTTATGATCGCCTTCTTTGCAGTTAGTTGTACCACAAGAATTGCAGAGTAAAGACACTACTTTTTTGTCACTGCACTTGAAATAACAAAATAAAAGGCACGAATGAAAAAAAAAAGACAGGTACCAATGTTGCCCTAAGCAATGTTAACTACCCTCGTGGTTGCGAGTTAAGCTTCTAATTAACACAACTAAGAAGCAGGGGCGTAGCCAGAGATCACGGCACCGGGTCCGTGCCCCCCCTACCCTCTCCCGAATTTTTTTCGCCATTTCATAGAAAGCGAGAAATTGGGATTCAAGGGAGTGCCTCTCCCGAAAACAACAAAATGCTCCCCCCTCCAAAAAACATGGATAAGCAAGTTTTATGACCGGGATAGTTGGTAAAGATCCATAATAGCTCACCGCACGTTCACTTCGGCTGTTTCGTGTACTGTGAGCTATTCTGGCAACGCCGCTGCCAGTAATCAAAAACGAAATGACAGAGACGCATATTTAATTCCAACGAATAGTTAATGGTGTGTCATTTTGCCACTCGCTTACCACTCTAGTGGTATCAACGAGCACAAGGATGTGTACAGTGGACATTGCAGGCGTTTTAGAGACGCGTCTAGCCCAGCCGGACAACTGGCGGGTCACAGTCAAGTCTTTGTAACAACTCGACAAGTGCCTCTAAATATGTGATCGCTGTATTTACGATACCAGTCATCCCGTTATTTATTTACACAAGTGTTCAACACCACACCCCAAGGTGCTTCGAAGATTTTGGTCTTTATGAAACCAGTTAAGAAAGGTGTAATTACCGTGAGATATGTAAATACAGGTTCAGAGCTATGAGCATGCATGCGTTCTAGCATACAGTATTGATCAATCTCGAAATACGATACTAGCAACTGAAACACTATCCCAAAACAGCCTCTTCGCTTTACCTATGTAGCCTTAACAAAGGCACGATGTATTCATTACAACGTCCGAACCGTATAAACCACCGGCGAACATCTCGAACATTTGTGCAGCTGCAGCCGCTTGAGTTGCGAAAGGCGCGCTTTCTGCTTATGGCATGATAGCGGCGCACTGGCTTCACCCACGGTGTGGCTTCACCTGAGGGCTGCCTCCTCCACTCCAACAAATAATATTTGAACCTCCTTGGTTCCAACCGCCACGCTCCCCAAAAAAACCAACGAGTATCGCTTCGCGCGCTCGGCTGCCGCAAGAGGGTGCATTGAGTCAGGTTTCATTTTCACGCTTGAGAAGAAGGTAAACGAAACGAAGACCTACATGTGGAGAATAGGCATGATTAGGAATTGGGCACTAGAGATCTATCAAACCTTTAAGGAGAAAATTGCCAAGGAAAGGATCTATGGTAATTCTCGGGGTAGTTCTGTACTGTTTGCGGCCAGGACGGGAGTATTGCGAACCAAGATTTATCGGGCCAGATACGAAGGGATAGACACAGTATGCAGTGCACGTGGAGAGGAGGAGGAAACTGCCGAACACTTGATAATGTTCTATCAAGGGCTTCACCCTTTAGTTCAGGAGGATAGTGCAGACTTTTTCAAAGCACTGAAGCTTTAGGGTCAGGGTGGGCAAAATAGACTCTAAGTGCGTAGAAATAACTAGAAGGAAGTAACCTGATTGGTGGCTAATCAAGGCACGAGTGGAAACAAAGTACCTCACTGCAAAGTACCAGTCCTTAACTTCGTTATTTAAATGGAAAGAAAGATAACTCTAGTTTTGGTTCACTGAGTATCGCGTCTAGGTGGCGTTAGAATACCGCCCGATCTTCAAGGTCCTTGAAGCACTTGTTTGAGTAGCCATGGAAATAATTCACTGGAAAAGCGTATTCCCCTACAAAGTGAACGCCGCAAAAATTTTAAGAATCCATCCAGTACGAGCCGAGTTAGAATGATTTGTCACACACGGCTTTTTCGTGTGATCACGCGCGCACTCGTGGACAAGTGGCGAATTCTCGCGGCGACATCTGTAACAACCGAGCGCTCCATGTTCAAATCAGCCAATTGGCTGATAGATGGGCTTATTGTGTGATTTGTAGAGAGAAGAGAAAGCTATTTTTAGCTGGCCCAGATAATTTACTGTGAATTCCAGGCCACGTGTTTTGGCTCGCGTGTGGTCGGAAGCCTCTACAACGATCGTAAGCGCTTGGTGACCATGCTCAAAAAGGGTTGCAGGGTTCTTTTAAGGGTACAGCCACATCCATCCATCCATCCATCCATCCATCCATCCATCCATCATCCATCCATCCATCCATCCATCCATCCATCCAGTCCATCCATCCAGCGGTCAATAGGACGAGCCTTTTTTTTCTCACAGAATCTATCCGGGTAACTTGGATCTGGGAAAGCTTTCGCTCCGCTTGTTCGTTAAAGATCCTCATATGCCTAGGTACTACCACGTACTACCAAGAAACATGTGCGGCGAGCTTGTTGCTGGCTTTTCGGGGTTGACGCACGACGTTTGTTGATGTTGCTGGTGGACGGTGTGGTGCGCACGTTATTTGCCGACAACAGCCCAGCCATGCCGCCACTTAAAGTGCGTGCTTCTTTTTACTTCCGTCTACCGCTTCGAGAGCTTCCAAAGGCGGCACCAGATGCGTTTTTTTTGTAAATATGGATCAGTGCTCAGCAAATCGGCGTGAACGAAAGCCTTTCGCTTATCGCCGTGTCACATGGGAAATTTTTATCGCGATCAAGCTCGATCTGTATTTTGTGTTGATTCATGGTCACTTTTTTTCGCGATCTGCACACTGTGACCTAGCTTGCCGATCGCGATTTGAATGACTGCTGCGCCAAACACGATCCCAATTAGTTTGAACCGAGTAGCAGCAATTATTGTATACGGTGATCAAGAAATACGCTCAGGGTCGACCCTGATCGTTATCAAAAGTACCCGTGGGACAACGCTATAGCTATGCTGCCCGCACCTGTGATTTTAATGCGAAAAATTAAGGGCACGCGAACTAAAATTATTGTGATGGAAGTGCCAATGCTTCTATTAAAAAAAGAAAGAAACAAAAACTGACCAGGTCCTTAGATGCCAGACGGTAACCTAAAATAATTGAAACTGCTGGTTACGCCAAACTGCTAGCGTACGTGTGGACATAGTGACAAGAATACATCTTCATGGAGAATTATTGTTTTGAGTAGCAAGACTGCTTTCGTTCATATTTTTGTCAGTGGTGGGAATGAATGCATAATGTGCGCGGGATTCAAGCTCCGACAGCCCACTGTGCAACTGCGCCAGCTCTAATTCCGCAGCGTTTTCACTTGTAAGCACACATCCCGGAGTCCAGGACGTGAGCTTGCCTCGTTCAGATCCGCTACTTATTTCAAGTGCATGCATACCCACATGCAAAAAGTTCGCCTACGCGATCGACTTCAGAAATTGCGAGGCCCTTCAAGTAAAGCAACCAGCAATCTAGAAACATTCGTTGGTCGCAAAAACCAGAACAGACAGAGAGCGACTGCATGACAGAAGTACACGATCATACATACCTCACCGGCAGGACCATCCACGCGCGCACAAACTTCACGGACAACACACGTGCCATGAAGCAACAGGCTTTTCTGGGGATAAGCTCAACACGTGTTCCTAGGTAGTACATAGGCATCTCTGGCCCGATCTTTATGGAGCAAGCGGGGCGAAAGTGTCCCCAGATGAAATTACCCAGATGGATTCTGTGAGAAAAGAATTCGCACCATAGAGTTTCCTAAAATAACTGAAAGGGACTCTGGCGCTGCGATCGTTCAGCGACCACGGGAATGAGGGGTAGCACACAAAGTTCCCAAGTCTTCGTACTTGCGGGCGGCGAATCGCATTTGTGACTTCGTTATTGCTCTGTTTCGGTTTTGTTTCGAAGGAAAGAACAAACCCTTTTGAGATTCCGTGACCTAATTCAAAAAGGTAAACCAAAAAAAATAAGCTGGTGAAACACAACCGCTGAACATTTGTTCACTTTTGTTTTGTGCGTGAAGAGCTTCAAGCCCCACGAACACACGTGGAGCCAGAAGGAGGCCAGAAGTACAAAATAAAACAAAAATATGTGTACTACCCATCATTCCCATGCTCGCTGAAGCGCCGTGCGTTGCAGCTCCCATAGACACTAGCGCCAGTGTTCCTTCTAGTTTATATTATGAAACTCTACATTTGCACCTCAATAGCTCGAGGTCAAGTTACCCAAGGTAAACGCCACATATGACGTTGTTGGGAAATCGATTCGCTTCAAATGGCACTGCAACTGGCTACGTCTTGTCAAGCGAGTTTGGGGTCATGTACGTGAAAAAAAAAAAAGAAGGACGCTTATGGTTTGCTGTATGGTTCACTTCCACTACTTCAAGTTATCTTACATTCTTGTGGTTGTCATCCACGGTGCGTAGTTCGTTAACTTGGTGCCTTGATTTATAGACGGTTTCGGTGTTTTAAACAAACTAGCTCACGCCGAATGGCTTACCCCAGCAAACTTCCGGTAATGCTTTTTCAAAGGTCCCGGCGGTGTTTTCGTGATGTGTTTAAATTTGCTGCTCTATTACTTCTGGCGCATCCCTTAGGATGTGTTTGGAGCAACGTCTAGCAGCTACATGAAGGAGATCGAAGCGCACAGGAGCTACAGGCGCGGCCACTGCTGCAGGTAACAAGGCTCGCGTGGCTGACGGGTGCCATGCAAAATATCCGTCGTAGCGTTCCGATGAGCGCGGCCCCCTGCTCCGTGTTAGCTCTGACAGTGGCACCGACTACACAAACAGGAGAAGCATCCGCTACAGTAAAGTTTGTCAGCGACCTTAATTGGGCCAGTTGGATCTGCATGTTGACGATGTGTATGCGCTTCGAAGACGTGGGCAGAGAATTGACAGCGCACACCCATCTCCTCCCTGTCCGCGTCTTCAAAGCGCACCCACATCGTCTACATGCTGGAGCAGAGTTACCCGATCTATAGTTAAGTTGTTCAATTCAGCTTTTTGACAAAAACTGGAAACCTCAGTTCTGTCGAACCACGAACTGATATGTGTTTTCGTCTAAGCACACAGCCAAGGGTAAGACGCTTATATGCGCCTGGGTCACACTAAGGAGGATTTAAAAAATTGCTAGAGTGAAAATGACTGCCCAGAAGTGAAGCCGTTCCACTGGCAAGATGGCGGCTGTGGCGGCCATTTTGCTAGGGGCATGAAAAATTATCACCGTTCAGCGATTAAAAACGAAGCGTTTCCCTCGCACGCCCAACAAGTTAAGTCTGGGAACTTTTTCTGGTCACATAGTGCTCCAAGTGCGTCTTACAGTTACTAGTTTTCTTAGTCAGCATCTAATTGGAGGCGAAGTTCCTTGAAGATTCAGTCATCTATACTCGTTTATTTGTGTCATTTCGTCGGGAACAGCAATCTTTTAACATAGAACTAACGCATAATTTACATAACATATCAAAGCCACTTGATCTTTAAGTGGGCACCATCAGAAAAGACCATGTTTCCGCCATCTTGGCAGTGGCAAAAGATAGCTTCACTTCTGCTGGCAAGGCAATGCAAGAGCTTCCACTCCAGCAATTTTTCTTTAATCCTCCTTTGGTCACACCGGGCACTTTTTATAGAGATCAGCGGCGATCAGAATCACTCGCAATCTGAAGTGTTTGTGTGACTGAAAAAATATAAAATGTACTAATTATGTGATTTATACTGCGGCTGGGTCACGCGAACTATTATGGTTTCCTCACGTGTAAACTATTCATTAATCAAACTTTCAAGTTGAACCCACTACAGTCCATGTTCACACCGTAAGTCCATGTTCACAGCAAAAGATATATTAGCTAGAATGCGGCGATTTTCACTAACGGCAGAAAGACAGGCAATAAGTTTTTTGCTCGAACAGATGAGAGCCCACTCGCCGGCGTCGCTTGCAAAAAATCTAATGAAACGACAACGAATCGGTAACACCATGACGTTCACTGTGCAGCGATTCATGTTGTGTGCGGCTATATGTGTCCATTGTTCGTTCGGACAGTACCCATCATTGATGTCGCTCAAACTATAAAAGAGACACCTTTGTGACGGGTATTCAGGGTTATCTTTCACGTTTTGCTACCCATGTCAGACATCAGTACACTCAGCTTCCACGGGTGGAACACGACAGCGACTGATGTGTTTCTGGTAACTGAGAGCCTTCGACTAGCCTAACGTCTGAGTATCGCCTCTGTGCCATAAGTCTGCGCCGAGCTTCACATTGCCTTTAAAAAGTGGGCAAAACAAACCTACATGCTCTTGGTGGGAATTCAGTTTTATCGCGTGATCACTGAATTCAGGTGCTCTTTTGCTCTTTCCAATGTCATTGGTTGAAAAACTGAACGGTTTGACTAGCATTAAAAATTGTTTCAGACTAGAAGACAGCACCCTGTCTTGATACAGCTGTGCCTGAGTTGTGAGCGCTTCATCGGAATAAATTTATCCGCATAAAACATCGGAACACAAGAGCCACGACCAGCAAAAAGGACTAAAATCACGCAGAAACAAGCTAAAGCGGTAGTTTCCAGGGGTGTTTTTTTTTCGGTGTACACAAACTGTTGCTAGAGACATGAAGCTCAGACGAAACCGGCTATGGTAAATGTGAAGAAAAAAAAGCGGGTAAAAACATGACTTGCCGTGAACAGGATACGAACTTGCGACCTTCGAATATAGCATTCAATGCTCTATCTCTGAGCTACCACAGCGGCTATCCAGCCAGCCACTTTATTGGGTATATATGTGAATATAAACGTGGGAGTGTCAGTCAGCGCCACCAGTAGCCATGGCGGCGAGTGTGGCACACTCTTTATAAGCATGTTTGTTGTCACGTAGCACGTGAACTTATCACGATTTGGCAGCTGACCAATAGTCCCTCGTACACAACCTTAATACACCAAGTCTGCCAGTACAAAACACTCGTAAATAAAAAAGGAAAAGAAGGGTATACCTAATGGATCGGTTTTTTTGTTTTCACATGAATATATTGAAATCTAACAGATAATAATGCCAAGAAAAGTATAGAGGAAATTCTTAGACCGAATTGTAGAGTAAATGTTAAGAAAGAAAAGTGGGTCAAAAGATGAATGGCCGTTAATAATGGCATCTAATAGACAATATTGTCAATGAAAATATGGAGAAAATAATAGACCGAATGCTATAGTAAATTTTATGAAAGACTGCGGGTGATAATATAACATGTCGTGAGCAGCAAACGAATCTGCGGCCTTTGAATAACGCGTCCGATGCTTTACCACTGAGCTACCGAGGGAGGTATCCATCCAGCTACTATATTTAGTATATATGCGAATTTTATCGTGGGAGTGTCAGGACAGCACCACCAGTAGCCATGGCGGTGAGTGTGGCACAATCCTTATGAGCCTGTTTGGCGTCACTTAGCACGTGAACTTATTACGAGCGGGCAGCTGACCAAACCAAAATTTCCCCGTATGCAACCTAAAGACACCAAGACAGCCAGTACAACACCCTCGTTAATGAGGGAGGGAAAGAAGTGTAAAGCCAAGGGCTCGTATTTTCGTGTTTTCACACCATATTAATGATGATTAATCATTAATAACTGCATTATTGATTAATGATAATTACATTAATGATTAATCATTAACGACACGCATCCGACGAACAACATGCCTAAGATTTTGCTTGCACCTATGCAGGTTATGCTGTGTCTTTCTGCCTTCGCATTGCCGTACTGCCTCGGAACTGCTATCGTTCTTGTTGGACCTCTGAGCCTTTCTGCTGCGGCGCGGCTCACATCAAGCAAAAACACGTCTTGCCAGATGAAAGGATTTAATGGAACTAAAGAAGAAAGAAAAAGACAAGGGTGAGCCTGCGCTGCCACGAGGTCAAGGGTCAGCTCGTGAGGAGGCTCAATAATGATGACGACTGCTATTCTGCTGCGAGGGATGAATAAAGGAAGTCACAACAGTCTTCCGCGCCGACAGATGACACTAGGTGGCTTCCAATGGGTAGAGTAGCTGCACAGGACGCTTCACAACAGTGCCGTCGGGCAAGCGTAGAACGCAAGTTCTCACGATGCCGTCACGTCTACCGATCAGTTCTTCTATGCGAACCAAGGTCCATAGTTGCCTCGGACAATGTTTTTCTCCGAGTAGAACTACATTGCCTTCTTTCAATATGTGATTTCTTTTTGCTTGGTTGATTGTGTAATTCCCGAGTTCATTGAGGTACTCCTTTAACCAACGAGACCAGAAAGTTTGCAGATCCTCTTCTTTCTTGCTCCAAAGTTTCTTCAGTTGATCGTTGGTCGACACGGTTTTGATTTTGAGCTCGTAAGGTGGTAGCGTTGTCAGTCTTCTTCCAACGAGAAAATCTGCTGGAGATAGGGGGCACGGCTCATCCACATCATTGTACACATATGTTAAAGGCCGGGAATTTATTACTGCTTTTACTTCCGTTAGTAATGTGACCAACTCTGTCTTATTTACCAAACGTCGACCAAGCATTTTCTTCAAGCAGGTCTTCACAGAACGTACGAGTCTCTCGTAAAATCCGCCCTACCAAGGAGCACTCGGGCTAATGAATTTCCACTGAATCTTCGAGGAAGAGAAATAGGCAAGTACATCGGGATGCCGAATTGTTCGCCAGAGCTTCTCTGGATCTTTGGACGTTTTGACGAAGGTTCGGGCATTGTCGCTGTACATTGTGTGACAGAGGCCTCGACGTGATACGAATCTGCGAAGTGCACAAAGGAAAGCAACCGTTATAAAATCTTTAACAAGTTTCAAGTGAACAGCTCTTGTTACAGCACCAGTAAAAGAAGCGATGTAAGAGCGCTGCTGAAGATGCCCTTTGATGTAAAGTGGACCCGCAAAATCTACTCCACTTACAAGAAACGGAGGCGTTTGTTTGCAACGATCCTGGGGCATACAAGGTGAAACTTGTTCAACTGGTTTAGACTGTAGGCGTTGGCAGATGCACACAGTCGTATTGTTTTTTTCACGAGCTGTCGTAATTGTGGAATCCAGTATTGTTCCCTTATTTGAGTCAGTGTGTCTTGTACTCCTCCGTGGAAGACTTTTTCGTGAGCATGATTGATGATTAAAGTAACGAGGTGACAGTCTTTCGGTAGGAGGATTTGATGGCGAGAACCGTACGAGTCGTCCGTAATCTAAACTTTTCCTTGAACCCGAAGCAGCCCGTTGTTGTCGAGGAAAAATCTTAATTGTCCAACTGGACTTTGGGAACGAATCGGATTCTCGTTTGCGACGCAGCTGGCTTCGTTACCAAAGTGAGCTCTCTCTTCTACGCGAATCAAGTAGCACTCCGCCTGTTGAATTTCTTAAGCAGACAGCTCCTCGAACCTATCACTTTCCTTCCTCAACTTTTTACCATATCGGAAAACCCATGCCATTACTCTTACAAGTTTTGTGAGGCTGCTGAATCATTCGTTATCAATCAGCGTTGGCATCAATGTTCTCGTGATAACAGCGTGGATATTGATTTCTGGCCCCCTCTCAGCGGCCTTGAGTTTTCCGTTTTCGAGGTCAAGGTTTCCCCTGAATTCAGGCCAAAATATATGAGACATAGAAAGCCATACGGGTCCATACCACCACAACTGTGATTTACTCAGTTTGTGTACAGTCAAGCCTCGAGTGAGCAAATCTGCAGGGTTTTCTTTTCCGGGACAAAATCGCCATCGAGAACATTCTGTCAATTTCTGATCTCCTGCGTCCTGTTCCGTACGAAAGCCTTCCAAAAAACTGGGTCGTTGTAAATCCAGCAAAGTGTATTCTGGGAATCTGACCAAAATGTTACTTCACCAATGCCCAGGTCGCAGCTCTTGATGATGTAGGCATATAAGCGGGCTGCAAGCAAAGCTGACATTCATTCCAGCCTCGCCAAGGTAACCGTCTTTAACGGTGCAACTCTTGTCTTTGCCATTAATAGTATAGTGTGGACGGTACCACTTGAGTCGACGGTACGAGGGCAGGCTACAGCACCGTATGCTGACTCACTAGCGTCGGAAAAGATATGCAGTTCTGCCTTTTGATAAGCGCCTTCGCTGCCTGCTGCGAGGAACCTGGGAATACTGATCTCATGTAGCATGGCTACCTCCTTGCTCCATTTTTTCCAGACAGTTGACAGCTTCATTGGCATGGTGTCATCCCAGCCGAGGTTTTCCCTCCAGAGATCTTGTAGGAAGATCTTCGCCCATACTATAAAGGGTGACAGAAACCCCAAAGGGTCGTAGATCCTTGCAACAGCTTGGAGCACAAAGCGTTTGGTAATTCGATGCTCCACCATAAACTGTAGAATATCCTGGGGCCTAAACAAAAATGTATCTGTCTGTTTGTTCCAATAAAGTCCCAGGACTTTCAGAGGTCCAAAAGATGAGCAAGTGATTTTTCGGAAGAAGTTGATTCCTTGTACGAAGACGGCAGATACAACGGGGTCGTTTCTGGCCCATTTACGAATGTTCATTGAAGCATCTTTGAAGATTTCAATTATCTCTTTATGCATTTGAATAGCTTGTTCAATGGTGTCAGCGCCAATAAGAAGGTCATCCATGGAGCCTTGCAATAGCCGGGCTGTCGAAGGAAAGCGATTTTCTTCAGACTTGAAGTGGTGCTTTAAGGTTGCAGTCAATAGGAACGGACTTGAAGTAGCTCCAAAGGGCACTCTCGTCATTCTCCGAACTTCTGTTTCCGGCAGTGCGCTGTCCACTTTAGGTGAAGTCTTGAACCACAAAAAGCGAAGTGCATCTCTGTCGTGTTCTTGCAGGCCAATATGAAGAAACGCCTTCTCAACATCAGCATTCATTGCTATCTTGTAGCGTCGGAAACGAAGCAGTAGCGTCACTACGTCGGGATTTAGATTTGGGCCGGCTTCTAGATTGTCGTTTAAGGACTTCATCCCGGATTCGTGAGACGAAGCGTCGAACACGATGCGTACCATCGTAGTAGATCGGTCCTCTCGTATGACGGCTCGGTGTGGAATATAATACCGGAGTCCAATTGGTTGGTCTTCTTTTATAGGTACTTTTTCAGCATATGCCTCTTCGAGGTACATTCAAATTGTTGCTTCGTATTGTTTTAAGAGCTCACTGTCTTTGTTAAGCTTCTTCATCAAAGTGTGCAGACGTTTGAGTGCAACTGCGTAGTTTTCAGCCAGATCAACCCTTTCGTTCCATGGTAGCACCACTTCATATCGATTGTTTTTTTATTGATGTTGTTCTCAAAATTCGCCATCACCGATTCAGCGACCGTCGTTTCTTCCTTTTCGGCCTGGATACCGGTGCTTTCTATATCCCAGTAACGAGTCAAAAGTTTCGAGATATCTTGCTCGGTCACTGTGGATCGTAGGACTGCAATACTGGCACACTGTGTAACATCGGCTGCAGTAGACAATGGTCCTTGCACAGTCCATCCCAGTTTCGTCTTGACAGCTTTCAACTTTTCGAACACAGGCTTCACAGTACCCGTTACTATATCCCAATAATAGTCTGACCCAATAAGGTCCGCAATCTGTTTGTCTTCTACTTCTTGTAAAGAGAGAGCTCGCGTATCCAAGTGCATCTTGTTAATTTCTCTTATAACGTTTTCTTCTGGTACCGAAATGCATTCAGTGCATATCGTGTCGACCACCAGCGCCTCTATTGAAATCGGAAGCTTCTGGTTCGCAGGGAGAATCGATACACGTACCTTCTTCATGGTTTTTCGTATGTTATCACCCCCGAACACACCGATGGCTAACGTTTCCTCTTCCCGCCTATCAACTTTTCATAAATTGTATCACCACCCCATCTTGCGCGACGAACTTATTTTGCAACCCCAATATTTTTCCAACTGTGTCGATCACCGTCACAAGGTTGGAATTATCACCTATCGTACTAACACAGCTGCGCAGTCGTTCCTGCCTCGTTCTTCTCGCGAGTGGAACCACCTTCCCCCTGAAATTGTTGCTAATAATGACAACCATCTTTTTCGTGATACCGTAGCTAACATTGTATACGCAGGACCTATTTAATGTATTTTTATTTGTACGCTGACTTTTGCTTATATTCGTACTAACGCTGTATTTTTCCCTCCCCACCATGTACCATGTGTTATTCAATGTAATCCACTCCCCTCTGTAATGCCATTTGGCCCTGAGGGTATTATAAATAAATAAATAAATAAATAAATAAATAAATATAAGTTCGCATCCAAGTCTTCCATAAGCTTTGGTTGTAATGAAGCTTCGCTGACTGCCGCCATCAAAAAGGACTCGGTAGCAACCGGATGATTTGGTGCCCAATACGGTGCTGTCAGACTCTGGAGCATTACGACTGACCTTGCCTGCTTGGAGACCAGATTGACCGATGCAGATATCATCTTCTTGTCGTTTTTGATGTCATCGGATGCGCAAATAGATGTTGCGTGCCTTCTTGCGCACTTGCCACATTTTAACCGGCTTCTGCAATCTTTTGCCATGTGGACCTGCTTTAGGCAACGAAAGTATCGTCCAGTTTTGATGAGCATCTTCCTTTTTTTTAGAAGTCGATATTCTTCGTATCACAGACTTCGGCAAGATGCTTTTCAGACCGGCAGAACAGGCATTGTTGTGGACGTTTTGTTGAGCTTTGTAGAGCAGCTGTCATAAAAACGTCACGTGGATGACTCTGTTTTAGTCCTCCCTTATCTGGGGCTCGACGAGTTTCTGTTATGTCTTGTTTAGCAACAGCTTCCTGACAAGTGAGCTGAAGTTCGAAGAATTCTAGAAGCATTCGAAGGTCGTTATCTTCTAGAACCGTTACACGGTTTGAATTGCATATTGTGTATTCGAAAAGGATGCAGCCGATGAGGATGCCTTGTGCACCTCGTGGAAACACAGCACCATGTCCGTCGGTAGAACTCTTAGCAGGATTTCCCTAAGCATGGAGCAATAAGTTGTCGAGTTTGTGCCAAGTGCCTTGAGGCTTCGAATATGAACCTGTACCTTGTCGTAAAGTTGCCTCAGCTTACGAACGTCTGTTGAAGACGATACCGGCTTTAGATCCAGCAAACCTTGAAAATGGTCGTGCACTATGATCTGTTCATCTCCGAAAAGCCTCTTTAAAATTTCAATAGCGTCTTTATAGCACTCTTCGGTAGCTTGTCATCCCGATATGGCCGACGCGGCTGCTCCGGTAACCAAACTGTTGAAGTAGTTGAACTTGTCAGCTGTGCTTAACTCGCTGTTGTTGTGGACTGCTGATGTAAACTGCGTCCAAAATCTCGGCCATAGTCTGTGGTTACTATCAAACTTTACGAGTTCTAGTTGGAGGAGCTTGCTTTTGCCAGATGATAACTGGTGAACGTTCGTAAGTAGTGGGGCTGGAGGAGCCAGACATTCATTCAGCTTGACTCGTAGATTCGCTGTGAGTAACAGCCTTGTAGCGGTATTCTCCAGCGTCTAACTTCTCACTGTCCAACAGGTCGTCTGGCGTCTCCTCAAAAATTGCCTCATCCACTTTTTCTATCTGACCTTAAAATGAGCTTATTCGGTCGAGGTATACACTTACTGCTGCTGCCGTGACGGCTCGATTTCTTCGCAAGTGGTCTTCCGCCTCGGACAACAGGACATCCAGTTGGGACCGCAGGCTTTGGCGTCGTCTAAGATAGTGTGCCATTCTGCCACCCGCAGTCGATGTATCTCGCCAAGATCGCAGGCGCTGTCTTCCGGGGTGTTGCGGCTCCTAACGTAATTGGCGTCGTCAAAGGTCCCGGGTTTTCGGCACCATGTGTAGGACCTCTGAGCCTTTCTGCTGCGGCGCGGCTCACATCAAGCCAAAACACGTCTTGCCAGATGAAAGGCTTTAATGGAACTAAAAAAGAAAGAAAACGACAAGGGTGAGCCTGCGCTGCCACGAGGCCAAGCGTCAGCTCGTGAGGAGGCTCAATAATGATGATGACTGCTATTCTGCTGCGAGTGATGAATAAAAGAAGTCACAACAGTTCTACCGGACGGACAGCGAGACAAGACTGGGATTTATCTACCGGCGAATACGCAGTCACGGCGCATTACGTCATCGGTGGCGGATCTACTAAAGGACCATGATTGATTGATATGTGGGGTTCAACGTCTCAAAACCAATATATGATTATGAGAGATGCCGTAGTGGAGGGCTCCAGAAATTTCGACCACCTAGGGTTTTTTAACGTGCACGCAAATTTGAGCACATGGACCTACAACATTACCGCCTCCATCGGAAATGCAGCCGCCACAGCCGGGACTTGATCCCGCGACCTGCGAGTCAGCAACTGAGTACCTTAGCCATTAGACCACCGCGGCGGGGCCTATACTAGCGGACCAGCACGACAGCGGATTCTTCAGAGGGCACGGCACGTATCCGACTAACAACATGCCTAAGATTTTGCTTGCGCCTATGCAGGTTATGCTGCGTCTTTCTGCCTTCACATTGCCGTACTGCCTCGGAACTGCTATCGTTCTACCGGACGGACAGCGAGACGAGACTGAGATTTATCTACCGGCGAATACGCAGTCACGGCGCATTACGTCATCGGGGGCGGATCTACTAAAAGACCAGCACGACAGCGGATTCTTCAGAGGACACAGCACGCATCCGACTAACAACATGCCTAAGATTTTGCTTGCGCCTATGCAGGTTATGCTGCGTCTTTCTGCCTTCACATTGCCGTACTGCCTCGGAACTGCTATCGTTCTACCGGACGGACAGCGAGACGAGACTGGGATTTATCCACCGGCGAATACGCAGTCACGGCGCATTACGTCATCGGTGGCGGATCTACTAAAAAACCAGCATGACAGCAGTTTCTTCAGAGGACACGGCACGCATCCGACTAACAACATGTCTAAGATTTTGCTTGCGCCTATGTAGGTTGTTCGCACCCCAGCGGCGCACCCAGTGCTACTCGCTACCGCGTTTGTCGCAAACAATTTCTGGCAACCGCATTATTACCGGTCTTTCACCTTAAGAGACTGCACAATAAGAGGTATGCGTATACATGAGATTATACGGGAGGGTAAACGGGAGTAGAAAAACACCATATTATAAGCCGTTCTGCACTATAAGCGGTTATGTTATAAGTGGTCTACACTGTATGCGGCACGACCGCTAGATTTTTCTGCTTTTTTAACAGGTACTTCTTGACCTGCCCGGCCTGTTACCAACTTGATTCCCCACTTTTTCTTGTGGCCTAGTTACCATGGGATCAGGCAAATCCACGCTGTTTATTCTGTCTACTTGTCGTGTCACGCTTTCTTCCATTCTGTGAGGACTCGCCTTGTTTGATCGTAGACACGAAACTGCTGTAGCAACCTTTACTACTTTCAAATGCCCTGATGAATAACTTCGAATTTATTTTTTCCCACATGGCCGAAATTCCCAGCAAATATGACCAGAAGTAACAAACAACATCAAGTCTAAAAACTCACCTGGCTCTGCTGAGCAACCTCAAATGTAGACCTAAAACCTTTGTCTTCTTTTCCGAGCAGCTCAAGTATATCGCCCACTGATTTGCATACTCCCTCCACGTCTTTCACCACCAGGTAGTCATCCAGATACCTGAGGATTCTAACATCACTTTTGTTCCAAGACTTCATTGATACATCCTGAAGAAACATTGCTCAAAACAGGTGCAGTCTGCGACCAAATGCAGATTCTTTTCTTCTGCAAGTTTTATGTATATTGAAAAACTAAAACCTTGGATAATAAATAACTAGTCAAAATTTTGAGAAATGAACTACAGTAGAATCTTGTTACAACAAACTTCGTGGGACAGCCGAATTTAGTTCGTTATTCTGAAACATTGTAGTATTGAGAAATGATGTCCGTAAGTAACCCAACAACGAAAAGGAGGCACCTTTGCAGGAGGTGCACATGTTGGGGCTAAAAAATAAACAAAAACATGGCACCATGTCGAAAAAGTTCAATCCTTAAAGACGTCCGTTATCTTCTTCTGGCTAGTAGAAAGCAGACGTTGGTGCATGTATGGGTCAACATCCACAACCTTCCTAAGGATGTCATCGGGTACACCCTTACAGCACTTTAGATACTACTGGGTCTTCTCAATGAAGACCACAATATCCGAGATGGAAATAGTCTGTACCGTTGTGCCAGTATGTGCATATGCAGTGTCGTGCTCGTCAACACTAGAGCAATCTTGCTCCCGCACTTGACTGAGGATTTCTTCACAGGTGAGCTCTGCGGATGTAACCACTGCGCATTCAGTGTACACGTAATGCTCGAAGATTACCACAGCGTGTCATGTTCGTTGGACCTCACTCCCCAGTCCCCGCAGCTCCTACGTCCTACCACAACACTGTCCGCTCACACACTGCCCACACTGGACCGATGTCCGCTGTTGCCACTTCATCCAGGGGGCGCCGCAAACTCTCCTATTAATACCAATGGACGTCCTCACTCCTGTCCCCCCCTTGAAGCGTGAAGCTCTCGCCCTGCTGACTATGAAGGATAGTATTTGGCGAGTTGGTCGGCATGGGCCTCTCCACAAGCTTTTCCAATCTGCAGGAGGGCGTGCTTGAAGGTATTTGGACCAACACGTCTGTAGATGCAGAATGGTCCACTTCACTTTGGTGCGAGCTTTGACGAGATGCCCTTTGCAGCGTCAATGAGTATGCTGGTTTCATGCAGGACAAGATCACCTTCCTCCAAAGTCGTGGCTCGCCGTCGCTGATCGTAGTGCTGTTTCTGAGCATGCCAAGCATGTTGCTGATGCTGCCGTGCAGCATTCATGATCTCCGCCAAATGGGACTGAAGTTGTGCTGCGAATGCTTGGGAAGCCGATGCAGCTGGCTGGGCATCCTGCTTCTCTTTAGTAGGTTGCCAGAGGGTTCGTAGTTCATGGTCATAGCAGAGGAAGGCTGGAGTGTACCCAGTAGCAACACTTACGGCAGTTCGCATTGCAAAAGCAATCTCAGAAGTGCGTCGGTCCGAGTTTTTGTGCTCATTGAAGTATGCACGAAGGCACTGCTTCACGGTGCCATTATGCCGTTCAACCATTTGTCCTGCTGGCCTCTAGGGTACAGTGCGGCGCTCCGAGATGCTCCATCGCCTCAGGAAGTTCTTCCATAACTTACTAACAAAGGGTTTCCCGTTATCGCTAGAAATAGTAATAGTGTGATGTAACGCCCTGCAAGAGTCGCATCCCCCCCTGCAAGAGTCGCTTCCCCCGGCAAAAAAGAAGGAACGTGCACGCGTAGGCGCTTCCTCTACTTCAAAGACCTAGATGGCGTGAGAAAAGGACCTCGATATTTTATAGTGGAACTGCCGCAACTTTCTCATAATAGGACCTCTCTCCACCAATATTCTCTCACCCGCCAAACATTACCCCATTTTCTCCTTATACAGGAGACTCTGGCGGCCCTTGCCGTCTCGGGCTACCGTGCATATCACGCTACGACGGGAACGTCACTTGCGTCCATTTATGTACGCAATGACGTTCTCGTTGAACCACTAGATGTACCCTCCCCCCTCCTGAAACATTTAGTTGGTGTGGTCTTGAAGTTGTTTGCACTCTCGTAATAGTATAACGGTTTGGAGCGGTCGTGTAGCGGCAGACAATTTTTTTTCGGAGGGGGGGGAGAGTTCGCGGAATCGATAACATCGCTGTGACTGTTTCACTTCGCGTTCATCGCAGCTGTATCATCGACAATGCAAAGTTTATGTTCCGGCAGTCAAGATTCCATAGTAGAGCTATGAAATAATGTAAGTGCTCGCCGTTGGAGCCAATGGAATAGTGCAGTGAAGTTCGCTACAACTCTGTTGCTGTTACACTTACTTTTTATATACCTTAAAGTTTAATGTGTGTGCTGAAAGTCCTACTTCTTCCAGTACGTATTCAATTAACATATGATCGAATTTTACTATTGCATATATGCTCTATGTGAATGCATTCATAATGCGCCTCGACGAAATTATGTTTTTCAAAGCGTAGCAGGGTGCAAAATGCGTCCGTTAGCAGTCCATTTACAGTTATTGTAAAAATTTTCTTGTATATTATTCTAAGAAATGAGATGTAGAAAAAAATATTGTTATTATGTTCTACTTCAGTTGAAGTATGAGATTTACTTGAAGTTCAAGAATGTGTCTAGTGATCCCGAGGTAAAAAAAGGCTCATGTGTAACAGGCCTCTCCGAAAGGTGCTTGCATTTTCATGTTGCGTTGCTACACTGCCAGGCAGGGCCTTAATTTTCGAGATGACTACGCTGCGGCTCGTGCTGTCAATTGCATGTATCCCATTGAGTTCCGTTGTCCCGTAAAAAGCTGAATACACATGCCGTTCAGTTGATTGCAGAACGAAACCTGGGCCAGCGTATCTTGAGATAAGGCATATCATAGTTCCGATTGGAATAGGATTGCTTCTTGCTTTTGTTCCTCGATCTGTCTTGTTTGGTTTCTAATATATATTGTGTTCGTATTAGTTGATATTCAAAGCAGATATATGCAAGCACACTATGCACGACATGCATACATGCATGCGTGCGTGTGTGTGCGTGTATATGCATTCTTACTAATATTCAGGCACCTCTAAGTGCGGAAGGGTTGCGGCGATGGCGTAGTGGTTAGAGCATCCACCTCGCATGCAAGAGGTCCGTGGTTCAAATCCCGGTACCGCGCAGTTCCCAACCGGATTAAAAAAATCCGCGTGTTGATGGAACTGCATTAAGAGGCCTGGGGTGCGGCCTCACCGGCAAACACCGCCAAGAACGCACTCCCTCACCAGAGAAGGATTGGCCACCCTGGTGCAGTATCTGGCCACTACCTCCCACATGCTTACGTCAAATAACTCACGGCCCTCAGTCCCCAGCAGCTGCGGAGCAACTGACCACGGCGGCGGTCAGATCTGCAACGCAGCAGAGGGTGCTAAGAATCTCTGGATCCGGACAGGCCGCCATTGGAACCTGAACTTGGCAACGTTTAACGCTAGAACCTTATCTAGTGAGGGAAGTCTAGCTGTACTATTCGAGGAGCTAGAGGGTGTTAAATGGGATATAATAGGGCTCAGTGAGGTTAGGAGGACAGATGAGGCCTATACGGTGCTACAGAATGGGCACGTCCTTTGCTACAGGGGCTTGGCAGACAGAAGAGAACTGGGAGTGGGGTTCCTAATTCACAGAAACATAGCTTGCAACATAGAGGAATACTATAGCATTAATGAAAGGGAGGTAGGTATCGTAATTAAACTGAATAAAAATACAAGATGAGGTAGTACAGGCTTACGCGCCTACATCCAGCCATGATGACACCTCAGTTGAAAGCTTCTATGAAGACGTGGAATCGGCAATGAGTAAGGTAAAAACACAGTATACTATAGTGATGGGCGACTATATTGCAAAAGTAGGGAAGAAGCAGCCTGGAGACCAGGCAGTAGGAGATTATGGCATCGGTACTAGAAACGCTAGAGGAGAGACACTAGTAGAATTCGCATAACGCAATTTACGCATTTTGAATACCTTCTACCGAAAACGAGAAAACCGCAAGTGGACATAAAGGAGCCCTAATGGCGAAAATAAGAACGAAATAGACTTTATAATGAGTGCACACCCTGGAATCGTGCAGGATGTGGAAGTGATTGGCAAGGTACGATGCAGTGACCATAGAATGGTACGGTCTCGAATTCGCCTAGACTTGAAGAAGGAACGACAGAAACTGATACGCAAGAAGCCAATCAGTCAGCTAGCACTGAGAGGGAAAGTACAGGAATTCAGAGTGTCGCTGCACAACAGGTACTCGGCTCTAAGTGAGGAAACCAACCTTAGCGTAGATACAATGAATGATAATCTGACGAGTATCATTACGGAGTGTGCAGTGGAAGTTGGAGGCAGGGTAGTTAGACATGACACTGGCAAGCTTTCCCAGGAAACGAAGAACCTAATTAAGAAGCGTCAAATCTTGAAAGTGTCAAGTACAACAGACAAAATGGAACTGGCAGAGCTTTCGAAGTTGATTAATAGACGTAAGGTATGCGATGTAAGAAGGTATAACATGGAGAGAATTGAACACGCTCTGAAAAACGGAGGAAGTGTCAAAGCATTGAAGAGGAAACTTGGGGTAGGCAAAAATCGGATGTATGCACTAAGGGACAAAGAAGGCAAAATAACTGCCAATATGGATAGGATAGTTAAAATAGCGGAGGAGTTTTACAGAGATCTCTACAGTACCCGAGACAACCACGACCTTAATACTATAAGAACTAGCAGTAACCCAGATTACACCACACCAGTAATGATAGAAGAAGTCAGAAAAGCTTTGGAGAGCATGCAAAGGGGCAAAGCTTCTGGTGAGGATCAGGTAACATCAGATCTGCTGAAAGATGGAGGACAGATTGTGTTACAAAAACTAGCCACCCTGTTTACGAGGTGTCTCCTGACGGGAAGAGTACCAGAGACTTGGAAGAACGCTAACATCATCTTAATACATAGAGAGGAGATGACAAGGACTTGAAGAATTACAGGCCGATCAGCTTGTTCTCTGTAGTATACAAGCTATTTGCAAAGGTAATTGCTAACAGAGTAAAGAAAACGTTAGAATTCAGTCAACCAAAGGAACAAGCAGGATTTCGAACAGGCTACTCAACAACTGACCACATTCATACTATCAATCAGGTAATAGAGAAATGCTCAGAGTATAACCAACCACTATACAAAGCCTTCATAGATTACGAGAAGGCGTTTGATTCAGTAGAAATATCCGCCGTCATGCAAACACTGCGGAATCAGGGCGTAGATGAAGTATATATAAACATTCTGGAAGAAATCTACAGGGGATCAACTGCTACCATAGTGCTTCATAAAGAAAGCAACAGAATACCAATCAAGAAGGGTCTAAGGCCGGGGGACACAATTTCCCCAATGCTATTTACCGCGTGCTTACAGGAGGTTTTCAGAAGCCTAGAATGGGAACAGTTAGGGATAAGAGTCAATGGAGAATACCTTAGTAACCTGCGCTTCGCCGATGACATTGCATTGCTGAGTAACTCGGGGGACGAATTGCAACTCATGATTACGGAGTTAGACAAAGAAGCAGAAAAGTGGGTCTTAAAATTAATCTGCAGAAAACAAAAGTAATGTACAACAACCTCGGCAAGGAGCAGCGCTTCGAGATAGGTAATAGTGCACTTGAAGTTGTAAAAGACTATGTCTACTTAGGGCAGGTAATAACCGCAGAGCCGAACCACGAGATTGAAGTAACTAGAAGAATAAGAATGGGGTGGAGCACATTCGGCAAGCACTCTCAAATTATGACAGGTAGATTGCCACTATCCCTTAAGAGGAAGGTATATAACAGCTGTATCTTGCCGGTATTTAGCTACGGAGCAGAAACCTGGAGACTTACAAAAAGGGTTCAGCTTAAATTGAGGACGACGCAGCGAGCAATGGAAAGAAAAATGGTAGGTGTAACCTTAAGAGACAAGAAGAGAGCAGAGTGGATTAGGGAACAAACGGGGGTTTAGGATATGATAGCTGAAATCAAGAAGAAATGGACATGGGCAGGGCATGTAGCGCGTAGACAGGGATAACCGCTGGTCATTAAGGGTAACTGACTGGATTCCCAGAGAAGGGAAGCGGGTTAGGAGGCGACAGAAGGTTAGGTGGGCAGATGAGATTAAGAAGTTTGTGGGTATAAATTGGCAGAAGCAAGCACAGGACCGGGTTAACTGGCGGAACATGGGAGAGGCCTTTGTCCTGCAGTGGACGTAGTCAGGCTGATGATGATGATGATGATGATGATTATGTAGGTTATGCTGCGTCTTTCTGCCTTCACATTGCCGTACTGCCTCGGAACTGCTATCGTTCTACCGGACGGACAGCGAGACGAGACTGGGATTTATCCACCGGCGAATACGCAGTCATGGCGCATTACGTCATTGGCGGCGGATCTACTAAAAGACCAGCACGACAGCGGATTCTTCAGAGGACACCGCACGCATCCGACTAACAACATGCCTAAGATTTTGCTTGCGCCTATGCAGGTTATGCTGCGTCCTTTCTGCCTTCACATTGCCGTACTGCCTCGGAACTGCTATCGTTCTACCGGACGGACAGCGAGACGAGACTGGGATTTATCCACCGGCGAATACGCAGTCACGGCGCATTACGTCATCGGTGGCGGATCTACTAAAAGACCAGCACGACAGCGGATTCTTCAGAGGGCACGGCACGCATCCGACTAACAACATGCCTAAGATTTTGCTTGCGCCTATGCAGGTTATGCTGCGTCTTTCTGCCTTCACATTGCCGTACTGCCGCGGAACTGCTATCGTTCTACCGGACGGACAGCGAGACGAGACTGGGATTTATCCACCGGCGAATACGCAGTCACGGCGCATTACGTCATCGGCGGCGGATCTACTAAAAGACCAGCACGACAGCGGATTCTTCAGAGGACACGGCACGCATCCGACTAACAACATGCCTAAGATTTTGCTTGCGCCTATGTAGGTTATGCTGCGTCTTTCTGCCTTCACATTGCCGTACTGCCTCGGAACTGCTATCGTTCTACCGGACGGACAGCGAGACGAGACTGGGATTAATCCACCGGCGAATACGCAGTCACGGCGCATTACGTCATCGGCAGCGGATCTACTAAAAGACCAGCACGACAGCGGATTCTTCAGAGGACACGGCACGCATCCGACTAACAACATGCCTAAGATTTTGCTTGCGCCTATGTAGGTTATGCTGCGTCTTTCTGCCTTCACATTGCCGTACTGCCGCGGAACTGCTATCGTTCTACCGGACGGACAGCGAGCCGAGACTGGGATTTATCCACCGGCGAATACGCAGTCACGGCGCATTACGTCATCGGCGGCGGATCTACTAAAAGACCAGCACGACAGCGGATTCTTCAGAGGACACGGCACGCATCCGACTAACAACATGCCTAAGATTTTGCTTGCGCCTATGTAGGTTATGCTGCGTCTTTCTGCCTTCACATTGCCGTACTGCCTCGGAACTGCTATCGTTCTACCGGACGGACAGCGAGACGAGACTGGGATTAATCCACCGGCGAATACGCAGTCACGGCGCATTACGTCATCGGCAGCGGATCTACTAAATGACCAGCACGACAGCGGATTCTTCAGAGGACACGGCACGCATCCGACTAACAACATGCCTAAGATTTTGCTTGCGCCTATGTAGGTTATGCTGCGTCTTTCTGCCTTCACATTGCCGTACTGCCTCGGAACTGCTATCGTTCTACCGGACGGACAGCGAGACGAGACTGGGATTTATCCACCGGCGAATACGCAGTCACGGCGGATTACGTCATCGGCGGCGGACCTACTAAAAGACCAGCACGACAGCGGATTCTTCAGAGGACACGGCACGCATCCGACTAACAACATGCCTAAGATTTTGCTTGCGCCTATGCAGGTTATGCTGCGTCTTTCTGCCTTCACATTGCCATACTGCCTCGGAACTGCTATCGTTCTACCGGACGGACAGCGAGACGAGACTGGGATTTATCCACCGGCGAATACGCAGTCACGGCGGATTACGTCATCGGTGGCGGACCTACTAAAAGACCAGCACGACAGCGGATTCTTCAAAGGACACCGCACGCATCCGACTAACAACATGCCTAAGATTTTGCTTGCGCCTATGCAGGTTATGCTGCGTCTTTCTGCCTTCACATTGCCGTACTGCCTCGGAACTGCTATCGTTCTACCGGACGGACAGCGAGACGAGACTGGGATTAATCCACCGGCGAATACGCAGTCACGGCGCATTACGTCATCGGCAGCGGATCTACTAAAAGACCAGCACGACAGCGGATTCTTCAGAGGACACGGCACGCATCCGACTAACAACATGCCTAAGATTTTGCTTGCGCCTATGTAGGTTATGCTGCGTCTTTCTGCCTTCACATTGCCGTACTGCCTCGGAACTGCTATCGTTCTACCGGACGGACAGCGAGACGAGACTGGGATTTATCCACCGGCGAATACGCAGTCACGGCGGATTACGTCATCGGCGGCGGACCTACTAAAAGACCAGCACGACAGCGGATTCTTCAGAGGACACGGCACGCATCCGACTAACAACATGCCTAAGATTTTGCTTGCGCCTATGCAGGTTATGCTGCGTCTTTCTGCCTTCACATTGCCGTACTGCCTCGGAACTGCTATCGTTCTACCGGACGGACAGCGAGACGAGACTGGGATTTATCCACCGGCGAATACGCAGTCACGGCGGATTACGTCATCGGCGGCGGACCTACTAAAAGACCAGCACGACAGCGGATTCTTCAGAGGACACCGCACGCATCCGACTAACAACATGCCTAAGATTTTGCTTGCGCCTATGCAGGTTATGCTGCGTCTTTCTGCCTTCACATTGCCGTACTGCCTCGGAACTGCTATCGTTCTACCGGACGGACAGCGAGACGAGACTGGGATTTATCACCGGCGAATACGCAGTCACGGCGCATTACGTCATCGGTGGCGGATCTACTAAAAGACCAGCACGACAGCGGATTCTTCAGAGAGCACGGCACGCATCCGACTAACAACATGCCTAAGATTTTGCTTGCGCCTATGCAGGTTATGCTGCGTCTTTCTGCCTTCACATTGCCGTACTGCCGCGGAACTGCTATCGTTCTACCGGACGGACAGCGAGATGAGACTGGGATTTATCCACTGGTGAATACGCAGTCACGGCGCATTACGTCATCGGCGGCGGATCTACTAAAAGACCAGCACGACAGCGGATTCTTCAGAGGACACGGCACGCATCCGACTAACAACATGCCTAAGATTTTGCTTGCGCCTATGTAGGTTATGCTGCGTCTTTCTGCCTTCACATTGCCGTACTGCCTCGGAACTGCTATCGTTCTACCGGACGGACAGCGAGACGAGACTGGGATTAATCCACCGGCGAATACGCAGTCATGGCGCATTACTTCATCGGCGGCGGATCTACTAAAAGACCAGCACGACAGCGGATTCTTCAGAGGACACGGCACGCATCCGACTAACAACATGCCTAAGATTTTGCTTGCGCCTATGTAGGCTATGCTGCGTCTTTCTGCCTTCACATTGCCGTACTGCCTCGGAACTGCTATCGTTCTACCGGACGGACAGCGAGACGAGACTGGGATTTATCCACCGGCGAATACGCAGTCACGGCGGATTACGTCATCGGCGGCGGACCTACTAAAAGACCAGCACGACAGCGGATTCTTCAGAGGACACGGCACGCATCCGACTAACAACATGCCTAAGATTTTGCTTGCGCCTATGTAGGTTATGCTGCGTCTTTCTGCCTTCACATTGCCGTACTGCCTCGGAACTGCTATCGTTCTACCGGACGGACAGCGAGACGAGACTGGGATTTATCCACCGGCGAATACGCAGTCACGGCGCATTACGTCATCGGCAGCGGATCTACTAAAAGACCAGCTCGACAGCGGATTCTTCAGAGGACACAACACGCATCCGACTAACAACATGCCTAAGATTTTGCTTGCGCCTATGTAGGTTATGCTGCGTCTTTCTGCCTTCACATTGCCGTACTGCCTCGGAACTGCTATCGTTCTACCGGACGGACAGCGAGACGAGACTGGGAATAATCCACCGGCGAATACGCAGTCATGGCGCATTACGTCATCGGCGGCGGATCCACTAAAAGACCAGCACGACAGCGGATTCTTCAGAGGACACGGCACGCATCCGACTAACAACATGCCTAAGATTTTGCTTGCACCTATGCAGGTTGGTTACTTTACAAAGGTTGTTTGTTATAGAAGTGACGATAGATTTTCGTTACTAGTTGCCACGCCCTGGCAGATGTTTCAGTATTCTTTGTCATTGCTGTACAACTATTTGAATCCTGCTGTAGGGCGATGTGGAGGAAAACCCTGGGCCCACTAATACACAAATGCTACAAGTTATTCTAGACAACCGAGGGGCCTCGGACCGTAAAATGGACGCACTGAAGGAAGAAATCAGTGCACTGCATGCTAAAACTGAGAATTTAAGTGGCTATCTTACGGTAATACAGGAAATGAATAAAAGAATTGAGATCCTAGAGCATATCGTGCAGGAACAAGCTGCTACCCTTTCAGATTCTGAAAACCGCAGTCGACGCAATAATCTTTTGGTTTTTGGTGTTCCCGAAAGCAAGGGAGCTTCAGCTGTTGATTTGAAGTAAGTCGTGGTCGATGCGATCTATATAGAAATTCTTGGTATAGAAATTCAAACGATTGAAAGAATCCATCGACTTGGTAAGGAAAAACATGGGAAAAATAGGCCCATAATCATGAAGTTTTATGATTACCGTGAGAAAGAAAGTGTTCTAAAAACTGCAAGAAACTTAAGGGGACAAATATAAACATAAGACACGACTACGCCCGAGATACGGTTGAAATAAGAAGCAAGCTATGGAAAAGCGCAGCTTCAGATAGGGCTAAAGGTGAGCAGGTCAAGTTGGTGCATGATAAGATTAAAATAAATGGTGATATATACGGCTGGGATGTCACTCGAGAAGAATGATACCTGTATGAAAATCATGCAGATAAACAGAAACAAAGAAATGCTCTTGAAGTTGGCGGTGCAGGAAGGATTGATTTGATTGATATGTGGGGTTTAACGTCCCAAAACCACTATATGATTATGAGAGACGCCGTAGTGGAGGACTCCGAAAATTTCGACCATCTGGGGTTCTTTAACGTGCACCCAAATCTGAGCACACGAGCCTACAACATTTCCGCCTCCATCTGAAATGCAGCCGCCGCAGCCGGGATTTGAACCCGCGACCTGCGGTTCAGCAGCCGAGTACTTTAGCCACTACACTACCGCGGCGGGGCCTCCGGTGCAGGAAGGAGCACTACAAGAAACGAGAGCATGTCATCTAACGCGCTAGGATCGCCCTTTTTTTACCACAGACATAGCTCCGGCTTCTTTTATTTAATGCCCGAAGCATCGTTAACAAAGTAACTGAACTTGAATACGTTTTGCTATCATGAAGTCCTCATGTGATGGCCATAACTGAAACATGGCTACACAGTTGTGTCTCTGATAACTGCATTGTGCCAGAAGGCTACAAAATCTTTAGATCTAATAGGAACTCGCGAGGGGGCGGGGTCGCTATCATAGTAAAAAACTCTGTTGTGGCCGCGCATGTTCGAAGCAATGTACCAGAAACAGTGTGGTGTAAAATTAGCCTTTTTAACGCATACCTTCTTGGTGTCGTGTATAGACTACCTGCAACAGCATCAGACTATCTTGATAAATTGAATATATTCCTTTGTGCTCATGTAAATGGGAACACCAGGCAAATTCTTACTGGAGACTTTAATCTGCCTCACATTGACTGGGACGCTTTTTTGCCCGGACACGTAGAGATTGATAGTGGCGAAAAGATGTTGGAAATTATGTTCGCTCATAACTTAACCCAAATAGTGCGTGAATACACACGGATGACATCTTCGTCTCGGTCAGTGTTGGACCTGGTGTTCCTTTCAAACAAATTGTGCAATTATAATATCTGTGTTGATGAGTGAATATCTGACGTTAGATTGGTCTCTGTTACTATTCCACTGAGTGTTTCACGAGCTAAAACCTATAAAACCGTGCAAGTAAAAGATTACACGAACGCGGATGACACTTCAATTCTTGACATGCTGGATAATTCATTTGGTCATTTTGCGCACGCATCCGAGCGCCAAACAGTTGAAGAATTGTGGCAACGTTTTAAAGTTATTAATAAATATTGCATCGACAAATTCGTTCCTAGTGGAGCAAAACAGACTAAAAAGCGCAATCCGTGGATAACACGAGATATTATTCACAAAAAGCGAATGTTAAAAAAGCTACGGAAGAAAAGAAACCATGACCCCGAGGATATAGCACGTGTACGAAAAGAATTGAAGAAATACTTGTTGGAATCTAAGCGCGCTTTTGTTTTTGGTCAAAAGTTGAGTTCTTTTTTTAAACATTCACCTCGCAAGTTCTGGCTTTATACGTCCGATCGGCGCGATAAAACTGACCAGCTGAAACGTGGAAATGAAATCGTGATGAAGAATGTTGATATTGCAGATAGTCTTAACATTTTTTTTTCAGTCAGTTTTTACAAGGCGCAGATGTGACACTGAAACAGAGGATGAAATATGCCACTTATCTGAGCCGATGGGTGAGATTACTATCAGTCGAGAAGGAGTATTGAATAGTCTATTGTCTCTTGATTCCAAAAAAAGCATACGGGCCTGATGAAATACCCACCCCTTTTTGCAGCGTTATGTGGAGTGGATATCTTACTACTTAGAAGTTATTTTTCAAAAGTCTATTTGTACTAGTTGAGTGCCATCGGGCTGGCGCACAGCTGTAGTTGTCCCTGTGTTTAAGAGTGGTGATCGGTTGTCCGCCAATAATTACCGTCCCGTATCGCTCACATCTATCTGCTGCAAAATATTGGAACATGTCGTTGTCAAGCATATCATCACATTCCTCGAAAATAAAAATTACTTCTATCCTTATCGGCATGGCTTTAGGAGTAAAGTCTCGACTACAACACAGCTCATCGAAACTATTCATGACTTTGCAAAAGCTTTAGATATGAATGAACAAATTGATGTCATGTGCATAGATTTCGCTAAGGCCTTCGATAAGGTACCTCACGACAGGTTACTTTATAAGCTTCACTGCGGTGGACTAAGTCAAGTTTCACTTAAGTGGATTAAAGCCTACCTAAATGACAGGAAGCAATTCGTGAAGATTGATAACTCTATGTCTAGCCCACTAGAAGTGTTTTCTGGGGTTCCACAAGGCTCGGCTCTTGGGCCCTTATTGTTTCTGATATATGTCAATGATATCGCACATATAGCAAAATCCCATGTTAAGCTCAAACTGTTTGCTGATGATTATTTAATTTACGTTCGAGTCACTGGTAGGAAGGACCAATTGAACACTGTCGAATGTCTAAAAGAATTTCACTCATGGTGTGAAGCTTCGGGAATGGAAATCAATTATTCGAAATCTACCGTCACCCACATTTATAGGAAAAAAACGATAATTCCATTTGAATACTGTATCGGGTATCACACCTTGTTAACAGTTAATGCGTTTAAGTACCTAGGTCTCACAATAACGCATAACCTAAGAGAGAGAGAGAGAGAGAGAAGTTTATTTACAGAAAGGCAGAGAGGTCGGCCTGAGCGATAGCTTGCTCTAGCCTGCTAGTCTACACTTAGACAAGGGAAAGGGGAAAAGAAAGATTAATGGATGACGATGGTGAGATAGAGAGGTGAGTATGTAGTGTTCTTTCTAGCTGAGACACATTTGATAGCCGCGCATATAGTCCAGTTGTTTACAAAAAGGTTATAACTGCTCTTGTGACCGCAGTTGTACTGTTGGTGTCTGGGCAAGGGTCCAACATGGTCTCATCAGTTGACCTACTGCGATATAGTTCAGTAGAAGAAATCAGTGTTTGTCGTTCACGTGCGTATGCTGGGCAGACACAAAATATGTGCTCAAGTGTTTCTGGCACATCACAGCGCTCACGATTAGGACCGGTGTCCCTGTGACCAATGATATGTGCGTAACGTATGGTGTACGCCACGCCAAGACGAATGCGGTGGATAATACTTGTGAGTTGCCGTTTTAATTTAGGGGGCATGCGGAACCTCATTTCCGGGTCCCATTTGTGAAGTCGCTGGTGTCGCCGTTCCGGTTTTGTCCAGTGCTGAAGTGCGTAGCTGCGCATCCCGCAGCGAAGCAGGGCGTTCATGTCAGCTCGTGAAAACGCACTGCGTACTTCAGGGGCACTGCTTAAGGCATTTTTAGCTTGAGCGTCTGTCTCTTCGTTTCCCATCACGCCGCAATGAGCGGGAATCCACTGGAAAGTTATAAGATGGCCATTTGTTGAAGCAACCTGAATAAGTTCTGTGATTTATATTGCCATGCTGTAATACGGACCTTGCCTTGCTTCATGATGCAATTAATGGTCTGCAAAGTGGGTTTGGCATCATAGAAAATCTTCCAGGCCCGAGGTCGCTCTCCGGAAATAAATCTTATTGCCTCCCGGATAGCGACAAGTTCTGCGGCATTTCATGTGGTTTTATGGTCCACATTGAATCGTCGAGCGATATCCATGCCTGGGATGACAAAGGCTGCGGCGGAGGTGTTTAGCGTGGTGGATCCGTCGGTGTACACGTGCAGAGAATTACTGTATGCTGTATAAATGTGATATAGGGTCAGTTGTCTGAAGCCAACAGAAGAAATGAGCGACTTCTTCGTAATTCCAGGTATCGTAAAACCAACAGGTGGTTTAGGCAGGACCCATGGAGGCACTGCAGGGGCATTTGGCGGGGAAAACCTTGCTGGTATAATATTTTCATGCCGCGATATTACTCTTGAGAAACTGCAATCTGGGTGAGTGGCGGGTAGTACTGACAGTGGGTGCTGTCTGTGTCTGCTCAGCAATCGGAGGTGAACTCTAAGTGGCTCACAGATCATGTATACACTGATGGGACAGGCCCGAGCTTCTGCGATTGTCCCATTTATTTATTATTTATTTATTATTTTATTTATGAACACTGTAATCCCTACTAAGGATTTTCGCAGAGTGGGTTACATGAATTATATGAATGCTCAATATGCAGACAAACAAATTTTCAAAACAGGAAGATAAAAACACACAGAAACAAAAGTACGCACAAAGCAACCTAAATATGCAAAAATTCGAATGTTTATGGGAACAGAGCTTAATTGTCATGCTATATTAAACACTATTATCGAGGCTAGAAGAAAACAATGTTAAGGATGGCTGTATAACTTCGGTGTTGGTTAGTTTGTTCAAGTCGTTTATAGTTCGTGGAAAGAACGAATATTTAAAGCAGTTGGTACGGTTTGCATAAGGTGTTATTGTGCGCTCATGCTTTTGTGGAGTTGCATATCCAAACGAAAATGAAAGAATTTCGGAAATGTCTATCTTGTAATATCCCTTTATTAGTTGATATAGAAATTTTAGTCTAGATACGCAGTTTCTTTCTGTTAGTGTTGGTAGATTAGCTCGAGCTGAAAGTTCCGTGATTGAAGTGCGCCCTAAGCTGTTATAAATAAAACGAATGGCCTTTTTTGTACTATTTCTAGCTTGTTGATATTAGTTTTGGTAAAAGGGTCCCATATAATGGAAGCATAATCCAGAGTCGGTATAACTATTGTTTTATAAGCCAGAAGGCGGACGGAGGAAGTAGAGAGTTTCAATGCCCTTCTCAGGAAGAACAGCTTACGCATTGCAGTGTTAGTTACTGTATTAATGTGTTTCGTCCAGTTTAGGTCATCTGTGATCCATATGCCAAGGTACTTGTAATGTGGGACTTGGGAAAGTTTAGTATGGGTAGTAGAGTACTCGTATTCTAAAGGATTCCTTTTATTAGTTCTTTGCATAAACACTGTTTTTTCGAAGTTAATAGCCATTTGCCATTCATCACACCAGGAAGACACTTTTTGTTGAGCATCATTTAACACGTGTTGGTCTACGGGACAGCATATTTCGTTATAAAGTACCCAGTCATCAGTGTAGAGTTTGATTTTAACAGGGATGCCATCGACAATATCATTAATAAACAGGAGCAAATAAGTGGTCCTAGCGCTGAGCCCTGAGGAACGCCAGAGTTAACAAGCTGTCTATGTGAGCAGAAATCAGCAAAAACAACAAATTGTTCGCGTTTTGTGAGATATGCAGAAATCCAGTTAACTACTTGGGAATTGTTGATTATTCTACCTATCTTATATATCAGTTTAGTGTGGGATACTTTATCAAAGGCTTTCGAAAAGTCCATAAAAATAACGTCAGTTTGTGCTCTACTATTTATTGATTTGGCAAAGTCATGTATTGTTTCAACTAACTGAGCGTTTGTCGAATAACCTTTCCTAAAACCATGCTGGAATTTGGTAAGAACGTCATAGTTGTCTAGAAATTCGCAGACGTGATTGTAAATGTTATGTTCCAGAATCTTGCATACCGTACATGTTAATAAATCGGACGATAATTTTTAACGGAGTTCTCATTTCCGGTCATGTGAACTGGTTTAATTCTAGCGGTTCCCCAGTCTCTTGGTATTTCTCCATTTTGTAAAGACTTGCGAAAAATGACATGAAGGTATTTTGACACCCACTCAGCGTACCTTTTCAAGAATCCATTAGGAATATTATCAGGCCCTGGTGATTTTTTTGGCATCAAGCCTTAGCAGAAGATTAAATATACCACTTTCAGAAACAATGACATCAGACATCGGTGGTAGGGATGCATGAAACACAGGGGATATACCAGTTATCTTGGGTGAACACCGATTTAAAATGGTTGTTAAAGGCATGGGAAATTTTTGCGCTATCGTGAGTTAGGCAGCCATCAACTTCAAATGTATCACATTCAGCGGAGTGTGGAGAAATCGAACGCCAAAATTTCTCGGGAGACGTGGTGATAAAGCTTGGTAATGATTCACCGCAATAGCGCTTTTTATCAGCAGCTACTTGGTCTTTAATTTGTAAAGAAATTTCCGATATTTCTTGCATTATAAATGATGTTCTGTTGTTTGTTAACCTTTTCTTTAAGCGCTTCTGTCGCCTTTTAGATTGCAATGTCTCCCTCGAAATCCATGGGTTCTTACCCTTACATTTTTTTGTAATCTTGGGTACAAAACAATCGATACATTCATTCACAATCTGTTTAAATCTGTCCCAAAGGTGGTGTACATCACAAGTACTATTGCAGAAATCATCAAAATTAAAGGAAAGCAGGTCAATTATTGACACATCATCAGCAAGAGAGAAATTCGGAAATGACAAAATTGTACGATTATTGTTTATATAAGTATTGGCTAGAGTAAGCAACACGGCCTTGTGGTCTGAAATTCCCGAAATTACTTCGCAGTAACTTTTGGCACTAATGAATTCACTTACTAGAAAGAGATCTAGTACTGATTTGCAATTTTCTTGGATTCTAGTGAAGTCTGTTACAATTTGAAATAGGTCAAAAGTGAAAGCAATGCTTAGCATTGCTTCTCCCGAAGTGATCATTGTGATTATTGAGCGAGAAAGTCGGCCAGTCTATATTCGGCAAGTTGAAATCTCCAGCCAGAATAACTTTGTCACCAGGTTTTATATTCGAATGTAGATACTCCTTTAACGATTCCAACATGTCAATAGACGAGTTAGGGGGTCTATACATGACTGCTATTACATATTCAACCTTACCGTGGTAGCGCTTTGCAGAATATGCACTCCACGTCAGTCAAGTCAGACATTCTCACTATACGCAAACGTTTTTTAAAAAGAATGCAAACATCTCCTCCTGTGCTGCCTCGGTCTTTTCGAATTATAGTATATCCGGCAGGAACAAATTCGCTGTCGTATATTGATTCATGTAGCCAAGTCTCAGTGAGAACTGCGATGTCGGCATCGTGTATACTATAACACAGTAAAAATTTTTACACCCAAAAGGGTGTAAAAGGGTGCTTTTACGAGAAAGCACCCTTTGCAACACCCTTTAACATACCAATAATAACTAACCTGCAGCACGAAGCAAAAGGGGTTGCTGAGCATGGTGCCGGTTTCGCTGCTGCCATGCCCACTGGCGATGTCCGGTGTTCGTCCGTCCTTTATAATGCTTCGGTCCGTCACGTGATGGCATATCACCGACGTGGTCATCCATGTCGGCGCAAGCGCAGCTCTGCAGTGCAGCGATGAGTCAGCGACGATGCAGTGTGTAAATCTCTCGCTATCAGTAGACAAGGTCCCGTCAGGCACGCCGATGTCGTTCGCACATGCCACCCCAGGATGGAAAGCGGATAACATCAGCCGCGCCGTAAAAAGGACCTGCAGCACGAAGCAAAAGGGGTTGCTGAGCATGGTGCCGGTTTCGCTGCTGCCATGCCCACATTTGTTGAAGTACAGCGCGGTAGACCCAAGCATATTCGTAAGCATTGAGCTTGAGCACTCTCTAGCGTCTTCACACAACTAGGTCTCATATTGGAGAGCATCGGCACGCTGTATCGAATGTATCCCACAAATAGAGCATTGTACATTTGAAGTAGCGATGATTCTGATGGGCCCCATCTTGCTCCTGCTACATGGCGAAGAACGAGAGCAAAGCTGTTCAATTTAGATTTAAGTACTGCGACATGCCTCGTTCACGATAGATCTCTGTGTACGACAACCCCAAGGAACTTGTGGTGCGTTACAGCAGGTATCGCTGTCCCATTAATAAATATCGGGTATTGCGACATATGCTTGCGCGTGAACGCAAGCACTGCGCATTTGTCGATTGAAAGAGTGAGCCCCTGACGTCGTAGATATTTGTATGTGATCATCACTGCACGCTGTAGTCGAGCTCGCGATTGCAGACGAGTAGTTACGGATGCCCTATGCATATGTCATCAGCGTATGCACTGATCTTCACCGTGCTGGGAAGTTCTGCTGCTAGGCCGATCATTGTGACATTGAATAGGACCGGCCTGAGAACACCCCTTGGGGAACACCACGATGAACCTTATATCGATCGGTGTCTCCGTTATTAGTCGTCATGAAAATGGTGCGGTCCCTAAGGTAGCTAAAAAACCAAGCATACAGTCGTCCACCGATGTCAAAATCTTCCAGTGCGTCATGCGTCAAGGATCGCATAATGCAGCACATTATCGTAGCCACCCTTAATGTCTAGGAAGACTGCCGCCACTAGTCTGCGTCGGCTTCTTTCCTCTTCAACGCTGGTGATCAAGTCTACCGCACCATCAATGGCAGATCGGCCTCTTCTGAAGCCGTTCATAAATGCAGGAAAGGAGATGTTGCTCTCTAGAAGCCACTCTAATCTTGACAGTACCATTATTTCCATTACTTTCCCGACGCAGTAGGCTAAGGCGATTGGTCTGTAGGAGGAAAGTGCATAAGGACACTTCCCCGGCTTAAGCACTGCAATAATGCGACTGCATTTCCAATTAGCTAAGACTTCTCCTGACTCCCATGAGGTGTCATAATGAGATAACAGGATACGTCGTGCTTTTGTACCAAGATGGTGGAGTGCAGCATACGTGATTCGGTCAGGTCCTGGTGCCGATGATCGGCGGGAGGCAGAAATCGCAGCGTCAAGCTCGTGCATTGTAAAACGTACATCAAGGCGCTCGTCAGACGATGGAGGCGCAATGGTAGTAAGAGGCTCATTAGTGGCAAGACCATCAGTGGTGTCCATGATGAGGCTACAGTAGTCACTGGCTATCTCAACTTCTGTCCGCCCCGGATGTAGAGCAACAGCTTGAAATGGTTGACGTTATTGGGGAGTTGTCTGAAAATTTCGTACCACCCGCCAGATCATGGATAGAGGTTGCCTGGGGTCCAAAGATCCACAGAATTTTATCTAACGTTGCCTGTCAATCTTGTAAAGATGCCGAAGAACATGTCGTTGAGCTCGACGACAGGCGGAAAGGTCTGAAGGCGACTTTGCTCGTCTGTATTGGCGTTCGCACGGCGACGGATTGCACGAAGGGCCTCGTATTGGGAGTCAACTGCTGATCTCTGGATCGGAAGGTTAACCTGTTTGGTTGTGTCACGCAGTGAAGAAGCGATGATGTTCTCTACCTTGGATGGACCAGTCGTGTGCTCACAGCCAGACTTGACAGCTGCCTTGAACAGTGTACTGTCGGTTTGACGGATGTAGCGTGTATGCGTGCGGCGAAACCACCTGAACTGAACATAGGTTGGAAGGTGTTCACTGCCGCGAGTGTCCAAATCTGTGCACCAACATGCGGAAGACAGAAGGCTTCGGGAAACGAAACAGAGGTCGAGACAGCTGCTGTAGGACGTGCCACGAACAAATGTAGGTGATCCGTCGTTGAGTACGCTAAGTCCATAGTTGCATATAAAATTGGCCAAATCCCTTCCGCAATAATTCGTTGTAGTGCTACGCTAGAGAGGATGATGTGCATTAAAATCGCCAATCACAATGTGTGGCCTTTGTGCTGCTTGAAGAATGGTCCCCAGGTGGAAGCAGGTCATCTGTGCGCTTGGGTGTATGTATCCTCCTATTACTGAGAATTTCCGCTTTTTATTTGTTATAGTCAGGCTCACGTAATCATTGCTGGTATGCGACGTGACTTCATGTCTCAAGAACGTCAAATCACGGCGTATACGAACGAGAACTTTGCTCGTGCGTTGATCACTGCGGGACCAAATCCGGATATATCCAGATATACGAAAAGTTGAAACCATATTCGGTTCACATGTAACGATAAGAGGAAATTGATATTTAAAAACCCATTGTCTGAAGTCTGACAGACGGCCATTAGGCCACGAGCATTCCATTGCATAACAAGCGACTGGCGCATGCGTTCTTCGAACATCAATGCCATGTTCACTTACTGAAGAACCAGTAGAAGAGGCTCCAAAACCTCAAGCAGCTGCGCAGCCGCCTTAGCAGCGGGAGTGTTTAGGCTGCTGAGGATCTTACGCATCGAACCCATCAAATTTTTAAGCATAGCCTTGACATCTACGTGGTCCATCTTCTTGTTTTCTTCATTGGGGTAGGGGCACTATGTGATGATGGCGCTACCGTAGGTCTTGACGGTAGTGAAGGCCACTGAGTCTCCGACGTGGTGAGAGCCAATGACTGGTTACATTGTACTTGCGTGGACTGTCTTGGCATTTGAGTTTGGCGTGCGGTGTATTGGCATAGCCTAAAGTGGCACACACATATTGATAATGTTTGCTCTAGGGCCTCACAAAAATTGTACATATTAAGAAAAAAAACTGCAGGGTGCTAGTGCGGACGTAAAACTTCTTGCTTTTGAAACTTTCATACGACCGGTACTGGAATAAGCCAGTATTGTCTGGAGTCCCCACCAACAAGTGCTTGTAAATAAACTTGAACACATACAACGACTTGCAGCTTGCTGTATATGCTCGAGATATAAGCAGGACGATTCAGTCACAGAAATGCTACAACTATATGATCTGGAGACCCTACACAAGCGCAGACGCAAAAATAGATTAAAGTTTCTTTTTCAATTATTAGAAAGTGAGTTTAAATATAACAGAAATGACTACATAGAACAACCTGGGAAACGAAGCGAGAGGGCAAACCATACACGAGTACTGTAACCTTATTTTGCACGAACGAAGGCGTACCGTCATACTTTCTTCCCCGATGTCATTGAAGATTGGAATGGGTTACCGAGTAATATAGTCAATGCGGGTGATGTTAATGAATTTGTGCATTTACTTCATTTACATTTATGTGATTTAGTGTAAATATTATTACGATTGTTATTCGTTGCACTGCGAATCAGGGTGTGTTTTTTCGTTTGGAATGCAAAGCTTTCACGGATTTGTATATATGTATACCTGCTTTATCATTGCGAGATGTATAGTTACATCCTCAATTTGTTTGTAATGTGTTGTACCTTTCCTGTAATGACCCTCATAGAGGGTTGACAGTATTTTTAAATAAATAAATAAATAAACAAATAAATAAATATCTAACAGACAATATTGTCCACGAAAGTATAGGAGAAATAATTTACCGAATTGTATAGTAAATGTGAAGAAAGAAAAGTGGATGAAGAGATAACTTGCCGTGAGCAGGAAACGAACCTTCGGTTTTCGAATAACGCGTTCGATGCTCTACCACTGAGCTACCACGGCGACTATCCGCTCAGCCACTTTATTGGGTATACATGTGAATTTAAACTTGGATGGATGGATATGGCTGTACCCTTTAGATCGGGCGGTGGCTAGCGCCACCAAGCCGTAATACTTAACCGTAACCAAAAGCCGTAACCAAAAGCAAGATTTTTTTCTTTAAAAGGTGAGTTTGAGGATTCGTACTTTGCAGTGAAGGGTTTAATTTTCACTCGTGCCTTGACTTTAGCCACCAATCAGATAACCTCCTTCATGTTAAGTCTACCCGCTTAAAGTCTATTTTGCCCTCCCGGTCCCCAAACCCCAGTGGTTTGAAAAACTCTGCGCCGTCATCCTGAACTATAGGGTGGAGCCCTTTACAGAACATTATCAAGTGTTCGGCAGTTTCTTCTTCCTCTCCACACGCACTGCATACTGTGTCTACCCCTTCGTATTTGGCCCGATATGTCTTGGTTCGCAGTACTCCCGTCCTGGCCTCAAACAGTAGAGAACTACCCCGAGTATTATGATAGATCCCTTCCTTGGCAATTTCCTGCTTAAAAGTTCGATAGATCTCTAGTGCGGACTTCTTAATCATGCCCATTCTCCACATGTCCGTCTTCGTTTCCTTCACTTTCTTCTTAACCGATAGTTCTTTTTGGTTTGGCCACCTGCTGTTTTCTAAGTATTTACCAGTCAATTCACTGCTTCGCTTCCTCCATTTTGTATCGACATTCTTCATGTACAAGTAGCTGAAAACCTTCCTAGCCCAACGCTCCTCCCCGATTTCTCTCAATCGCTTCTCAAATTTTATCTTGCTGCTAGCTTCCCTGCCCTCAAATGATGTCCATCCCATATCACCTTGTACTCCCTGATTTGGTGTATTCCCGTGAGCTCCTAAAGCAAGCCTACTTATTCCACGTTGCTTAATTTCTAATCTTGCTTAAACTTCTGATCTGTTTGTGTTCTGATCTGTTTGTGTTCTGATCTGATTCTGTTCTGATCTGATGTGTTTTCACAGCACATGGAAGTGTCAGTCAGCGCCACCAGTAGCCATGACGGCGAGGGTGGCAAAATTTTTATGAGCCTGTTTGGCGTCACGTAGCACGTGAACGTATTACGAGCTGGCAGCTGACCAATAGTCCCTCGTATGAATCCAAAAGACACAGAGGCTGCAAGTACGAGACCCTCGTTAACAAGCAAGGGAAAGAAGGGTATCCTTAACGGCTCGTTTTTCTGTGTGTTTTCACAGCATAATAATCACATCGAAACAACAATAACACCAAGGTAACTATAGAGATATTTACTAGACCGAATTGTATAGTAAATGTAAAGAAAGATAAGTGGGTGAAAATATAACTTGCTGTGAGCAGGAACCGACTTTGCGACCTTCGAATAACGCGATGGCTGCGCTACCACTGAGCTACCACAGCGGCTACCCTCGCAGCCACTTTAGTCGGTATATATGTGAATTTAAACAAAAAAATTAGTCAGCGCCACCAGTAGCCATGGCGGTGAGTGTGGCACACTCTTTATGAGCTTGTTAGGCGTCGCGTAGCACGTGAACTTATTACTATAGCTTGCAGCTGGCCAATCGACTTTCGTATGTAACCTAAAGACATCAAGTCTGCCAGTTCGAGACCCTAGTTTATGAATTAGGGAAAGAAGTGTGTACTTAAGGGTTCAATTTATAGTGCTTTTACACCTTCGTAACTACATCTAACCAACAATAATGCAAAGGAAAGTGTAGGGCAAAATATTAGACCGAATTGTAGAATATGTGTTAAGAAAGAAAAGTGAGTGAAAAGATAAATTGCCGTGAGCACGAGCCGAACCTGCGGCTCTCGAATAACGCGTTCGATGCTGTACCACTGAGCTACCAAGGCAGGTATCCCTCTAGCTACTATATTGGGTATATATGTGAATTATGGCGTGGGAGTGTCCGACAGCGCCACCAGTAGCCTTGACGGCGAGTGAGCCACACTCTTATTGAGCATGTTTGGCGTCACTTAGCACGGGAACTTATTCCGAGCTGGACGCTGACCGATAGTCCCTCACATACAATCTAAAGACACCAAATCTACCAACACGAGACCCTCGTTAATGAATAGGGTGAAGAAGTACATTCTTATGGTGTGTTTTCACACCATAATAATGACATCCAACAGCCAATAATGCGAAGAAAAGTATTGAGGAAAATATTATACCGAATTGCAATATATGGGGGGATAAATATAAGTGGGTGGAAAGATAACTTGCCGTGAGCAAGGAGCCAAACCTGTGACCTTCGAATAACGCGTTCAATGCTCTACCACTGAGCTACCACGGCGGCTTTCCCCTGAGATACTATATATGGTATATATGTGAATTTAAACGCGGGAGTGTCAGTCAGCGCCCCCAGGAGCCATGGCGACGAGTGTGGCACACTCTTATGAGCTTGTTTGACGTCACGTAGCACGTGAACGTATTACGAGCTGGCAGCTGATCAATTGTCCATCATATGCAACCTAAAAGCACCAAGTGTGCCAGTACGAGACCCTCGTTAATGAGTTAGGAAAAAAAGTGAATACATAAGGGCTCGTATTTTCGTGTTTTCACACCACGTTGATGACATCTAACAGACAAAATTGTCAAGGAAAGTATAGGAGAAATTATTAGACCGAATTGTATAGTAAATGTGAAGAACTAAATGCTGGTGAAAAGATTAATTGCGTGAGAAGTAACCGACCCTGCTACCGTCGAATAACGCGTTGGATGCTCTACCAAGGAGCTACCACGGCGGCTATCCCCTCAGTCACTTCATTTGGTATATATGTGAATTTAAACGTGGGAGAGTCAGTCAGCGTCCCTAGTAGTCATGGCGGCGAAAGTAGCACACTCTTCATGAGCCTGCTTGGCGTCGCGTAGTGCGTGAACTTATTATGAGCTGGCTTCTGACGAATAGTCCCTCGTATAACCTCCAATGACACAATGTCTAGCAGTACTTGACCCATAATAATTATTAAGGGAAACAAGTGTATACTTAAGGGCTCGTTTCTTCGTGTTTTCACAACATAAGAATTGCATCTAACAGACAATAATGCCAAGGATAGCATAGGTAAAATATTAGATCGAATGTTGTAGCAAATGTGACGAAAGATAGTGGCTGAAGTTATATTTTGTCGTGAGCAGCAACCGATCACGCGACCTTCGAATAACGCATTTGATGGTCCACCTTTGAGCTACCATCGCAGCTCTCCCTCCAGCCACTATATTGGGTATATATGTGAATTTTAACGTGGGAGTGTCAGTCAACCCCACCAGTTGCCATGACGGAGAGTGAAGCACCCTCTTTATGAGCCTGTTTGGCGTCACGTAGCGCGTGAAGTTATTACGAAGATGTAGCTGACCAATAGGGCCTCGTATGCAACTTAAAGACACCAAGTCTGCCAGTAAGAGACCCTTGTTAATGAATAAGAAAAAGCTGTGTATACCAAAGGGCTCGTCTTTTCGAGTTTTCACAACATAATAATGTCATATAATAGACAATATTGATAAAGAAATTATAGAGTAATTTAATAGCCTGAAGGTATAATATGTTTGACGAAATAGAGAGGGTGAAAATAAAACTTCTTGTTAGCAGCAACTCAATCTGTGGCCTTCGAAAAACGCGTTCGATGCACTACCACTGAGCTACCAAGGCAGGTATACCTCAAGCTACAATATTGGGTATATCTGTGAATTGTAACGTGGGAGTGTGAGACAGCGCCACCAGTAGCCTTGATGGCGAGTGAGGCACACTTTTTATGCACTTGTTTGGCGTCACGTAGCAGGTGATTTTATTACGAGTTGGCAGCTCACCACTAGTACCTCGTACACAACCTGAAGACACCAAGTCTGCCAGTACGAAACCTTTGTAAATGGATAAGGGAAGGAAGTGTGTACCTAAGGGATCGTTTCTTATGTTTGGAAACCATAAATTAAATCTAAAAGACAATAATGCCAAAGAAAGTAATGAGGCAGTTATTCGACCGAACTCTATAGTAAATGTGAAGAAAGAAAAATGGGTTAAAAGGTAACTCGCAGTGAGCAGGAACTGAACCGGCAACTTCGCATAAGGTGTTCGAAGATCTACCACTGAGCCACCACGGCAGCTATCTCCCCAACAACTTCGATGAATATATATATGAATTTGAACGTGGGAGTGTCAGTCAACGCTACCATTAAAAAACGCGCGCGAGTGTGGCACACTCTGTATGAGCCTGTTTGGCGTCACGTAGCACGTGAAGTTATTACGAGCTGACAGCTGATCAATAGCCCCTTCAAACAATTTTAACACACCGAATCTGCCAGTTCGAGACCATCGTTAATGAATAAGGGAAAGAATTGTGTAATGAGGGGATCATTTTTTCGTGTTTTCACACCATATAATGACATCTTACCGACCTTAATGCCAAGGAAAGTGTAGGAGAAATAATTAGAACGAACTGAAGAGTATGTGTTAAAAAAAGTGGGTGAAACGATAACTTGCCGTGAGCACGAGCCGAACCTGTGGCCCTCGAATTACGCGTTCGACGCTCTACCACTGAGCTACCATGGCGGCTTTACCTCCAGCCACTATATTGGTTATATATGCGAATTTGAACGTGGGAGTGTTGGACAGCGCCACCAGAAGCATTGAGGGTGGAGTGGCGCCCTCGTTATGAGCCTGTTTGGCGTCACGTAGCGCGTGACCTTATTCCGACCTGGTAGCTGACCAATAGTTCCTCGTATCCAACCTAAAGACACCGTCTACCAGTACGAGACTCACTATGATCAATAGAGGAAAGAAATGTGTACTTAAGGGCTCGTTTTTCGTGTACTCACACAATATTAATGACATCTAACCGACAATAATGCCAAGAAAAGTATCGGGGAAATTATTAGACTAAACTGTAAAGAAAATGTGACGAAATAAATGTTGGTGAATATATAACTTGCCATGAGCAGGAACCAAACCTGCGAACTTCGAATGACGCGTTGGATGCACTACCCCTGAGCTACCACGACGGCTATCGCCTTAGCCACTTTATTGGGTATATATGTGAATTTAAACCTGGATGGATGGATATGGCTGTACCCTTTAAATCGGGGGGTGGCTAGTGCGACTAAGCCGTAATACTTAATGAACCAAAAACTAGATTTATTTTTTTCTTTAAAAAGTGAGTTTGAGGATTCGTAATTTGCAGTGAAGGGTTTAATTTTCACTCGTGCTTTGACTTTAGCCACCAATCAGATAACCTCCTTCTAGTTAAGTCTACCCGCTTGAAGTCTATTTTGCCCTCCCGGTCTCCAAACCTCAGTGCTTTGAAAAACTCTGCGCCATCATCCTGAACTATAGGGTGAATCCCTTTACAGAACATTATCAAGTGTTCGGCAGTTTCTTCTTCCTCTCCACACGCACTGCATACTGTGTCTACCCCTTCGTATTTGGCCGAATATGTCTTGGTTCGCAGTACTCCCGTCCTGGCCTCAAACAGTAGAGAACTACCCCGAGTATTATCATAGATCCCTTCCTTGGCAATTTCCTGCTTAAAAGTTCGATAGATCTCTAGTGCGGACTTCTTAATCATGCCCATTCTCCACATGTCAGTCTCCGTTTCTTTCACTTTCTTCTTAACCGATAGTTCTTTTTGGTTTGGCCACCTGCTGTTTTCTAAGTAATTACCAGTCAATTTCCTGGTTCGCTTCCTAAAATTTGTATCGACATTCTTCATGTACAAGTAGCTGAAAACCTTCCTAGCCCAACGCTCTTCCCCCATTTCTCTCAATCGCTTCTCAAACTTTATCTTGCTGCTATACTCTGTTTCATACATCAGTTGCAACGCTGTTTTGAAGTTTTGAAGTACATGTTTTGAAGTTTTGAAGTACACCGTAGTTTTGAAGTACATGGGTTCGAATCCACGTGGGGCCATTTTTTATAATTTTTGCGAGTTCAATTCGAAATCTTGTTTTTTTTCAGTTACTTCACCTTACTTGCACGCGGAAGTGAATTTGGCCACGGTACGGGGAGATATTCCAGTGTCCTCGCTCACAACACTCAGCACTTCCCGCACAGATTTCTCCGGGAAACGCATCCTGGTACGGGCGTACACATTTGCAATTACTTGCTTGGCGTGCTTTGACAGCTTTGATGTGCGAAGCTTCGAAAAAATTCGCGCAGGAGAGGTGGTCGAGGACACAGAGCTGGACGCCATTTTTTCGAAGCTGCCACAACAAGTAAAAAAAAACGGCGGCGCGGGTCGCGCGGAGAGCGAAAACCTGATACGAAAGTGACAAACATAAATTACCAACTAGCATATTTGGATTGTTTATCCGACAACACAGGCGTTTGTTTTTTAACCTGATGACAAATATGTATGCTTAGAAGTTTCCCGAGAAGTATTTATTGATTCTCGTACACCCCAAGCGACGCACTACTTTTTGGTCGCGGCAGTACACAGCGCAAACAAGAGCGCTAGCTTTGACAGCGTTGCACATGATGTATGAAACGGAGTATAGCTTCCCTGCCCTCAAATGATGTCCATCCCATATCACCTTGTACTCCCTCATTTGGTGTATTCCCGTGAGCTCCTAAAGCAAGCCTACCTATTCCACGTTGCTTAATTTCTAAACTTGTTTGAACTTCTGATCTCATGCACAAGACCGCATTGCCGAACGTCAGCCCAGGAACCATGACCCCTTTCCATATTCCTCTCACAACATCATACCTATTGTAATTCCATAGTGCCCTATTTTTCATCACTGCTGCATTCCTGTTACCTTTAGTCGTTACGTATATTTCGTGTTCCCTCGGGTACTCGGTCCCATTGCTTATCTATACGCCCAGATATTTGTATTTATCTGTTATCTCTAGCGTGACCTCCTGTATTCTAAGCTCACTACCGTCGTTGTCATTGAAAAGCATGACTGCTGATTTTTCCTTGCTGAATATAAAATCTAACCTATCTCCCTCATTACCGCAGATGTCCATCAATCTCTGCAAATCTTCCTTGTTGTTGGCCATTAGCACTATATCATCTGCGTACATTAATGCTGGTAGCGTCTGATCAATGAGTTTTCCTTGTTTGACTAAAGAGAGGTTGAAGCCCAGTCCACTTCCCTCTAACTTGGCCTCTAATCCATGTAGTTACATCATGAATAATAAGGGTGACAGGGGAAACCCCTGCCTAAGTCCCCGTTTTACCTCTGCAGGCTTGGATACCTGTTTTTCCCACTTTATAACTACCTTGTTACCTTTATACATATCCTTTAAAGGAGTAGTTACTTCATGTTCCACGCCTAGTGTGTCCAGTATTCCCCACGATTCCTCTTGAACCACGCTATCGTACGCTCCCTTGATATCCAAAAATACTAACCACCTGGAAGTGTCAGTCAGCGCCACTAGTAGCCATGACGGCGAGTGTGACACTTTTTATGAGCCTGTTTGGCATCACAAAGCACGTAAACTTATTACGGGATGGCAGCTGACCGATAGCCAGTACGAGACCCTCGTTAATGAGTAAGGGAAAAAAGTGAAGACTTAAGGGCTCGTATTTTCGTGTTTTCACACCACGTTGATGACATGTAACAGACAAAATTGTCAAGGAAAGTATAGGAGAAATTATTAGACCGAACTGTATAGTAATTGTGAAGAAATAAATGTTGGTGAAAAGATTAATTGCCATGAGCAGGAACCGACCCTGAGGCCTTCGAATAACGCGTTGGATGCTCTACCACTGAGCTACCACGGCGTCTATCCCCTCAGTCACTTCATTGGGTATATATGTGAATTTAAACGTGGGATAGCCAGTCAGCGTCCCTAGTAGCCATGGCGGCGAAAGTAGCACACTCTTCATGAGCCTGTTTGACGTCTCGTAGCAAGTGAACTTATTACGAGCTGGCAGCTGACCGATAGTCCCTCGTATGCAACCCAAACACACCGAGTCTGCCAGTACGAGACCCTCGTTAATGAATAAGGAAAAGCAGTGTATACCTAAGGGCTCGTCGTTTGGAGTTTTCACACCATAATATTCACATCTAACAGACAATAACACCAAGGTAGTTATAGCGATATTTACTAGACCGAATTGTATAGTAAATGTGAAGAAAGAGATGTGGGTGAAAAGATAACTTGCCCTGAGAAGGAACCGACTTTGCGACCTTCGCGATGGATGCTCTACCACTGAGCTACCTCGGCGACTACCCTCGCAGCCATTTTATTCGGTCTATATGTGAATTGAAACGTGGCAGTGTTAGTCAGCGCCACCAGTAGCCGTGGCGGTGAGTGTTGCACACACTTTTTGAGCTTGTTTGGTGGCGCGTAGCAAGTGAACGTATACTAGCTTGCGCTTGACCAATCGTCCCTCGTATGTATACCCTGAAGACACGAAGTCTGCCAGTTCGAGACCCTTGTTAATGAATGAAAGCAAGTGTGTACTTAAGGGCAAAATTTTTCCTGTTTTGACACCATAATAATGGCATCTAACTGACAATAGAGAGAGAGAGAGATAAAGATACAAGGAAAGGCAGGGAGGTTAACCAGATGCACATCCGGTTTGCTACCCTGCACTGGGGAAGGGATAAAGGGGAGAAAAGAGGTTGCACAAAGATGAGAAGGTACACACAATCACGAGCACACTCGGGGAGCACACACAGTTCACAGGCGGTCGCTCAGGTTTGTTGACTTAAGGTAAAGAAGCAGTGCCTTAGTTGCTTTCTGCGCAACTGAGGCAGATGCCCAAGGTCCTAGTATCTTCTGCACACAAAATGGTCCGGGGTCAAGTCGATTCAAAACCATCCGTAGCTGGCATCGCTGTGTGTCGTAGCAAGCGCAGCTGCAGAGGACGTGTTCGATGGTCTCTTCATCTCCGCAGTAGTCGCATGTAGGAGTGTCTGCCATACCAATGCGAAAGGAGTACACCTTTGTGAATGCAACACCCAACCAAAGGCGGCATAACAGTGTCGCATCGGAGCGGGAAAGTTGTGATGGTAGCTTTAGCTTGAGCGAAGGATCCAGTTCATAAAATTGACACCTTTGGAAGCTGGTAGACGACCAGAACGTGCTTGTGAGATCTCGAACCAGCAGGTAAAGGTCTTGCTGCATCATTCCTTGATAGAGGAATCGGGACTACACGGGTTTCTTCATGGGCTGAGCGGGCTGCATCATCGGCTAGTTCATTTCCGGTAATACCGATATGTCCAGGCAGCCATTGATATATAATATCATGCCCTCGTGCTAGAGCTTCATGATGGCAATGTCTTATTTCTTGTACCAGTTGGTCATGGCTCCTCCTACGCATGGCAGACTGCAAACTCTGAAGCGCTGCCTTCCAATCACAGAATATGACCCATTTTCCTGGACGTTTTTGAACGAGATATTGTAAAGCAGCCCTTATAGCAGCAAGCTCTGATGCCGTAGATGTAGTCATATGCGACAACTTAAACTTGATTGTCATTTCTGCAGCCGGAATTTCAGCGGCACCTGATGAGCTGCTGGATGACACGGACCCATCAGTGTATATCTGCGTTCGGTCTAAGTACAACTCATGTAATAATAGCAGTGTTGCTTGCTTCAATGCTACTCTGGAGTGACTGCTTTTCTTTTTGATTCCCGGAATTTCTAGACATACATGCAGCTGGTCGAGGCACCACAAAGGGCATGCCGTTCTCGCAGCTGGCGTATATCCTGATGGAATGCTGTTTAGGTGCTTGGCTATGACGTCTGAAAACGTAGCACGTGGTCTTCCGGAAGGTAGAAGGACCAAGTGGTGGTCGGGGACACGGCTAGCATGTCGAATGTGCGCTCTGAGGCAATTCACAGCTAGATATGTCCTGACCGGATGGTCTTTGGCAAGCATGATTGTGGCATAAGTAGAAGCGCATCGGGGCAGTCCTAGGCAGATACGCAGTGCCTGACCCTGCAAACTCTCCAATGAATGAGTATTCGATTTGCAAGTGCTAGTCAGTACCGGCAAGCTGTAGCGCAATAGACCCAGAAATAGGGCCCTGTACAGCTGTAGCATGGAAGCCACAGAAGTTCCCCATGCTTTACCGCAAAAGAATTTCATGATATGCACAATAGATAGCAGTCTCTTCTTCAAGTACGCACAATGTGGGCTCCACGAAAGACTTCTGTCGATTATTATGCCCAGGAAACGATGCGTCCGTGCATATTTGACACTCTGCCCATTGATGTAAACAGGGTATGGCGTCATTGGTTTGCGTGTAAACGCCATCAACGCGCACTTCACAGTTGATATATTTAGGCCTTGTTTCTGAAGGTAGGCTGTTGTTAGGGTTGCTGCCCGCTGTATTCGTGCACGCACCTGAGGGCGAGTAACTGCAGCACTCCAGAGGCAAATATCATCGGCGTATATGGATAGGCACACCGACTTCGGCAGAACCTTCGCCAGACCAATGAGGGCCACATTGAACAATGTGGGGCTTAAAACACTTCCCTGAGGTACTCCGCAGTAGGTGTAATGTTGGGCAGTTGTACCCTCATATGTTTGTACAAAGAAACCTCTGCCAGTTATATAATCTTTTACCCATTGAAACATTCGTCCACCAATGCCCATTGCTGCGAGAGAAGTGAGGATGGCATCGTGAGCTACATTATCATATGCACCCTTCACGTCAAGAAAGAGTGCCACTGATATGCGCTTGCGACTTTTTTCTTGTTGAACAAATGTCGATAAATCAAGGACACAGTCAATGGAGGAGCGGCCCCGACGAAAGCCTGCCATGCAAGAAGGGTATTTGGTGTATCGTTCCAAGTACCACTCGAGACGAAATAGAACCATTCTTTCCATCACTTTTCCGAGGCAGCTTGCGAGGACAATAGGGCGATACGCTGTTAAGTCCAATGGTGATTTTCCCGATTTCAAAAGTGGTATTAATCGACTAATTTTCCATTCTCGGGGAACACTGCCGCTGAGCCAGGAGTTGTTGAAGCATGTTAAAAGTTCTTTTCTAGTTTTTTGTCCGAGGTGTCCCAGCGCACTATAAGTAATACCATCAGGACCTGGCGATGACATGCGCTTAGAAGCGACTAACGCACCTTCCAGTTCTTCCATGGTGAACGGAATGTCCATTTCTGGTAATCGCGTCTCAGGAACGATCACGGCGTCGATGCTCTCGTTCACAATATTCCCGGCAACTCTCGTGCAAACTTCTTCAGCCACCTCGAGTTCTGTTTTTCCCTGATGGAGTGTCAAAGCTTTAAAAGGGTGCCGTTGTTGTGGAGAGGAGCGAAGACCACGAACTGTTCTCCAGATATATGACAGCGGTTTATGAGGGTCCAGAAATTCGCAGAATGCTTTCCAGCGTTCGCTCTCCAGTTTGTAAATGCGTCGTTGAATCTTTTTCTGGAGCCGCCTTGCTTCCCTCAGATCGTAAATTGATCTTGTGCGTCTGTATCGTCGTTCTGCACGCCTTCGTATAGCTCTTAATCTTTCCAGTTCGATGTCAAACTGTGTTACTTTAGACGAAAATGGTAATTTACATTTGGACGCTTGCATAGCTTCCACTATGGTATTTTCCAGGCTGCAGGCGAGGCCTTCTTGGCAAGCGTTCTCAACACGCGATTCAAACATCGACCAGTCAGTGCCAATTGCAACACCGGAAGAGAATTTTTTTATGATACCATCGATCGTCACGTAGGTGGGTATGTGATCACTCCCATGAGTCTCAATATCGCAAAACCACTTAACTTTGTGAGAGAAGCACCGTGACACCAATGTCAGGTCAAGGCAACTGCCATACGTGAGACCCCGCAGATATGTGGGGGTACCATCGTTCATGATGGAAAGGTCGTAATCGGAAGCGAATGTAACAATGTTCCGGCCCCTGGCATTCATCCTAGTGCTCCCCCAAAGCATGTGATGGGCGTTGAAGTCACCGGTGATGATCCAAGGCCCATCGGTTCTCATTAGGATGTCTTTTAATCTGTCGCTGTCAAATCTCGATGACGGAGATATATATCCACCAATAAGCGTGAACGAAACTGCATTCTTCTTCACACGAAGACACATGTACTGATTGTCGTCATTTGAACTTATTGGGTGCGAAAGATAAGTCAAGTCTGTGCGAATGTAAACAATTACTTTGCTTCGTTCTTCGCAAGCGGCTGAACAAAAAGCTTCATAACCGGACAATCTATAAGGCGTTGACACGTTTGGTTCACATATGACAAGTATAGGGAATTGATTGGCCCGAACAAATTGGCGCAAGTCCGAGATACGGGACTTCATGCCTCTGGCATTCCACTAAAAATCGACGCACTTTTAACTTCAGTGCGGAAGTGATGATTTTGTTGAGCCATTGTGCTTATACGAAGTTAGCAAGAACTGGATTCAATGCATCCAGTATTTGCAGTGCACTCTTAGCAGACGGAGATTCTATGCTGCTCAGTAGCGTGCGAATCGTGGCAATTAATGATTGCACGATTGCAGCCACTTGCCTGTCTTGGTTGGAAAGATCTCGAACCGGGACGATTGCAGTCACTTGCCTGTCTTGGTTGGAAAGATCTCGAACCGGGGGCGCGGACTGGCCGTCATGAAGCTCCTTCGGTTCGCTTGATGCTGCTTCCCTTTGAAGTGCAGGCCACTCTGTCACAGTTAGGGTATGCTCACTGGCTTTGTCCTTTACAGCCTTTCCCGCGACATGTGGTCTGGGAGGCAAAGGAGGTGGTACTGATAAGGGATCACGCAAACGTGTCGAGGAGGTAGCGGGCGTCCTCGAAGACCGACGTCGACGTGAACGACGCCTTCTGACTTTAGCTGCGGCTTCTCGATGAGATGAGTGATCGCGCACCATCTCCTTCAAGATGGCAATTTCCTTCTGAATCCGCGGGCAGTCCTTCGATGTGGCTTCATGGGATCCATTGCAATTAGAGCATTTCTTGACAGTTGCGACGCACTTATCCGCTTCATGGTGCTCGGCGCAGTGGTGACATACCACCGAATTCTCGCAGACGCTGCTCACATGTCCAAGTTTCATGCATTTACGGCACTGGAGAGGCTTTGGAATGAAAGGCCGCACAGCATGTCTGAAGTACCCCACCTTCACATGAGAGGGGAGTGACGTGCTCTTAAACGCAATCTTCACACAGCGAGACTTGCCTAGCCGGGTGACATCAACAATTGGAGTATCAGTTGTTGACTTGACAAGAAGTTGTAAGTCCTTATTGGAAATAGCGACATCAATGTCGTAGATCACGCCGGTTACTACATCACATCCCAAGGGAACATGAGAGCGCACCTGGTTGCCGTCCAAGTCAGTTACACTGCGTAGAACGCCCAACGCACTTGCGTGCAAAACGTCCACAGCCAGTATATTCTTTCTGGCGTTCACTCTTATGTCCGTGATCTCATTTGGCACGAGCGTTTCCAGAGACCTCGACACAGACTGTCTGTTAAGGCGTTTAATGCTGACGGTAGGAAGTGCAGGCAGAAACAGGATGGTATAAGTGTTCGATTTTGGCGCTTCACTTACAGTTTGAATAGTTGAGGATGAGGATGTCCTCATGTTCCTTCTCTTCGCCTTGCGGCTCAGCACAGGTTGGAAACCGTCATCTGAGAAGTCCCCACTGCTGAGATAGTAAGCATGAGTATCTTCACTGTCGCTGTCGCTCGCTTGTCCCATCCGCTTCCTGGAGGCGGTCGCCGCTGACGCCGCTGGTGCCGGCAGGCGCCCGGGGTGGTCTACTTCCATCCCCTCCAAAACTGATCAACAGACTTAAATTACAACTGAAATACGCCGGAGATAGCAGAAGCAAGGTGGTCAAGGTGGTCGCAAGGTGGTCAAACGAGCCCTTGGCCTCCCTATCACCACTCCAACGTACAAACTCCTCGAGCTTGGCGTACATAACACGCTAGAAGAGATCGCCGAAGCTCAGGAACGTGTGCAATTGACCCGACTCACTACAACCAAGGCGGGCCGCCATATTCTGCGCGAGCTCGGCTTCTTCTCCTCGAGGGCCAGGGACCCCCCAGAGTTGACTCTAATTCCCCGTGAAATCCGCGACCTTATTACGATCGCTCCCATACCACGAAATGTACACCCCGAATACAACAGAGGCAGGCGCCTTGCGCGGGCGACCGCCATTCTCAAGCGCATAGACATGGAAGCGGACAACGTCTCGTTCGTGGACGCCGCTGCCTATCGCAACAACCAAGCCTTCGCCGCGGTCGCGGTATCATCCGCGCAGCAGACTCTTAACTCAGCCACAATCCTCACCCGAAACCCCGAAGTAGCGGAGCAAGTAGCTATAGCTATAGCTATGCTCGACAGCAAACGGGAATTCATCTACAGCGACTCCAGGCCGGCCATCAAAGCCTTCGAACGCGGAGTCATCTCCGACCAGGCGTTACGTATCCTGCGCAATGCGGACCCGAGTGCCCTGAAGCACCACACTGTCATCTGGTTCCCCGCCCATCTCGGCCAGGTGCCGGGTGCCCTATCCAACCTCAACGAGATCGCCCATGATGCAGCGCGCGCACTTACCGACCGCACTGCCACAGGGCAACATCATCTTGCTGGGTTGGATACCAATCGGGATGCACCAATTACGTACAATGAAATTACAAAGCACTTTTACTTGGAACGCCGCATTTTTCCACCCCCACATCCGAAACTTAACCGACCGCAGGCATTAACCCTACGCCTATTACAGACACACACGTACCCAAACCTTGCCACGCTTCACGTTTATTATCCCGATGCATACCCCAGTGACACATGCCCATCATGTGGACACACAGCGACACTCGAACACATGCTCTGGGAGTGTAGAACAACTCCTCCCGACTCTACCTCAAGCAAGTGGGAGAGGTCCCTCAGGAGCTCACTTCTCGCCGACCAGCGATGGGCCGTCCAGCAGGCCCACGAAGCGGCCGCCAGGTACTCCCTGTCGGTCCCTACGTGGGAGACGCCCGCTACGCGCTAAGCGCGTCCTGCAGGACCGAAATAAAGTTTTTTCATTCCATTCCATAGCAGAAGCAGCTTGTCTTGTCTTGTCTTGTCTCCTAGGAGATTTTGGCTCATACCCACATGGGGGATTGGCCACACTGTACCTCTTGATAGATCATTTTTTATAACGATTGCTAAAAAATAAAGAGAAATTATATAGAAAGAATAATAATGTTCCTTTGAAAAAACGTGAAAAAATTGCAGAAGAATACGACAAACCAGAATATATAAAACAAATTAACAAGAATGAGGAAGGGGAAGAAAGAATTGGATATATCTAGCAGTACCACTAGCAGCGTATCCTTCCGGTTGCCTGAATGAATTTATGCAGCGCTGACAAAATAGCACTGTGGCCCACACCGTCACCCCCGGAAAATCCGGGGCTTCCGGGGGTGACGCCCACACCCAACTGACTGGCTCCAAACGATAATAGGGTGGATGTATTGACTGGCAATCCCAGCATACCAATCAGTCTTTCAAGAATTATTCGGCGCAGTGAGGCGAAGCGGCGGCATGTGAGAAGAAAGTGATCTATTGTTTCCGCTCCTATTCAAAACACACTTCTTCGTCTTCCATCTAACTGACAATAATGCCAATTAAAGTGTAGGGGAAATTATTAGACCGAATGGTAGAGTATGTGTATAAAAAGAAAAGTGGTTGAAAAGATAAGTGCCGTGAGCACGAGCCGAACCTGCGGCTCTCGAATAACGCGTTTGATGCTGTACCACTGAGCTACCAAGACAGGTATTCCTCCAGCTACTATATTGAGTATATGAATTATGACGTGGCAGTGTCAGTTAGCGCCACGAGTAGCCATGGCGGCGAGTTTGGCACACTCTTCATTAGCCTGTTTGGCGTCACTTAGCATGTGAACATAATCCGAGCTGCCAGCTGACCAATAGTCCCTCATATACAACCTAAAGACACCAAGTCTACCAACACGACACCCTCGTTAATGAATAAAGGAAAGAAGTACTTTCCTAAGGGATCACTTTTTGTGTTTTCACACCATAATAATGACATCTAACAGCCAATAATGCAAAGTAAAGTATAGAGGAAATTATTATACCGTATTGTAATATAAACGGGAATAAACATAAGTGGTTGGAAAGATAACTTGCCGTGAGCAAGGAGCCAAGCCTGTGACCTTCGAATAACCCCTTCGATGCTTTACCACTGAGCTACCACGGCGGCTTTTCCCTGAGCTACTATATATGGTATATATCTGAATTTAAACGTGGAAGTGTCCGTCAGCATCGGCAGTAGCCATGACGGCGAGTGTGGCAGAGTTCTTATGAGCCTGTTTGGCGTCACGTAGCACGTGAACGTATTACGAGCTGGCAGCTGACCAATAGTCCCTCGTATGCAACCTAAAGACATCAAGGCTGCAAGTACGAGACCCTCGTTAACAAGTAAGGGAAATAAGTGTATCCTTAAGGGCTCGTTTTTTACTGTTTTCATACCATATTATTCACATCCAACAGCCAATAATGCCAACAAAAGTATACATGAAAATAAACCAAATCGTATTATAAATGGGAAGAAAGAAAAGTGGCTGAAAAAATAACTTGCCGTGAGCAAGGAACCAGACCTGTGACCTTCGAATAACGCGTTCGAAGCTCTACCACTGAGCTACCATGGCGGTATTTCCCACCATCCATTTTTTGGGTATGTGAATTTAAACGTAATAGTGTCAGTCAGCGCTACCAGTAGCCATGACGGGGAGTAATGCACCCTCTTTATGAGCCTGTCTGGGGTCACGTAGCGCGTGAACCTATTACAAGCTTGCAGCTGACCAATAGTCCCTCGTGTACAACCTAAGGACACCTAGCCTTTCACTACGACACCAACGATAATGAATAAGGGAAAGAAGTGTATAATTAGGGGCAAGGTTGTCGTGTGTTCACACAATATTACTGACATCTAACCGACAATGATGCAAAGAAAGTATAGCGGAAATTATTAGACCAAATTGTAGAGTAATTGTGGAGAAATTAATGTTGGTGAAAAGATATCTTGCCGTAATCAGGAACCGACACTACGACCTTCTAATAAGGCTTTGGATGCTCTACCACTGAGCTACCACGGGGGCTATCCCCTCAGCCACTTTCTTGGGTATATATTTGAATCTAAACGTGGGATAGCCAGTCAGCGGCACCAGTAGCCTTGGCGGTGAGTGCGGCACATTCTTCATTAGCCTTTTATGCGTCACGTAGCACGTTGAACTTATTACGAGCTGGCAGCTGAGCAATAGTCTCACGTATGCAACCTAAAGACAACAAGTGTGTCAGTATGAGACCCTCGTTAATGAGTAAGGGAAAGAAGTGTATACCCAAGAGCTCGTATTTCGTGTTTCCACATCATATTGATGACATTTAACAGGCAGTAATGTCAAGGAAATCATAGGGCAAATTATTAGACTAATTTGTACAGTAAATGTGAAGAAATAATTGTTGGTGAAAAGATAACTTGCCATGAGCACGAACTGACCCTGAGGCCTTCGAATAACGCGTTGGATGCTCTACCACTGATATACCACGGCGTCTATCCCCTCAGCCACTTTATTTAGTATATATGTAAATTTAAACGTGGGAGTGTCAGACAGCGCCACCAGTAGCCATGGCGGAGAGTGTGGCACACTCTTTATGAGCCTGTTTGGCGTCACGTAGCACGTGAACTTATTACGAGCTGGCAGCTGATCAATAGTCCCTTCTATGCAACTTAAAGACACCAAGTGTGCCAGTACGAGACCCTCGTTAAGGAATAAGGGAAAGAAGTGCATTCTTTAGGAATCATTTTTCCTGTTTGAACACCATAATAATGACATCTAACAGCCGATAATGCGAAGAAAAGTGTAGAGGAAAATATTACGAATTCCATTATAAATGGGAAGAAACAAAAACGGGAGAATATAGAACTTGCCGTAAGCTAGGAGCTCAACCTGTGACCTTCGAATAACGCGTTTGATGCTCTGCCACTGAGCTACCACTGCGGCTATCCCCTGAGCCACTTTATATGGTATATATGTGAATTTAAACGCGCGAGTGTAAGTCAGCACCACAACTAGCCATGGCGGCGAGTGTGGCACAATCTTTATGAGCATGTATGGTGTCACTTAACAAGTCAACTTATTACGAGCTGGCAGGTGACCAATAGTCCCTTGTATGCCAGTACGAGACCCTTGTTAATGAATAAGGGAAAGAAGTGTATACCTAAAGGCTCATCTCTTCGAGTTTTCACAACATAATAATGGCATCTAACAGACAATAATGCCAAGGAAAATATAGGGAAAATTATTACACCGAATGGTATAGTAAATGTGACGAAAGATAATGGGTGAAATTATAACTTGTCGTTAGCAGCAACCAAATCAGCGACCTTCGAATAACACGTTTGATGCTCTACCTCTGAGCTACCAAGGCAGGTATCACTCCACATACTATATTGGGTATATACGTGAATTTTATCGTGGGAGTGTCGGAGAGCGCCACCAGTAGCCTTGACGGCTAGTGAGGCGCACTCTTTATTAGCCTTTTTGGAGTCACTTAGCACGTTAAATTATTACGAGCTGGCAGATGACCAATTTAAATAACACCCAGTAATGTGGCTGGGTTATAGCCGCCGTGGTAGCTCAGTGGTAGGGCATAGAACGCGTTGTTTTAAGGTCACAGGTTCGGTTTCTGCTCATGGCAAGTTACCTTTTCACGCACTTTTCTTTCTTCACATTTACTGTACAGTTCGGTCTAATAATTTCCTCTATACTTTCCTTGGCATTATTGTCTGTCAGATGTCATTACCATGGAGAGAAAATACGGAAAACGAGCCCTTAAGTATATACACTTCTTCCCCTTATTCATTAACAAGGGTCTCGTAGTGGCAGACTTCGTTTCTCTAGGTTGCATACGAGGAACTATTGGTCAGCTGCCAGCTCGTAATAAGTTCACGTGCTACGTGACGCCAAACAGGCTCAGAAAGAGTGTGCCACACTCACCGCCATGGCTTCTGGTGGCGCTGTCTTACACTCCTACGATAAATTTCACATATATAGCCGACATAGTAGATGAAGGAATACCTGACCTAATGGCTCAGTGGTAGAGCATCGAACGCGTTATTCCAAGACCTTAGGTTCGGTTCTTGCTCACGGCAAGTTATCTTTTCACGCACTTTTCTTTCTTCACATTTACTGTACAGTTCGGTCTAATAATTTACCCTATACTCTCCTTGGCATTATTGTCTGGTGAATGTCATTATTATGGTGTGAAAACGAAAGAAACAATCCCTTACGTATACACTTCTTTCCCCTAATAATTAACGAGGGTCTCGTAGTGGCAGACTTCGTTTCTCTAGGTTGCATACGAGGAACTATTGTTCAGCTACCAGCTCGTAATAAGTTCACGTGCTAGGTGACGCCAAACAGGCTCCTAAAAAGTGTGCCACACTCACCGCTGTGGCTACTGGCGGCGCTGACTGACACTCTTACATTTAAATTCACATACCCAAAAAATGGATGGTGGCAAATACCGCCCTGGTAACTCTGTGGTAAAGCTTCGAACGCGTTATTCGAAGCCAGCAGGTTAGGTTGCTGCTCACAACAAGCTGTCTTTCCATCCACTTTTCTTTCTTCATATTTACTTTACAATTTGGTGTAATAATTTCCTCTATACTTTCCTTGGCATTATTGTCTGTTAGATGTCATTACCATAGAGAGAAAATACGGAAAACGAGCCCTTAAGTATATACACTTCTTCCCCTTATTCATTAACAAGGGTCTCGTACTGGCAGACTTCGTGTCTTTAGGTTGCATACGAGGGACTATTGGTCAGCTGACAGCTCTTAATGAGTTCACGTGCTACGTGACGCCAAAGAGGCTCAAAAAGAGTGTGCCACACTCGTCGCCATGGCTACTGGTGGCGATGGCTGACACTACCTCGAGTAAATTCACATATATACCCAAAGCATTGACTGGGGGGATAGCCGCCGTAGTAGCTCAGTGGTAGATCATCGAACGCGTTATTCGAAGGCCACAGGTTTGGTTCCCGCTCACGGCAAGTTATCTTTTAACCCACTCTTCTTTCTCCACATTTACTATACAGTTAGGTGTCATAATTTCTTCTATACTTTCCTTGGCATTATTTTCTGTTAGATGTCATTACTATCGTGCTAAAACACGAAAATACGAGAGCCTAATTATACTCTTTTTTCTATTATTTATTAACGAGGGTCTCGTACTGGCAGACTTGGTGTCTTTTGGTTGAATACGAGGGACTATTAATCAGCTGCCGGCTCGTTACAAGTTAACGTGCTACGTGATGCCAAACAGGCTCATAAAGAGTGTGCCACACTCGTCGCCATGGCTAATGGTGGCGCTGACTGACACTACCTCGTGTAAATTCACATATATACCCAAAGCATTGGCTGGGGGGGGGGGGAATAGCCGCCATAGTATACCTCAGTGGTAGAGCATCGAACGCTTTATTCGAAGGCCGCAGGCTTGGTCGCTGCTCACGACAAGTTATCTTTTCACTCACTTTTCTTTCTTCAAGTTTACTAAACAATTCAGTCAAATATTTTGCCTTATATACTTTACTTGGCATCATTGGTTGTTAAATATCATTAATATGGTGTAAAAACAGGAAAAAAACGAGTCATATATACATCTTTCTCTTAATAAATAATGAGGGTCTCGTAGAGGCAGCCTTGCTGTTTTTAGGTTGTACACGAGGGACTATATATTGGTCAGCTGCGAGCTCGTGTATATTTCACGCGCTACGTGTCGCTGAACAGGCTCATAAAAAGTGTGCCACACTTGCTGCCGTGGCTACTGGTGGCGCTGACTGATACTGCCATGTTAAAATTCACATATATACGCAAGACATCTGCTGGAGGGATAGCCGCAGTTGTAGCTCATTGAAAGAGCATCGAACGCGTTATTCGAATGTCGCAGGTTCGGTAACTGCTCTCGGCAAGTTATCTTTTCACCCACTATCTTTCGTCACATTTACTATACCATTAATATAATTTCCCCTCTACATTCCTTGGCATTATTGTCTATTAGATGTCATTATTATGTTGTGAAAATACGAACACGTCTTTTCTTTATTCATTCAAGAGGGTCTCGTACTGGCAGACTTGGTGTCTTTAGGCTGCGAACAAGAGACTATTTGTCAGCTGACAGCTCGTAATAAGGTCACGTGCTGCGTGACGCCAAACCAAACGCCAAACAGGCTCATATGTGCCACACTAGCCGCCATGGCTACTGGTGGCGCTGACTGACACTTTCACGTTTCAATTCAGATATATACTAAATAATGTGGCTGAGAGGATAACCGCCATGATAGCTCAGTGGTAGAGCATCGAACGCTTTATTCGAAGGTCGTATTTTAGGTTGCTGCTCAAGGCAAGGTATTTTATCACCCACTATTTTTTCTCCACATTTACTATACAATTTGGTCAAGTAATTCCCTATACTTTCCTTGTTATTATTATCTGTTAGATGTCATTAATATGGTGTGAGAACAGGAAAAAACGAGCCTTTAAGGATACAATTCTTTCACATAATATTTAACGAGAGTCTCGTACTGCCAGCCTTGTACGTGTCTTTAGGTTGCATACGAGGGACTACTGGTCAGCTGCCAGCTATCGTAATAACTTCATGTGCTATGTGACGCCAAACAGGCTTATAAAGAGTGTGCCACACTCGTCGCCATGGCTACTGGTGGCGCTGACTTACACTCCCAAGTGCGAAGTGCATGAAAAAAAAAAACAAAGTTTTATTTACTATTGGACGATGTCTCTGTATATCTATGGAATGTCCATTCAGTGTCCATGTGTAACGCCCTGCAACCTTACTTGGCCGAGCTTTTTATAGTTGCGGGTACATCTAATCTTTGTTTTTCGGATTTATATGGATATCTTAGAGATATTTACAATGTCGACGAGGAACATACTATCGATTTCTACGCAATGTTTACGGTTCTCTGGGATGCTTGCAGCTGGGAAAATGTGTAGATAATGATCCAGCTGGAGGTGTAAACTTTAGTTATTTTGGAAATAAATGAATAGACAGTGAGGTCTTAAATACAATTATTTTTCGCGCGTGAGAAATGCACGTGATATATGTCCTCTCCCTCCTCTTCCCTTAGCAAGATTAAAAGGAGATCGAGAACACATAAGAACATCGCAGAAGGGTGAACTTCTACGTGGTAGCACCAAATTATTTCAATAGCGTGCGAATAAAACTCTGTCGCATTGCGCGCGTCGTCTAAATACAGCGCTGCACGCGCGCGACCCAGAAACGCATGAGCGCAGAGCGCATGCGCGCACATCTGCGCGCGACGTCGTCGCTGGCGTGAGGGGGTGCGCGGTGCGCTCGTCGATACAGCCGTCTTGGGTTGAAAAACAAAAAGAGCGGCAATAAAGGAAGTTCGCTGGAAGAATTACCCGTGGCGCCGGTGCACCCTTCGGCAGGCGTCGCAGTACGAGGTAAAACACCAGCAGCAGTGCTGCGCGCAAACAAATGCGCCGCTAAGCCTTGCCCGGAGGACGCGCTAACGCCCCTGCGAAGCGCGCTTCCACCCAAGGGACGGGTGCTGCGGCGAAGCCGACCTCCTGCCGCACAACATGTTGGAGCCGTCGTCGTCGGAAGACGAAGGCGGCAGCGACAACGAACCGGTCGAGGATGAGGTCTCGTCGGAGGCGGCCGCCGTGGTTCTCGAGCTGCCGCGCAGCGTGAGCGCCTCTCGGAGCCTGTCGCCGGCCGCCGAAGCGTCGCCGTCGGCCCAGTCGCGCTCCAACAGTCTGGCGCGGCCGTCCAGCCCGAGCCCGTCGCTGGTGAGCGAGAAAGACGAGACCGCCGAGCGAGAGGAGGAGCTGCGCAAGAAGAGGCTCCAGCTGTACGTGTTCGTGCTCAGATGCGTCGCGTATCCGTTCAACGCCAAGCAGCCGACCGACATGACCCGACGTCAGACCAAGATCACCAAGCAGCAGCTGGACACTATCCAGGTCAGATTCCAGGTAAGCTCCACATGGTCTACGTTTGCAGAAAGCGACCTACGCAGCGCTCGCCAGCTGACTGGAGATGTGAAATACCTTATACTGCGCTGTTTCCGAAGGAGAAACGAATGTACATGCTTGCCGGTCGCACCAATGTGTGCTCGTTTTATTGAGAACGCTTTCAGGGCTGTTTCGTAACTTGAAGCATGTAAGCTGCCACAGGTCACTTCGATCCATTCTCCGACCCCACAGTGAGCCGGTTCGGGGCTCGAGAAGTTTTGAAATTGCATGATGTATAGGCACACCACCAAAGTAACGATGAAGAGCAGTGACTATAGGTTTTACCTGAACGGATGTTTGCAACGGACGTCCGTTTTGAAAAAAAAAAAAAAATCTTCTGGATTGGTAATTAAATATGAGGCATAAGCACAGCCCACATTATGTAGTCACAGCATGTATATGTGGGGAACCACATGAGAACGTTGTGTTTCAGTATATTTGAGGAGGAGGAAGACGGAGTCTAATAAATTTACATCGATCTTCGTATAGCCATCACATTTTCCTGCGTTATACGATATATGTGCTCGACATATATTTGTGCTCGGCAGTTCCTATGCCCGTGTGAATCTGCAGATTTAATTGCACCTGTAGCCGTTTAATTATTTAATTTTCATTTATTAATTTATTTGCACCAAATGCTGCTGGAGACTAGAGGAAAAAAGCCGATCAATCAGCTTGAGGATGTTCTGGCCACCTTATACGAATGCAGGCAGCATAAATGGTGCTTACAAACAAAAGAAAAAAAATTCCCACATATTATATTGCACCTGGCTCAGCTGCACGCAAGAAAGAAATGTGGTTGAATATACAACGTAAAGAAACTTCCAAATTTTTTTATTTTGACAAACAATGGTAAAAAATAGACACAGTGTTTGAAAACAAATTTATGGTAAGAATTTTGTGATACATGGTTTCTGGAGTTTCTTAAATGAGATTTGTGTCAGAATAAAGAGCTGCTCTTCACAACTCGTTGAGGGGCTAAATGATCCAATGAAGCATGGCAGCAAACCACCTTGGCAACTTGGTTCTCCCACGCGTGCCTTCAGACTTTTGAGGAAGACTTCTAAAGTTGTGTCTCTACATTGGCTGTCATGTAGAGACATCTATCTATGTGCATGGAACATGCACATAGATAATATTTGCTCGTCTGCCTTTCGGAAATTATGCTTCCTAAGATATAAGCTCAGAAATTCCCCTCCAAACGTAAAGCTTCTTAGTTATTTCACTTTCGTTAGGCCGAAGCTGGAGTATGCGAGTATCGTGTGGGACCCCCATACTAAACAAAGCGTTAAAAAACTTGAAAGGATTCAGCGGAAGGCCATTCGGTTTGTTTATTCTAGGTTTTTGCGAACGGACTCCCCCACAGACCTAATGCTAGCTAATAATATTCCTTCCCTTCAGGATCGTAGAAAGAAGTCCCGCCTTGATTTTCTGTCTCTTTTATATGATCGCAAACTTTCCCTTGATCCAACCCCTTTTCTTTCTCCATTAAACATAAGACCGACAAGACATCACCAACCAAATGCACTAACTCCGTACTTCGCGAGAACGGACACGTTCAAATTTTCATTTTTTCCACGCACCATTTCAGACTGGAACCAGACAATCGAATCTAGTACTTGCGATACTGAGTAACTGTGCACTGTTTTGTTTTTGTTTTGCGTGCATTGTATTTCTCTTTGTATTACGCCATGCCCTCCTGCTTGGACCGAAGTGTGGTCCGCAGTATGTATTAAATAAAATAAAATAAATAATGTGCAGGAAAATGTGGACCAGCTTTTCAGACTTTCCTCTTGAAATGAATAACATATGTTTTGGAGGATGCCACTGCCGTGCCCTTGAGTCGAATGCTAAGTTGCAGCAACTCACTCGTGAGCCGATGAAGCCAAGCTTAATGGTCATCGGCTATGCCCCGTCCCCTTATTCTAAAGACAAATCATATATGCCTAACCTGTTGGAAAGCACCATGGTTTACCATGTGTTTGTTTTGCTTCAAACACTTGTTTACTAGCAAAGCCTTTTTTCTTTTTTGAAAGGCCTGAGATGCTTATTTTTTATTTTTGGACTGTTAGGATTATATAAACACCCAAATTTTTAAATAGTAGTGGGAAAGCAGCAGATGATGGAGTTTGAGTTAACAGGCTTTTAAATACATTGAAAGAATTGAGGACCAACCAAAAAAATTGAATTTTGTTTGAATCAACCAAAACTATGGATAATCAGAGGTTGAATTATCACGAGTCTACTGTAGTAGAAGTTATCATTCACATTGATTGATTGATTGATTGATTGATAGAACGTTTATTATCATTTGTCACATGAGGTTTACAAACACTGATTGGACCCATAGCCTGAGGCTAGTGTAGGGTCCAATGAGAAAAGTAATGGACAGAAGCGGGAAATATCAATTACACATAATGCATATACAGACACTGTAAATATACACATATACAGAGTAGAGAAGTCTTTCTCTTCTTAAACAATCTGGTCACACCAAACAAAACTGCATGTGTGCATACAAAAAGTTATGACAGATAACTTTGTGGACACACCCAAAAAACATCAGTTACATAAAGAACATCAAACTATCACTAGTTTTAGTTAGAAGGAAAAAAAAAAGCTAGGTTTACAAGATTCACCAGCGTATATTTATACAAATGTAAGTGCTTACCACCAAAGAGAAAAAGAAGTATTTACAGCTTGCTCAAGAATTGATTTTTCAGTTTTACCGCAGCATTGTGTGATGTCTTCAGTTCAGTGGGCAAACTATTTCAGATCTTTATCCTTGTGAATTGCAATAATCTCTCACCATAAACGTTATTTCTTGGCGCCAAGTTGAAGTTACCGAACGTCAAGCTTCTAGTAGGGTGGGAAGAGGAATAAAATAACGAGACATCAAATGGGCTATTGTATTTTACGATACTGTTAACAAAAACGGTCATCTTATAGTCACGCAAAAGATCGAAGGGTAATATTTTTAGCGATCGTAATAACGGCCGGCTTGGCTCGTACTTACTCTGAGTTATTATTCTTATGGCACGCTTTTGTAGCCTCCGAAGGGGATCCAGATAAGAATCATAAGTCCAGGCCCACGATTCCATGCAGTAGATTAAATGACTATGGATGAAAGCAAAGTAAAGCGCCCGCAAAATGCTTTTATCAAAGTAGCCTCTAGCTTGTAAAAGCGCGTGGCAGCCGGAAGCCAGCTTTACACCGACGGCATTTATTTGACCTGCCCAGTGAAAGTGATTATCTAGTATAATCCCGAGGTATTTAAACGTGTCCGTACATTCTAATATGCAGTTGCCAATTTTTATCTGAATATCTTCGTAAATAATTATCGTAATTATCGTAATTATCGTAATTTTCTATGGGAATGAAATATAATGTACTTCGTTTTTTTAGCATTAACCGTTAACCTGTTAGCAAAAAAACCACTGGGAAATTTTTTTCAATTCTGCGTTTACTTGTCTTTGTAATTCAAGAACACTTGTCGGCCGTACATAATAATGCTGTATCATCGGCATACATAATAATTTCGGAAGAGCTTAATACATGAGGCAAGTCATTGATATAAAGGGAGAAGAACAGCGGCCCGAGAACCGATCCCTGTGGCACCCCTGTGTTCAGATATTGCAGTGTGGAAGTAATATCGGTCATCACGACAGCCTGCTGTCTGTTTTGGATGTAATTAGAAGATAACTCGTAGGCTTGATTACGTATGCCGTAGTGCTTTAATTTATGCAAAAGAATTGAATGATCTACCGTATCGAATGCTTTTTGTAAGTCAAGAAAAACAACTCCCGCTAGCTTGTTGTTGTTTAGGGCCGTGTTAATCGATTGTGCTAATGTCAACACTGCGGATGACGTAGAATAATTAGACCGAAATCCATGTTGCTGAGGACAAAGAACCATGTATTTCTTTAAAAACTTATTTATGCGGTTTGATAGAATTTTTTGAAAAATGTTATTTACAACGCTAAGAACCGATATCGGTCTGTAGCTAGACGGATTGGAAATGTCAGCGTTTTTGTAAACTAGAATTACTTTTGCAATTTTTAGTATGGATGGGTAGGTTTCGTTTTGTATAGAATGATTAAATAAATTGTATAAGATTGGGCCTAAGATATCCACGTTTTCTTTTAACAATCGCGCGGTAATTTGGTCAAGCCCAACAGATTTGTTAGTTGAAAGGTTTTTAATAATATGAAAAATTTCGGAAAGTTCAATATCATACATCACAAACGTATTGACAACTGGGTTTGACGCAATGTAACTGTCTGCAGAGTGGGGAATTTTGTCTGCCAGAGCTTTGCCTATACCAGAAAAGAAGGTGTTGAACGTTTCGACGGTGCTGTTGTCAACGCTGTCATGACTGACATGGCATCTGACCAAAAAAACTTGGCCTTATGTTTACATTTCTTGCATTCATGTACATAGTAGATGGAATCTCTTTAACGCATGCATTATTAAGTGGTAGAAGCGTAAAATTGCACCAGGTGCCCGAATATGTCAAATGCACAACAAGTGGGTATTTTAAAGGCCCACCCATTACAGAGTGCTCAAACATATGTTCGCCTGTGGACTTAAGCACGCATAGAGAGCCCTTTGTGAATTAGCGTAGTTGGCGCTTAAAAATTGTACTTTATAGTTTTAATTGGCACTTTCAATAGACATTCTACGATAGTTTGAAAAGCCCACTGTTGCACGCACAGTCGTTCGTTACCTCACGGCATGGTTGAGACATACATCGAGACCGAAGCTAGTCTAGATATTGAGAAGATGGTTTTGACAGGGCCCGGTTACGCTATCGCAGTCTACTCTTGAAGGCGAAGCTCAAGCGTCGTCCAAGTTCTGTAATTGATGTGTTCGTAACGGTTGCGTAATTTTTTCACACAATATATATACAATACTCAATGTCGTCACCTTGTTCATATCTGCCAACTGTTTTTGCATGTAATAATAATAATAATATAAATAAATAAATAAATAAATGTGGAACAGAATGATAATTTTCTTTTGCACAACAATTTGAACTCTCCAGTAACGGGCAAGGCTAGAGAGGAAATTTTCTTATGATCGTCCGTCTGGTAATCCTTCACCGCAGGGCGGAAGAGACCGGTAGCTGTTAGCTTCTCAAACTGCCTGTGGTAGTTTTTTATCTCGGTCTTGCCACTGTGTAACCATGTTTACAAAGAAAAAAAAAGTGAATAAATAAACAAATGGACAAGTTGTGTGAAGTGGAGTCGCCAGTCGTCGCCGTCGGAGCCCGGCGCAAAGCAAATCAGCGTACCTCACTGTAAATAACTGTGATCCTCCTCGGTATGCTTCATACATGACAAACGCGTTTTCGTACAAGAAACTAGGCTGTGTCAGGATCAGCCCGAGAAGTTACGTGTGAATATAGCGCACCATTTGCTGTAACTGCTGTGATCCTCCTCGGTATGCTTCATACATGACAAACGCGTTTTCGTACAAGAAACTAGGCTGTGTCAGGAACAGCCCGAGAAGTTACGTGTGAATATAGCGCACCATTTGCTGTAACTGCTGGCCATCGCCGCCAGTGATCACAACACGCGCGCCCCAGGCCGCGTAAGAAAAATTGGACTGCAGCGTCACTAGTTCTCGCGACCGCCACCCGGCCCGCCTCTTTGGCGGAGCTTTCAGACTGAGGTTATTCTAGGAACGTTGGGATATGTGGTGCTAAGCTTTTCTCGATGCATTCGTGGATGAACTGACATTGTTTCAATGGCAGTAACAAGTCACGTCCGAAATCCAGTCCAGCTCACAGTCACTTTGTGTCTATGCTTATGTGAAGCTCCGCATCGTTGGTAAATGTCCAGCACCACTGACGGAACTCCAAAAAGTTGAATACCTCTTGCACAGAATTTGGTGCGCTAATACTGCCATGAGCAAAACAGCGCGTCTTTCGTCAGTGTCCAGCATATGCACTCAGCTAGACAGGGCGACGCAGCGCAGACAAGTGGCAAAGGAGTTGCACGATCATCTTGAGCAGCCTTTTCGTGGTCGAAGTAACGAGAGTACACATGCCAGGCCCTTCAGCAATACCTCCAGCTCTTTATAGTTCAGGACTCTGCCATGGGTCTCAGCCTTGTCCCACCAGTACTCCACGTAGACATTGCGTAGCAGATCTACCACCTGCAGGAAAGGAAACTCAGTATTCAGCTTTGTCTGAGTGTTACGGTGTCCCTGCTTTCCATTCTGGACAGTTATTGAGTGAAGCTGTTTGCTTCAACTGTCATGAAAAGGGTTATTCAGCATTGTAGTGCCTAGCAAGCTGAAAAGCTGTTATACAGCAGCCAGTCATGACTTCCACATCACATTTTGCAGCCACCCCTGTATTGCATGTCAGCTCCTTGGAAACCATCCAAGGCTTCTAACTGGAGTACTCATTCTTCACAGCTAACATTTCATTCTTAGGCTCCTATGATGCCTACCCAGACACAGGATCCCAGATAAGCTTACTGTCTAAGTCCACCATCAAGAACCTTCCACTCATGCCCTGGACACATGAGCTCTTAGCAGTTGTTGGCGGTTCAAGCGTGCATCTTGAAGGCACAGTCTACCTCAAGATCTCAGTGGGCCCAATCACGAGTCTAGTAGGAGCAGCTTTAATCAGCGACAATGTCTTACTGTTAATACACGGTAAGGATTGGTTTCGTGACAGCAATACAGGACTAGTGTTTGAACCTCCCAATCCTTCTGAACTCCCCCATCCAGCCACGAGTACAGTCCTACCTAAAGCTGTATTCACGTGCCTACTGTGTAGTGATTCTTTGCTAGACTTTCCTGGCTCAATGTACTGAAATGCCGTGTTAATTGTTGCTGCAGAAGGCTCCTGCGAACCTTTGAGCTAGAGCCAGCCCTCACAGCACAGCTACAGAAAATCGCTCGGAATGCCCCCGAGTGAAGCGTATGTTACTCACCTCGTCATTGACTAATCACTGTTTGAGAATGACGACAGCTCACGTCTCTTAGTGCAACATGGGAAAGGCACAAAGAAAAAAAACATTTTCACAGGAATAGCCGTCAAGTGGTCTTCTGCCAGTGCCCAGACTACAGAGGTGGCCTCCCACGTGTCCATCATTATCCCAACCAAAGACATTTCAGTCCCTAAAGGTCTGCGAGATGTGACTCAATGGCACCACAGTTGCTCAGTATTCTATTCTGCCCAGCAAAGATGCTGCAGTGCTGTCAAACTGTTGCACGATGCCAACATTGTCACAACCAACACCTGCCCCTGTGCCGTGTCATCTGCTGTGGCTGTCACAGTTATGTCCACCATGGAACCATCGCCGGCATCCATGCCACCACAGCAAGTTCCTTCCTTAACTTGCTCCTTTGCAGCTTGCCCAAAAACGCCGGAGCCGACCTCTGTCGCTGCGCCCCCTAAGGTACAAAAGGACACCAAAAAAAAAGTGGTCAACAAAGTTGTCTAATGCCTGGAAGTCTATTTCCAAGTCTCACTCTTCGAATGGTGGTGAGAGTGCCTCAAAGGCTGAGGAGAGTAGCACAAAATTGGGCTCTTCGAACCGCAAGAAATGACGCAATAACTTTGAGCGCCACAAAGACTGGGATATGCACAGTCACAAATATAGCTTTGAGGAAGCAAGCGCACACACCGAACCCCCGGAAAAGAAACTGGAGATTTTGAGCAGTAGGATAGCAGAGTCATCTGAACATAGCAGGAAAATTAAAGAGCAACCCTGGTAGAATAAAACATTGCTGCAACATTGTCATATTGTTGCCTTTCAATGTTGCTAAAATGTGGATAATGTCTGTCTTTAGCAGCATTCCCACAATATTTGCACGACATATTGCTGAATTATTCTATAAACGTTGATAAAACATTAAGTAAAATATATACAATGTTGGGACATGTTTTGCACACCACTCGGGCAAGATTGCTGAAACAAATATTTTTACAAAAACAATTGTGTACAGACATCCTGCACCTTATTGAATGTAGTAGTCATGTTGGGCCATTAGGTATCCCTGCATTGGCTGTCTTTTAGCAATCAATCAAAGATTAGCAGGAAAAGACATTGCATGGAACACTTTGTCTCCGAAATCAAGGTCACTAATAATCTAGAATGTTCAGTGAATTTTCCCTGGTGAGGTCATCTGGTGACTGTTCTCTGGCGGGCACATTTGCAGGATCTAATGTCTTTCGGGTGCTAAAAAAAATATTTGTGCCCCATTAACATGTCCACGTTTTTTTTTTTAAAGAATACCTCCACAAAAAGTAGCTAGGCATCGCGCATTTTTCAATCAACTATTAATATCACTCGTGGGAGGGTAGCGCTAGTGAACATGGACTAAAGGAAAGCACATAGAGAAAAGTGCTCTAGCAACTGGTTTTTATTGAAGATCCGCCTTACATATATACATAGATTTTTTGGCTATGTGACAATTTCATCACACTGAAGAATTTAAGAACAACACAACCACACATTTTGCCCCTTTGATGACAATGGTTTTGGCTACTGTGATTTTCTCAGTGCACTTTTCTCTGTGGCAGCTGATTATGCTACATAATAAACAACAAAAAGTGTAGTGTGTGGAGAGGTGCCCATTTCTGACTGAGCTACGTTTTGTTTGTGCTCCCGCAAGCGATCATTGATGCATCGGCCCATTTGGCTCACATATTTCCGGCCACGTCAGTGGTAAACTGTCTACCATGCCTTCAGTACATGGCAATAAAAAGATTTGGGTGCTTTTTCAGGCACTCTTTTGGCTTTTGAATAGCAGGCTCGTCCAGCTTACGCAGGTAACTTGTCGAGTACTGGAAAAAAAAAACACTGTTATGGCAACCTGATCTGCTACTTGCTACTTTGTTCATCCCGTGCAAGACCTCAATTATTAGGTACAGGATTTCCGCCACCTTCTTTATCCTGGATGTGGTGGCAGGTTCACCATCTGAGTGCACGAAAGCACATCAAAGTGCGCTACCCAAAAGAGTGCAACCCAGATGGTGAACTTCCTACTGGATCTAGGAAAAAGGAGAATGTGTCAGTAGGTTTGTACGTACACAAAGTCTCACACGGGCTAAAGAAGCTAGATGGTCAGAGGGGTGTAAAGGTTATTTTCTTTTCAGCACCCGATAAGCTAAGCCACCTGTGTAAACTGACTGACCCTGCCATTTAAAAGCTGAAAGGGTGCCAAAAAAAAGCACCAAGATCCTTTCGTGCCATGCACAGAAGGCCTGTTATTCACTTTACTACTGATATGTTACGGTAAGTGCATTGGCCAAATGGGCTGATCTATTAATGATCACTTACGGGAGCACAACAAAGCGTCGCTTGGTATGCAAATGGGCATCTCTGCATACTCTGGAATGATTGTGATTGTTAACTTGTTAACTCAAAATGTAGCGTAATCAGCCCACAAAGAAAAATACACTCAGAAAATCGCAGAAACAAAAACCATAGTCAACGAAGGGGCGAAATGTGTCAGCACACCATTGATTGTGTTGTGAGAGAAAGAATTGGCATTCTTAAATTCCTTTGGGCACTGAAATTGTCGCTTGCCCAAAAAAGCGCTGCATATATGTGCGGCGAATTTTCAATAATAGCCAGTCACTACAGCGTTTCCGTCTGTGTCTCCATATACCTTCTTTTAGTCTGTGTTTCGTGGCGTTACCCTTCCAAGAATGATTTTTCATCTCGCCAAAGAAATGTCACCTTTACAATTCAAACATATATCTTTTCGAAAAGTTGTGTACAATTCATAGCCCTATTCAATGTGCACCCAGAGCAGTGTAGCTCTTGGCATGTACGATACTCATGTCACCAAAAGTTATGTTCGGGCGCCTCTTGTAAATTTTCAGCAAGCCCCACCGTCTCTCACGAGAGAAGGCTTCCCTAATCAAACTTCTCACCCTCGACCTCTTCATATTCCTGCGAGACATGTCACTGCGATGCTGCCAACGAAGCAGGATCACAGAACAATACACCAGTGTTGCGGAGTTGCCACTCTGGAATTGGAATGATTGTGGAATCATTCCACATTTTGCGACTACAGAATGGAATTGGAATGGAGTGGGGGCAATGCTTGAAGAAATGGAGTTGGAATTAAAAGCATTTTGCTTGGAATGGAAGGGGAATAGAATGAAGTCTTTTTCGAAAATAGACCACGTTTTTGCCCATGAAGTTTTTTTTCAAGCCTCATAAATTAGTAAATGAAAGGCTCAAATCTAACAATAAAGCAACATTTTTAAAATGGCTTGGTTGATTACAAGCACAGAACATCTATAAGCAATAAGCTTACCACAACTCTGTCCTTATAATGACCGTGTTACTCCGAAGTTTGTCTTTATTCTTCGTGTAAACACGGTCGAGGAGAACTACAGTGGCAGCACGCACCCCCCTTCTTCACCTTTTACGCCGTGTCATTTTTTTTTTCTCTTGGCAGCGCCCCAGCCGCCTGCTGTCTCCCCACCCTTCACTCCTTTGAGCTATGTCCTTGTTGGCAACTCTGATGCATATTATAAACAACACTTATTTAAGTTGTGATGCATATTAACACTGGCGCAATGCTTTCGTTCACTGCAAGCTTTCGTATACCAACCTGCGTGCCTTCTTACCTCATACTCCCCCCCCCCCCTCCTCTTTTGCAATACTGCCCGGCCTGTCTAGACACATCAGTGCCTTCGCCCGAAACTCTGTCGGTGAAGGTCTGTAGGTCAGCTCAGCGCACAGTCATACATGATGAAATGTATGCCCTGCTGCTTTGTAGACACAGAGAGAGAGAGAGAGAGAATAAACTTTTAAAAGCATCAGCAAACTGCCTGAATTAGGAAAGCCCACGCAAGCACGGCCAGGGTGGCACCTCCTTGAGTCCTGACGTGACGATTTGGGTCGAAGAGAACCCACGTTTGATTTATAGGGTGGAGGAAGGCCTGCATGGAAAGCTGCCGCCGCCACCGCGCCTGTTGGCTGGAGCAGCACTACCATAATTCACTACCACACAGGCTCTTGCGTCCAGTGATACGCGCTCGAGCAGCTCATTTTGTGCAGGGCAACACATAGTTAGGTAGACGGCAATTGTTTTACCTAATTTTTAGAAGCGAACCATTCAAAGAGCTGTAATTCGCAATTGTGGTTCTGAAAACATTTAATGAGGCAAGCCTGGTCACCAAAGAACTATAGTTAACGATTGCCGAACGTGTTCGTAAGATGAGGCATTCGGGAGATCAAGCCGAGGAGATGAGGCGTTCCTGAATCTCGAGCAGATAGCTGGCCATCCTGCATTCTCACTGCTCTTGGGTGGGATCATTTCATTATTATCGATATTTTTTATCTTTTTTTCACAACTTCGCTCTGTTCCTACGAGTCGGCATATATCCGTGTTCGCATTGCCAAACAAAGAGGACATTGGGGAGGAGCGTATTTTGGTACATCCTTAATAGCTACTGCTGTAATATCACATTCAAAAGTAGTCATGTAGGCCTTAGTACATGTTCTATCGAAGTGGAAGGCCACAACACAATCTCTAGGTTCATATTTAGTTAGCCAAAGCTAAGGGTTGGCGTGGTGTAAAAGTGGGAACAATCTGCGAATTTGTAACAGAGAAGCCAAGGCATAATTTAGTGTACAAACAAATGAATTATCCCAGCAATTACTGAAGGGAGAAACAAATTATCTCTGCAAGTTGGTTGACATTGACATCTCACACAAAAGTGAGGAATACCGAATGTACTGCCTGCTTTTTATCTCACAAGTCGTTTATGACCTGACACATGTAAATAACCTTTGCAACAAGAAAGACATTGCATATGCGTGTGCAGGCAAACACAGAAGGTTCTCCTCGCCCCACCCATGTTTGCGAGGCGCGCTCTTTACAAGTGTGACTGCTGACGAGCAGTGCAGCTCATAGTTTTGGATTCGATGCAAAGGCAGAAGCGGTGGTGCACTGTTTCTTCTAATACTAGCAGATCTAGAGGGTGTCGTGCCCCACTAAATGAATTTTAATAAATCCAATTTTTTTTTCATATTCACGACCACTCCACATGCTTTCAAAACAGGTCAGCCTTCTTGAACATTACTTTTGTCAGCGCAAATATACGCTATCGTCATTTCAGCATTAGCACATTTAAGTTTAAACATTACTAAAACATCACATTTTTTTCAAACATGCTCACCATGCAAATACTAATATGCAGCGGGAAAACCACTCCTATGGAAAGCAGTTAGTGGGTTTTACAATACGAGATATGATACCAAGCTACTATCTCTCTGCTTTTTAACATGTTTTGTGTACTTGTGCAGTTCTTGATGCATCTCGTGACACCAGCTTTATTATTACCTCAAAAAACTATCAAGATGCATTTCCTACATTGATGAATTATAGGAATGGAATTGAGCTGCCTGGCCATTCTTGTAATAGGAATAGGCTAAGTTTTTTAATTCTGAGGAATTAAAAGGAATGGAATCGCAATAAGCCCTAATTTCCCAGAATGGAACTGGAATAGAATTACGGTGCCACTCTGCAACATTGCACTACACACACTTAACAAAGGTGCTGCGTCAACACGTGCAACGAACTCGCTTGGTGGATTCCGTGCTGTACAGTTGTGTCGTCCGCAATCTCTAACGTCGATCCGCGCACCGTCCGCGAACTTCTCGTGCCGTGTAGCTCACGTCGAGTGGTGCCTCATCCTCGGGCTACTTCAATTGTGTCTCAATCTTTACGTCTCACTCTATTCTTTTTCTTTATCCTTGTGAGCTACTGCTGAGGTAGATGTAGATGTAGAGCCTAGATTTCTGGCTCACAACTGCCCTGGTGGATCGGCCAAGAATCGGGTAGCTTAACAAAAAAAGGTATGTATATATGTATTATATACTATCGAAAAGAATAATAACGCAAATATTGATTTTTTTGCAAATTATTCTTGAGAAAAAAATTGGATGAATTAGTTCGCACTGAAATAACAATAAATGATTGATATCAAAGAGAATTTTCCTGTAGCCTACATTGGTTAACTGAGAACCTTTTGGTATTGAGGTTATTCAGTAAATCTCTTCTACTGTTCAATTAAATCTTGCACGACCTTGCACACTTTTTCATTGCTGTGCCCAAGAGTATGTGCACCTAGAGATAGTAAATTTGATGTTGTCAAAGCTAATCCAAGGATTCGTAATAACATTTCTAGAGATATCTTTCTTAATATTCAAAACTTTTGACAAGAGGTTTCGACTGCTGAAGTGTCACACTTAGCTGCAGACAGTTGCAGGGGTCACTTTTCTTTTTTCTCCTATTTTAAAACCACTCCCCCCCACCGCGTGCTAGACAGGCACGTGAATGAACCTCAAAAACCTCAACGCATGCGGTAGCGAACTGGGTCAGTGATTTATATACATACATATATATAGTTGCACTGTTAACAGCATTTCCTTGACACAATCATGCCCCCATTTCGAGTTTTTCAGTTATACATGTGGGTATCGATCCACGGTGCACAAAATCAAATTGTGTCCGCACGACGTCGGTGTTTTCGGTGTCTGCTTAGCCTAAGCAGCTGCCCTTAACCGGGTCACAATTTTTTTGTTTAACTACCTGTTCGCGGAGTATGAATAACAGCTCGACGCTCTGCGAGCTGCATGGCACTCAAGGAGTTCGTGAAAGTTCAGACAGTCAACTGAGAGAACTATGAAATACACCAAAATGAGGACTTACAACCCTTCGCAATGCTGCAGGAAGCCATCACAGAAGACCATCACAAAGGTCGTACTTGCACAGAATGAGAAAAATAGTTAGCACTGCGGGCGCTTCACAAAAGAGCGGAAAAACGTGTTTTTGAGCGGCGGGCGTACTGGTCAGCCCTGTCGGCGTAGTAGGTGGCGCCACAGTGGCGTTGGGTTGTGCCGCTTTATTAGTTTGGTGCAACGTTTAATGTGGGCATTTGCTTGAAACATGTGCTCATGGAAAATTTTAGATAAAAATCAATGCTCAACAGTTGCTTTTTACATGAGAAGCATGGCCTGCTGGGCGAGTTGGTAATTTATCTTAACTACGTTATGCGAAAAAAAAATTAAGTACAAAAGGTAGACACCTGGACACAGCGCACAGTGCGCTGTGTCCAGGTGTCTTTCTTTTGTACTCTAAATTTTTTCACGCAACTCAGTTAAGTTGCTTTTGTTGGCTTGAGCTAGTTTGTCCTTAGTTGACTGTACATTCGCCTCACGTCATATCCGAGATGGTGTCACAAACTTTCGCTGCGCGCAAACAGCACAACAATGTCCTCTACGATGCCTCGTAAGTTGATTAAAAAAAATGTCATTGAACAAATTACATGAACAAATTATTCTCAAATGAACACGTTATAAAATATGTTTTATGCTTTGTGACATATAGCGGATAGTTTGTTTAGTTGTCAATTAATAAATCATTGAATATAAAAAACAAATCTCAGAGGCAGCGCTACATTGGAAAGGCATTTGTGTTTTCACATCACAAATGCCACAACAGGCTATAATAATTTAGGAGAAAAAAACATGGCCGCAATTTTTTGCTTGCTGTTCCCTTTAAGTGATGACCCTGAGGATACAATCACAGTTGCATCGTGTGCCGTATCACGAGCTCAAATCGGGGAAGTCAGCATGCTAACTGGTGGTGCTGCCGTTAATTTGGCAAATAGTTATCTCGTTAATTCTTCGCTTCTGCTTCAGTACATGTTCATGAGTGATGGCAAGTCAGGAAAGTTGAAAGATAAAAAAAAATGCATGCGATGCACTTGAAGAAAGTATTGCGATTGCGGCAGAGAAATTGTGAACCCTTTTTCGCAGCTTAAAGACACAACTTGCTGTTTTAAGGTATCGTGCAGCATTTCTATGTGCATACCTTTCTTGCTAACTGCATAGGCACATGTTTCGATGTGATTTTTGAAGATTCGTTGACTGGATAATGTTGCCGTAGTATCGATTACCGACATTACGTCAACATTGCTTAGTAACTTTGCATCAACATTGGCAGAAAGCAATGTCAACTTTTTAACAATTATGACTGTTACAGCAATGTTAATTACTTGTTCAACGTTGTGCAGCAAAACACAACATTCGAAGCATTGCTCTTATGTAGTAGCAAAATGTTGTGCTATCAGGCAAGGAGGATTGCCTTTCACATGAGATACAACCACCACCCTGATGACTCGCTTTCTTGCTCTCAGCCATATGAACATTGCCATTGCAGGCCAACATTGTACATTCTTCACTTTATATCTCCCAATCAAAGAGGAGTTTGATCTAAAAAGTGGGGCCAGATGGGAGCGTACAGCCTCTCCAAGGCAGTCCTTACTTTGCTTGCTGCCTGACAGATGGCATCGCCTCATTGGCATTTATTTTTCTCGCAGCTTCGTCTTCTAGCCAGAGTGAATGCAAGAGCTGGGGCCAACTGTGAGCTCCTTGGACACGTGAATGTGTGTTACCTTGCCAGCCCTCGTATAGCACTCTCACGCACAAGTTCTTTGTGTTCAGTCGATAATCTGTCTCATCCGCCATGCCTCTGTCTTCGGCCTTGGGCCAGCCCAGCTTTCACAATGTATTGTTGAATGTCATTAATTGGATCATATTTGGCCACAATGCAGTTAATTCGAACAATCTTAAGAGGGCGCCAAGATTGAATCACCACTATAGTGTGATGCAAACGAGCAAAAGCGATGTTTGTGGGTCTTTGAAACAAGGCGTCGCTATCTATGTCACAATCATCATCAGCGTAAACCTTACAGTAATGCCGCTAACAACTTTCGGGTAAGGCTAGTGTGTTTCAGGTTAGTTAAGACAAGGAAGTCTTTAGCCATGGTCACATTGTGAGTATTTCGCGAGTGGTGAAAATAGCGACATTGCAATTCCACTTATGCAAAATACAGGATTGATGTATTTGAAAGTGTATTGAAATGACAGTGTATTGATGCAATAGACAATTGTTTAAAGTTTTCTCATTAACTTTTCATAATTTTGCATTGAGTTATTTAGGCCTCATGAAATTCTAGGCGCTTTAACTGTATCTTTTTTAAGGCACTCTATATAGCTCCTTGCCGGGACCGCCACATAGTGTTGTTTGTCAGACTCAGTTTTGACCAATTTCCTCATCTATTTTGCTGAGTCAGCTGAACTTCTGTGCAGGCATTCCTCAAAGGGGAGACGCAGATAGCGGCGGACGAGGCATTCCAGAATGCGGTGCACAGCTACGTGGAAGTGTTCCTCAAAAGTGAACGAGTCCAGCGCATGGTGGCCAGTGGGGCCTGCTCCGCGCACGATTTTCGCGAGGTCTTCCGTGCCAACGTCGACAAGCGTGTGCGCAGCCTGCCTGAAATGGATGGTCTCTCCAAGGAGACCGTCTTGGGTTCCTGGATGACCAAGTTTGACGCCATCTTTCGCGGGGATGAAGACACCCGCAGGTAAGCTTGCGCGCAGTGCTGGTGCATTTCCTGCTCCTCACAAGTGTCCCTTAAATGCAGCCGAACGCAGCAGGGTCGTGCGGGCACCCTGCTACCACACGGCCTGGCCTCTGAGCTGCTGCTGTCCAAAGAACAGCTGTACGAGATGTTTCAGGGGGTGCTCAACATCAAAAAGTTTGAGCACCAGCTACTCTACAATGCTCTACAGGTATATCTAATTGCTGCTCTTACTTTGGCTTTTGGGTCTTTTTTTTTATTGTGCCAACTTGTGTTACAGAAGGGAAAGACAGAGCAACAAGCGTTTGAAATGCTGTTATTTTTCATCTTTTGCCCACTTTTTCGAGTTGGCAAGTCAGTGGCAAGTTTCACTTAGCAATGATTCACATCTAATTGTATGCTGGGGTGTACAGCAGTGCTGTAAAGTAAAATCTTGAAAAGAAATAGTTGACAACCACGCATTTGGAGCACGAAGCCATCGGGACGCATTTGTCTTTACCCTGCCGAACCTTCTTAGAATGATCTCGCCGCCTCCTTATCAGTTTTATTCACTCCATCTACCAATAGAGCAAATCTTGGTGCTAGAAATGTGGCACCGAATGTTACAAATAAGTTCTGCTATCTTGCAAGGTCTTGGAAGGGTTATGAAAGGAATAGTTGGCGACCGCTTGTCCAGTGCGACACGACAAACAAATAGTTATGTATTTGGGAATGCAAACGATGCAAATATACATGAGAGCGAAAAGAAAACAACACGGACAACTACTGACTTTAAAATGAAATTTTCATGCACACAGCAGGTATATATTGCCATGCGCATTTATTATTTTATCTTTTGATTGATTTTGTTTTCGACCCAAAAGCGTGGGTCAGGAATGCTCAATGCAAACTTCGCATTATTGTTCAAGAGTGTTCGCGATCATGTAGGTCATTCTGTTAAGATTGCCCGCTAGATGCGAACACTCGAGATTATTCCGTAACGCGAGGACCAGTGATAAGGCTAGAATATTCGACGACACATGTATAAATGCCGTCGCGCATCACTGCATGTCAGTTGATTGACGGCCGACGCTTTGTTCACCACTATCAGTGCCCGTGTGCTGCTGTAATCTGACCTACAGTGTCCTGGCCACAACTATGGCCGAATAAACAGTTTCATCTAAATATGAGTCTGCTCCCTTTGTCATCGTCATGACAATATGTCCTGTGAAAGTTCATCAAAACAGGCAATAAAGCATGGCATGAATTTTTGGCATAAACATGTGCTTCTCTAGAAATGACAATTCTTTTCGTGATACAGACAAATGCCGTGCTGATACGTGATGGCCTTCATGCGCTCTCTGGGTGGCTATTCGTACTGTATTGCTTGCTTGTTTTTGCTGTCTGCAACCATGGGTCTGTGAACCAAACATGAACCAACCAGCCTGATTGTGTTTGTGTTCGCGTGCCTTATACCGATGTCACTTTTTTGATTCCTCTCAGACTATTGAAGTTACTTGGTCGCTGCTACATAAGCCATATTGCCATCACAGAATAGGATCACCATGAGGAGGGAGCGGTCGTCTTGATCACAATCAGGCCTAATCGCAAATAAAAGTGAACGTAAAGCAGCACTTGATCTGGATCGGCATCGATCACGATTCAAAGTGCTTGTCGGACAGTGGTATTGCCTTTTAGGATGAATTCTCACCGGAAAGTTGAGCTTTCGTTCACTCTGTGCAGAAGAAAAAGCCCAAGTATGTTGCCGGTGCAGCATGGGCATAGTTGGTTTTTTGCTCAAGAACCTGTTTTCAGGGGTAGAGCAGCGTTTTGGAGCAGCTGAGGGAGCAGGAATAATGCCGTTTTGGAGCAGCTTTGGCGCAGTAAAAGGGGAGTTTTGAAGCACGCTCGCAGCATCAAAAGTTGTGTTTTAGAACAGCGCGAGTTACTTTTTAAGCTGCTTTCTAGGGTCAAACTTCATTTTCAATCAAAACTATTGCTGGTAAAAACAATTCCCATTGTTATTACTAAACATTCAGTACTAATGAGCTTTCCAGACTTCTCACATGTGTGTGTGTGCGTGTGTGTATGATAAAAAACATGCCTATTTCATACTCAGCCAGACACTAAAACAAAGATGTATTCTGGGCAGTAAAAAAGGCAGAGCTTTTACCGCAATGGCGAAGCAATGAATGTGATAGCAACAAATTGGAATGTTGCACGAAAAATGGCTAGCAGATCAAAACGTTGCTCACTCACAAATGACGCACGAAACGTATTCACAGGTACGGATGAACGTGAATAAGTGTGTCAGTTGTTACTTCCCTGTGTCTGAAAAGCGTGCCCTTTCCGCAAACGGAGACTGTGCAACGAGTGCTGTAATCTTTGTGCACCTGGTAACTACAACAGAATCGTTCTGGCGAAAGTCGATGCATACAATTCTCCCCACCAAGAGGTAAGGGATCGGACACGTAAGCGTCTACTCCCACCCCCGCATCAGATGAACGCACCATCGTGACCCGGTGGCGCAACGATAGCACGTTTGACTCCAGATCAGATGAACACACCAGCGCACGTCGCCGCGTTGTGACGATCTGGCGATGCGCGCTCATTGCGCCATCTCACTGGTAATGCTGAAAAAACAATAGTTTCCCCGAGATCACCAGTGGCAAGTGGTAGATATAAATAGCTTGCCGTTTCAACTTTGACGAATGTACTCCTTCGTGGCTCAGTGGCTAGCGCCTTGCACTCACAAGCAAGAGGTTAGACGTTCGATTGCACGTGCCGGAGTCTTTTTCTGAAATATTTTTCAATCGTGCGTTTTCATATAGAATATGAATATATCAATATGTAGATGCGTATACTTATATGATGAATGACAGCGCTCGATGGCAGCAAAATCCAGCAGAGAGTGTCATATACTTGCTATCGCAATAAAACACGGAAATATTTCTTTACGCGATTGTATTTACTATAAGGAGTCTTGCCAGTCCACTATGTTGCACCTGATGTGTGAAACAGCGTATATATAATCACGGTGCACTTAGTTTAAAGTAAGTTTGTTATCCGGACGCTCATCAAACACACTACTCTGCTCATCAACGCTCGGACTGGGGACGAGCAATTCACAGAGCAAATCCGCGTGCACAGTACAGCGAGCCACCCGACAGCAAGGGTTAGGCAGCATAGGCGCTACGCTGCACGCAACTAACAAGGAGATGATGCAAGTCCACGTCACTACTTCGTGTGTCAATGAAACTGTCACTTGTCACTTATTATCAAATCGCAGTAAAAATGCACACGTGTGTATGGCCGAAAGCTGATAGTGTCCTTTCTGTTGCTATTTCAGCCAATGTATATCTCAGACCCTGTAATAGTTTCAAAATGCTCCTTGGCGTCGCCACTGCGCAAAATAAGACAATAGTGCGAGAGTGGCAGCCCCATGGGATATTTTTCGCACTCTGGCAAAAAGGAAGAAAATACGTTCTGTTAGGTACTTTGGCGGACATCTGTTGTGGTACTGTATTCGTTTTGTGGTGGTGATTGGGCAAGTCAGGAGATGCGCATTTGCACTTGTAAACGCACATTGCCGTTTAGTGCACGATCATGTCGCGCTCCCACCTGGCATAAATCATCCGAGGTTTCACTGTACTACACTCAAACCTCGATAACATGAATGGGGTTATAACAAAATATTGTTTATAACGAAGTAAATACAAAATTGTTTTGCAATAGATATAGTGTTAGGAATAGACCTTTAGGCCAAATTTTGGCATACAAGGAAAATATTTTCATGTAAGATGCAACTTTGTTACAATGAGGTTTGAGTGTACTAGATAATGAACGGTTACTAATGCTGGTGCCATCACGTTCGCAGGGTAACCACGGCGATCACAGCAATAAGAGCCCTTTGAATGAACAAAATTACAATGTGATCGCACTCCACTGGATATGAATGCAACTGCGTCCTTGGTGTATCCAACACTCAGTGTTGCTCATACAACGATAATAATTGGCTAAATTTGGCCTTTTACACTTCTAATTGACAATTATCACGGAAATTGCCATTTATGCGCAGCAGGTCAGATGGGCGCAGAATGGTGCAATTGGCGTAGCACTTCTAACCCTGGGTTTTAGATCCGTAGCATAACTTGCGTTGAGGTGCTTTTTCCCAATTGTTGTTAAGGAATCAATGTTGCTACCTGTGTTGAAACTTCTACACACCCAAAGCAGACGAAGTATGAATGCATGTCCACTACACAGTTCTGTTTAAAAGATCTCTTGTCTTGGAAAACTTCCAAGTGGCATTGCAAACTGTGAGCATAAGTCAAGACTACTCGGCACATACACACAGGGTACGCAAATGATTGCTTGTAAAGGTGCATATTTGCCACATCGTAAGTACAAAGTATATTCAATTTCTCGTTTAGTAAACTATGGCAGGAGGTTAGATCAGGTTAGATTCTATAAATCCCTGATTGGATTTATGGAACCCCTAGTATTTGGTCAGTGCAGGCAAAGACCTTTGCTTTTCCTGTAAGGCTGAATCTGCCAAAATGGCAGACCAGGCAACCATGCAGCCAGCAAGTGTATCAAATGCCTTTGTGTGTGCACACACTTATACTGCTGCAAGTGGAAGCAAAGCTATGAAGTTAATTTGTCTAAGCTGATAGTAGAGCCATGGTTGCACATGAATCGGCAATCATGGTACAAAAGGCAAGACTGATAGGCTAGTTGGTAGTGTATAATTTAGGCAGTAGTGCAAACATGAACAGATGGGGTGCAGTGTTAACAGCTCACTCATACTTAAATCTACATATAGTGTTTGTGTGTAAGATATACAGTGAGAGAGAGAAAGATCATTTGTAATGAACACTAAGTTAGCACTTTGTGTTATCTTGCTTTAGCCATCTGTGGGATTGTTTGAGCTACTGCCTGAATTCTGATAATGATATGCACTGGAAATGCACCCCCAGATTTGATTATAGTCACTTTGGTGGATGAGCAAGGCCGAAGCACCGAATTACTAATTTTTTTACAGCCTCGGTATGTGTTTTTTTGTTCCACATAATTAGAACTGACAAGTGGTCGAAGCGCAGTTTAAACAAAAATTCCACGTAAATCTTTCCTTTCAGTTGGATTCCGCTGATGAGCAGGCTGCTGCCATCCGGAGGGAACTGGACGGCCGCGTGCAGAAAGTGAACGAGATGGAGAAGGTATGAGAATGGCTGCTGTGGGGGGGCCCAGTGAGTACAAGCTGCTCTGCTACTCTGTGCAGAACCGCAAACTGATGCCCAAGTTTGTGCTCAAGGAGATGGAGAGCCTGCACATTGAGGAGCTGCGCTCATCTATCAACCAACTGATGCTGAACTTAGAAAGCCTTCCCGTCTCTAAAGGAAGCGCCGAGAGCAAGTATGGCCTCCAGAAGCTGAAGCGCTACAACCACAGGTAAGAACACTTCCAGTTCCTTCTATTTCAGGTCCACATGCAAGTTGCTTGGCACTTCTTCTGGGCCTCGCTCAGTGTGACACTCTCTAAATAACAGCGTGTAAACACCGAGTAATAATGACATACCTGCCAACTCTTCCAATTTTCCTACAAAATGTACGAATTTGGATTGCACTTACAATTTTACGAGTCTTACCTGACATTTTATGGAAAATATTTTATTTCATATAAAAAAATAAAATTATAAAAATGGCATGGCATCCGCGATTAGCTACAGCGCATTTCCATAGCTAGTCACGGAGGCACAAAAACGGCATTGTGCTGTTTTCTGCTTCCAGGAGAGAACAATATGTATTCGTGTTATCGTCACATTGTGTGCCGATAACACGATAACATGTGGGAGATTTGACAGAGGCTGTCAAATCTCCCACATTACCCGAAAGGCTCCCGGATTTCGATTGCATCTTTCGTTTGTATGGTTGCCATGATAATCTCTTGGAAATCAAAATTTCTGTGCAAGATCTAGCCGCGTTTGTCAAAAATGCTGGTCAGTCTGTTCCAGGCATTTTGCGAGCCCACCGCATTTTGATATAAACGAGTTTGAGAGGCGTTCATCTAAACGTAATGCAGAGTTATAGTGCCTAGGCACTATACTAGAGTCTCAGTGATGTAAAATTGTAGCAGATACGAATTCGTGAAATTTCCAGCCAAATTCATGTGTCCATAGAGACAAAATTAAAATGTTACAAACAATTTTCCTAATCGGGGGGTGTGATATGAACTTCAGTACTGAAACCATCCAACGAAGGCCGATCGAGAGCAGCGTGCACGAAGCTTCGAAAGTACATGTGCCATCACATGCCCTGTCTTCCACAGTGCGTGTGCTTGTCGTTGCCACAACCGCTTTAGACGAAACCGCGGTCGTTCTCCACGATCATGTATGGCGACGTTGTTACTGACATAAATACGAAAGTGTGCACGCGACCAACGCTTGACAAGTCAAAGCAACGCTGCTTTCCGCGAACTCTGTGGACAAAATCGCAGCAGTTGCGATCATTGACAGCATAAAACGACTGAGTTTTGAAGGCACGTGGATTGAAAATGCTGCAACCGCTGTGCACAAAACCGCAGTCGCGGCTACGCGATCGCGATCTACGAGCTTCGAGGGCATGCGAATGACGCAGCGGAGGATTAAAGGCGGTAAAGACGTAAAAAAGGCTGAAAGTGTTTTGGAATCTCTGTCCAGAAGAGTCTAGTAGCGAGCAAAGCCAAAGCTTTGACCCGTGCTTTCGCGGCAGCCAGCTGCGTTGTCCCGTTCGTTCACATGTGAAGGCATTCGCGAGTTATTTTGCAGAAATCGTTTTTTTGCTAGTTGTTTTGATGACGCGAAATTTCGGGAGCATTTGTGCTTCCCCTTTGAAACACTCACCTTAGTGGGAAACCCTACCCTTGTGAGTTCAGCCACTTCAAGCCATCATGAGACCGCAACGCCGATGTTTGCGCTTGCATTTCGGACCCCCCCCCCCCCTCTTGTTTTTTGTGATGTGTTTTTTTTTTTTGCAGCTAAGGTTTTTTTTTTGTGCCGAAAGGGGGAGAAGTATGGCGGCAAAATAGTATTATGCTAAAGGCAAATCCATCACAGCTACAAATAAAAAAAATCGGTAGCCCCCACCCCCCTTCCTCGCTCGGGGTGTTTCACAAATTTCTCTGTTGCCAGGTTGGCAGGTATGCAATGAATGCAGTCTTGTGCTACGAGCAAGGTTGGTAACCCTCTCCTGGTGTGAAGCTAATGTTTTGGCTCTTGTAGATCTCATCAGCATGGTGTAGAACGACATTACAGTAAGCGAGAGCGGCACTTCATGACTGGCGCAAGCTCGGCTAGCGCGAAGCAGAGAAAGACGAAGGCTGAGTGAGAGCAGCCGGCCCCCAGCAAGGGCGTTGTGTCTCCTTTCTCTCTCCTTACGTGACAATGGCGCAGCTGTTGAAAGGCATTGGCGAACCCGAGCTCTGACACGTCTTTCTCACGAACACCATGCCACTTTTTCGCTGATGGAGTCCGCCAGACAGCTGTCGAAGCAAGTGTCAATCTCAGCAGCAGCAGATGGTATCCAGGCCTCCATCATGGTTTCAGGAAACTTGTCCGGCGTCGCGATACTTGCGTCAACTATGTGCACAGGCTCCTCTTGCCTAGGGGTGGTGTACATGCCTCCTTGACACCTGGCAACCTGTTGGCGCTTTAAGCACCATCTGTGGACGACATCCAGGCCTCCTTGGCAGTTCAACACCGCTTCACCAAGGCCACTGTTCACGAGACAACACGCAGGTGCCGCTCCTCTAGGAACGCTATTTACAGTTTTGGTCCTGTCTCTCCAGCCGGATCATCAAACAGCGCTGTGGAGCTGCAGCACACCATCGCGCAATTCCGCATCATGACCAGGGCCTTAATAGGGTTGAGCTTCCACTTCTGATTTGCAGCCTTTTCTGAATTGTATGCCATCGATGCCATGCTGGGTGGAGCCGCAACACATGCCTTCGAGGCCAGCTCGCCTGAAAAACGATGCGAGCTCCGGCATTCCCTCACAGAGCTTTGAGAGCAACTGTGCTGCTTGGCACGGGCACAATCCGGATTCTCGATGCCGTCCTGCCATCACTGGCTATTTGGGCAATACCAGAGTTTCATGGTTTTCACGATGACGTATTCGGGTGGATTGAAAAAGCGAACTCACTCGGCACCTTCTATGCCTGGCCAAAAAACTGAAGATGGGTTACTGTATTTACTTGCATAATTCTCGCACTTTTTTTGGCAGAAAACCGATGCAAAGTTGGGGGGTGCGAGAATTACGCGGGAAAAACTTTACACGAAATCTACAGAGCGAAAAAAAAAACGAAGTGGCTGCAAATCGGGATTCTCACACCAGCAACTAACATCAAGCTTTGAGAAGTACTAATTAAAATTTACCTCAACAATAAAAGAGGTTCAACACAAGGCAAGATTTATTTGAGACAGAAAAAGTGCAAGCAAATAGTCGAGGATTAGGATACCATACTCAAAGCTTGTGAGCGTTGCGGGCATAGCGGTAGCGTTCGTCACTCAACAGGAGCCCTCAAAAGGTAAGGGTAGGATGCCAGTATTGGGCTGATGGCTATTCAACAGAATCGTCCGCAGTTTCCTTCTGAAGAAATAAAGTTTACCATCAATCCCAGTCTTAGGCACAGTGCAGGCCCAATGCGTCTTGGTGGCTTTCAGCTGCCATCCCCCGTAGCGAACACAAAACTCCTCGACTCCGAAGGGCCTACCGGCAGCCCTGTTGCCGTTGTTTAGTGCGTGATCAATCACTTTCAACTTGAAAGCAGCCGTGTCGCTTCAGTATCGCCCTATAACCTTACAAGATTACCGACACAACATAGAAAACACGCCGCAACGCGCACTTGCCGCTTTGGCTTGGATTGGGTTGAATCTCCGTGCAATAATAGTACGCTTGATGCTTAAGAGATGGCATCAGATGGCACGCGCTATCATCAACAGCTGGAATGAGCAGGCGAAACTATTGCGGCAATTTTTGGGGGTGTGATAATTACTTGAGGAAAAAAAATCGTATTTTTGTAGGGCGATGTGGGAGTGTGAGAATTATGCAAGTGCGCGGATCACGCGAGTAAATACAGTACTGCCATCAACTGCCTTCGCGGTGCCGCCAAGGCATGGCATGGTTATAAAGGCATACGGTAGCAATCCTGGTCGGAATGCTGTGCCAAGTGATAAGGCTATCACACATTTGAATAGGGCGGGCTCGTAGAAAAGTATGCATGTGTTGTAATGATGATGATAGTGGCAGCGCACAGCTGGGCATTATTTTCGCTGCTAAGTGTAACTTTTTAAAAACACTATTCGTTATTTTGAAGTGTTGTGGAGATATGAGGGGTTATTCTAAAACATTTGGTATTTTGAAATATGTAGTATTGAAGCATTTTGACATCAACTGATGGAAATTTGGAGGGGTATTTTTGAAAAAGTTGTTAATCTGAAGAAAATCGTTGATCTGAGGTTCAATATAAGGAGATTTGACTGTACTTGGTACATGCTTAAGTTCGTACTTCAACTCAAAGAGGGCCACTGAAATGTCAAAAAGGAAGAAATCGAGAGGCGCAAGTGCGCCCCGCCGCGGTGGTCTAGTGGCTAAGGTACTCGGCTGCTGACCCGCAGGGCGCGGGTTCGAATCCCGGCTGCGGCGGCTGCATTTCCGATGGAGGCGGAAATGTTGTAGGCCCGTGTGCTCAGATTTGGGTGCACGTTAAAGAACCCCAGGTGGTCTAAATTTCCGGAGCCCTCCACTACGGCGTCTCTCATAATCATATAGTGGTTTTGGGACGTTAAACCCCACATATCAATCAATCAAAATCAATCGAGAGGCGCAAGTGCAGATGGTGACGCAAGGATGGCTACCAACAACCGAGATTTAATATTAAAAAAATGCCTTCTCCTAAATGCGTGCCCAGCATGTGAAAAAGCACCCTACGAGATCTCTGCGTCCATTTGCAATAGCCTCCAAACTGCAATAGACTGCAATCTGCAATAGACAGTCTATCATAGCATTGGGGCAGCGCAATTGTTCACATTTTGTTGCACCACAGTTATCACAGGTGTTTGTAGATTTGGGATGTATACAGCGTGTCTATAGCGGTAATTTCCAGCAATGAGATTCATTGGTGCCGAATAGGGGGCGTGATGTTGAAGCCAGTAGTACAAACATTATTTTACGATAGGATATTAGGGCGAGAGTTGCAAGTCTCCTAGTCCAAAGCCTCACTGACCTGTGCCAGAACAGTGACTGTCTTGCCTAGCGTGGTTACTTACACGTAGTTATTGTGTAATGCAGTGAACTGGGTTTCAAATTTTTCATGGTCTTACTAGTGAAGTTAGGCTAGTTGTAATGATAAAAAAATTAAGTTTTCGCTTTGAGCCATGGCTAATAGGGTGAGCTTTTACAGGCCTATGCCCATGTACTGTATTCACCGATTGAAACGGAACGATTTAGGGCTAAGTAACTCATGTATTTTCGTTTCCACCATGATCAGTTCAGGTCATATTAGTGCAATTCTTACTCCAACGCATCTGTGGGATGCAGAGTCAGTGAAGGATGGATCCCAACATAAAACGTAACGATGTTTATTAACGTAGTAGCAACAGCAGGACAAGCATGCCGATGTTGCGCTTCGTATGGTTGGAGAGACAAACATGAAACCTTGCTAGGTAGCGTGGGTTATATAGCGCATGGTGATGTAAGCCTCTGGTGAAAATGCGTGGCGCTGTCTTTTATCGGAACCGTGTTGCAGCAAGTTGCTGTGTCACGCCGGGCTAATCAGTGATGAGACAGAGGCTGTGTAGGGTCTGTGCGCAGTGGTCGCCACACATTTTTCAAGACCAGATTCACTGTGTCATGATTTCTAGCACTAGCTCATACCAGTCGTTATGCAGTCGAACACAGATATCCATGACCAGATTCGCTGTGGCATGATTTCTAGCACTAGCTCATACCGGTCGTTATGCAGTCAAACACACAGATATCCAAGACCAGATTCGCTGTGGCATAGTTTCTAGCACTAGCTCATACCAGTCATTATACAGTCGAACACAGATATATCGAACTCGAAGGGGGTCGAAAATTAGTTCGATATATGAAAAATTCGATATAAAAAAATACAGGCCCCGAGAGCTTACCTGTAGCAAACCATCACCTATAACAGACGCATTCCAGAATGACAACTAATTCCGCACACATGCCACAACAGAATGATTTATTTGTGTGAAAAAAGTCGCTTATCTTGGCCTGCATCTTCGTTTTTGAAATGAAGTTGAAGATGCTACTCTTATCAAGGCTCAGGTGCGACAGCCCGGTTCCCTTTATGTGGCCGATACAATGGCGAATGACACTGAACACTGCCGCCAGTTCAGCGGCGGAGTACAGTGTGTGTAGCCAGCCCCTTGTCCAGACGATCTTTTTTGTCACATGAGCTGTCGGCCTGGGCATCCTGCATCCCAGGTCCCTGCAGCCGGAGCTACTATGTCCTTGTCATCGAGGCTGGCAATGACCTGGACATTGCAGTATGCTTCCACAAAATTGTCTGGCAGACACTTGGTGTAGAACTGCTGCCGGGAAACGGGACGACAACTTACGAAACGCATCGTCATGCGCTCGTGTCGACCTCTTCACCGGTTTTCGCAAGTTCCACCATCTCGAAGCCTGCCTTATGGAAGCAGTTGACCACTGTGTCAGTCTTCACGTTTCGCCAGGCATTGAAGATCTCCGCGGGAGAAAACATTGCGGAGATTTCTGGCCACTTCTTCGTTATCCACTGAGTTTCCTCGATTTCCAGGTCCCGGACTTGCGCCCGGACCACTCGCCGGCGGCCGGCGGACGCCTTGGCTCATAGGTGGCTACATCACGTGCACGTGATCCAGAAGTCCTGAGTCAGCACGAGCGGCCTCGGGCCATCTGCGCGCTTGATGCTGTCTGCATCCTGCTGTGGCGTCTGCGATGCCGTCTGCTCCCTCCATGACTGTGACACAGGCCACAACGCCAACCCAATTTCAACCTTAACAGCGATTAGGTAGTGAACTATACTGATTTTCGTTGTGATGCAACTTACTGTAAGTGAACTACTCGAGCGCGCACGCATCATAGACCCGTGCGGTCATTCCACTGCTCTTTCCTCTAGCAAGTATAACGCGTGTTTGCCCGACCTTCGAGAAAACGTACCCCGCAGGGGCGCCTGCGCAAGTAGGCGTTTGGTGTGTAGCGACACCACGGACCCGAGCTAACGGGGGAGTTTCTACTCCCTCCCACGCCTAGCCGTGCGTGGCTTCGCCGTGTCCGGGGAAAAGGGGATCCTGGGGGTTGAGCCGACGCTGCGTGATTGGACCTTTAAGGCCCCCTGGCAGAGGCAACACACCTCTTTGGCCCCGGCTTCACGTAGACGGCACCCCTGGGTTGACCCACCCAGGGGAAATCGGCAGTCGCCTTTTCCTATCTCTCTCTCCCTATATCTTCGTCTTTTTTACTTTTTTTGCTTTCCTGTCTACTTCTCTCTTCTGCTTACTTCCAATTTTCTCGGCGGCAAGGGTTAACCCTGTGCAAATAGCCTACCTTGGCCTAGGCACATTGGGTTATAGCAGGGTTGTACGGCTGACGTCTGCAAGCTTTCAGCATCCGCAAACTTGCAGCGTCCCCTCGTTGGGCTCCGTGGTGGGTGGCCGCCAACGCTGCTGAACAACATACAATTAGCATGCAGAAAGCATTTCCTTCACTCAGTGAATCGTGCCTCCTCAAAGCGGGTACGCACCGAAGATATCAATTTTTTAATCCGGCCAAGACAATTGTTTCCTCATTTCCACGTTATACCCTGCGAAAAAACTAACAAGCAAGCCAGAACTGTATCCCCCTTCGTAGTGGCTAGATGCTTAACCGAAACTCTCGGTGCCGGGTACAAGGTTACCAAAATGGCCAGCGGAGATCTACTCCTTGAGATACGTGACAAAGACCAATTTGATAAACTGGACACCCTCACAACGTTTGGAGACACACCCATCAGTATTACGCCACACAGGTCCATGAACTCATCTCGCGGGGTCGTATCGGACATAGATTTGCTTGACCTGACCGAAGCTGAGCTTCTGGAAGGATGAAAGAGCCAGAACGTGACAAACGTACAGCGTATTAAGATCAGAAGAGATCAAAAGGAAATCCCAACGAAACACTTAGTACTGACCTTTGCTTCGAGCGATCTGCCGGAAACTATTCAGACTGGGTACACAAAGACATCCGTGAGACCATATATTCCCAATCCCCGCCGTTGCTTCCAATGTCAGAGATATGGCCATCGGCTCGCAAAGCTGTCGTGGCCGGAAAACTTGTGCTCTGTGTGGAGTCGTGGGCCATGCGTCCGACAACTGCGAAGCACCTGCACACTGTGTGAACTGTGGCGGTAATCATGCTGCGTACTCACGTTCCTGTTCTTTCTGGAAAAAAGAAAAAGAGATCATCACTTTAAAGATAAAAGAAAACATTACATTTAAAGAAGCAAGAAAAAGAGTCTCGCCATTTTATGGCCCCACATATGCTGATGCGGCGCGCCAGGGGGCAGTGTCGCACCAGCCCTCGCCACTCCTTCGGCCTGCGCAGAGCGAGCCATTGGCTGTGGCGCCTGCCCCCAAGGCGGCAGTAGTTGAGTCTACTCCGCCTACTATTGAACAGAGACCAGAGACTCCAGGGTCCTTGGGTCTCAAGGCCTCACCTCGCCAGGCGAGGCCCAAGCTTCGAAAAACCAGCTCGCATGAGCGGGCATCCAGTGCCTCCGAGGAGGCAATGGATACGGCGGCACCCCTGGTGCCAAAAGAGCGGCGCGGCTCTCTGGAGCGCGCCAAGAGAACTAAAAAGCTCATAACAGGGCCGGATAATAGCCCTGTTACTTGAGCTCGACCTTTCACCTTAAACAAGTCACTCCCTTAACGTACACACAGCACTACTTTACTTCCAGTATGAAAACACAAATTATTCATTGGAACGTCAGAGGCCTGCTTGAAAACCTCGACGACGTCCAAGAGCTTTTATACAAACACTCACCTCAAGTGCTGTGTGTACAGGAAACACACCTAAAATCCTTCAATACAAATTTTTTACGTGCTTACGTCATATACCGAAAGGACCGAGATGATGCTATGGCATCATCCGGTGGCGTAGCCATTATTATTAACCAAGGAGTAGCGTGTACACATTTACCACTCCAGACATACCTTGAGGCGGTGGCTGTTCGAGCGGTACTTTTAAACAAACTCGTCACCATCTGCTCTTTGTATGTACCTCCCCACCAACGTCTTGAAAGACGTGAATTCCAGTCTTTAATAGACGAACTAGCCTGAACCTTATTTGCTTCTTGGAGACCTAAATGCACATAGTGGACTGTGGGGCGACTCTCGCTGTGATGCACGAGGTCGTCTCATTGAACAATTTCTCTTCTCTTCCGGTGCCTGTTTGTTGAATAGGAAAGAGCCAACATACTATAACGTTGCCAACAAAACTTACTCGTCTATAGACCTCAGCATCGTATCACCTTCACTCCTACCCCTACTGAAATGGAAAATCATAAATAATCTATATGGAAGTGACCATTTTCCTGTAGTGTTGAGTTCACAAACAACATATGAATGTCCTCAACATGTTCCCAAATGGCTGATAAACAAAGCAGACTGGGAACAGTTCCATAACTCTACACGTTTGAGTTGGACAGACATATGTAGGTTAGACATAGATGAAGCTGTGCATTACTTCACAGCTTTTCTAACTGACGCAGCAGCCATGTGCATTACCGCAAACATCTGGAATGCCCGGCAAACGACACGTCCCATGGTGGAACACAGAGTGTCGTAATGCGCGAAAAGAACAGAACAGGGCATGAAGGCTGCTTCGAAACTCACCAACAGCCGAAAATCTTGACACCTTCAAAAAAATAAAGTCTCAAGGCAGAAGAACGCGTCGGAAGGCCAGAAGAGAAAGCTGGCAGAAGTTTTTATCGGGGATCAATTCATACACACAGGAGGCTAAAGTCTGGAACATGGTTGGTAGGATAGCAGGAAAACAAGTACACACACTTCCACTCGTAAACACTCAAGGTGATACCTTGGAAGATCAGGCAAACTTCCTCGGTGCACACTTTGATCGCGTATCCAGCTCGTCCCACTATACTGACACTTTCCAAAAATACAGAACAAGAATCGAAAAGCAGAAACTCGAACACAAATCCACTAGATACGAAGCATACAATGAAGCTTTCAGTTTAGCTGAGCTCCGAACATCTCTAAACTCCTGCAGTACTTCTGCCCCAGGTTCTGACCGTGTGGTATATGAAATGTTAAAAAACCTACCAGCCGAAACACGAAAAACCTTACTTTGTTTGTACAATGCTATCCGGTTTTCTGGCACTATCCCTAACCTCCTGGAAAGAGGCTAATATTATTCCCATTTTGAAAGAGGGCAAGGACCCTTCTTTAGCGTCTAGTTATAGGCCTATTGCACTTACAAGCTGCTTGTGCAAAGTCTTCGAAAAAATGATAAACTGCCGACTTATACATATCCTTGAAACAAACAATTTGCTCGACCCTATTTCAGTGCGGGTTTCGAGAAAATAGATCTATCACAGACCACCTTGTTCGTATCGAGGCACAGATCAGAGACGCCTTCGTCCATAAACAATATTTTCTCTCTGTGTTCCTCGATATCGGAAAGGCTTATGATACAACATGGCGTTTTGGAATTCTAAGAGACCTACCCCACCTTGGTGTGCGCGGAAGAATGTTTCGTATAATCGAAAGTTACCTGTCAAACCGGACATTCCGTGTCCGTGTGGGCAGTGTTCTCTCCCAAACATTTGTCCAGGAAACAGGCGTACCGCAAGGTGGTGTGCTTAGTTGCACACTTTTTATTATCAAAAGGAATTCTTTGCACTTGTCCATCCCCCGCAACATGTTCTATTGTACATATGTCGACGACGTTCAGCTTGGCTTCAAGTCATGCAACTTGGCAATGTGTGAGCGACAGGCTCAGCTGGGCTTAAACAAGGTCTCCAAACGGGCAGATGAAAACGGATTTCGACTTAACCCACAAAAAAGCACGTGTGTCTTGTTCTCTCGAAAGAGAGGCATGCACTCTGAACCTGACATTCGACTGAACGGGCAACGTCTGTCCGTCAAAGCCGAACATAAATTCTTAGGCTTAATCTTGGACACAAGCTGACCTTCGTACCGCACGTCAAGAATTTAAAGATAAAATGTTTAAAAGCCATGAATGTTATAAAAGTGCTGTCACGTACTACTTGGGGTAGTGATAGGCAATGCCTCATAAATCTGTATCGAAGCCTCATTCGCACCCGCTTAGATTATGGGGCCGTTGTTTATCAGTCGGCAACTCAAAGTGCTTTGAAGATGCTGGACCCCGTGCACCACTTGGGCATCCGCCTTTCTACGGGTGCTTTTCGCACCAGCCCCGTAGAAAGCCTTTACGTTGAGTCAAATGAGTGGTCGCTTCATCTGTAGAGAACTTATATGTCTTTTGTTTATTTCCTTAAGGTGAAAGCAGATAAGAAGCACCCCTCGTACTCTACTATTAATGATTTGTCGAGCTCATTTCTGTTTCAAAACAGGCCTTCGATGAGGCAGCCCTTCTCAGTTCGCCTGAAAAGTCTAGCCGAGGAAACTGGAGTCTCACTAGAACACAGTTTAATGGCTCCTGTAGCATATCCGTCACCGTGGCAATGGGAGACTATAGATTGGGATTTGTCCTTTCTAGAAGTTACAAAACATGCGCCTATTGCCCATATCCGAAGATACTTCCTCGAACTTCAACACAAATACACACGTCCTGAGTTCTTTACAGATGCTTCCAAGTCCAACTCCTCTGTGTCTTACGCTGCTGTCGGCCCATCATTTTCGGATGCTGGCCCTCTACATCCAGGCACAAGTATCTTCACAGCAGAAGCTTACGCGATACTTGTGGCAGCTAAACACATCAAACAACTACAAATACAAAAAGCAGTAATTTATACAGACTCCCTTAGTGTGGTAACGGCTCTGCACAGTCTTAAAAAAAATTCCGCCATATCCACGAAGTGAATGATGGTGAGTGGACGAAGCTCCGGAGGTAAACCTGGTAAACCATGAATCCTCTGTACATTTTGCCCACTCGATTTTATTACATCGCTACCCCTAGCGTACGTCGCCGCACTAAATCGAACGATTGCCTTCAACCAATGACGCGCGCCATATGTGACATCATTCCTATTTTATAAGATCTCGCGTCTTTCATCAACTACAAGTACCGCTTTCTAGTTTATAACATCTTGCATCTTTTCATCATCAGCTACAAGTACCACCATCTAGTAAACACTACAAGAACTAAACTAGAGGTGGCTACATACAGGGGATGGTACCGCCATCTAGTGAACACTGCAAGAACTAAACTAGAGGTGGCTACATACAGCCTACAGGGGACGCACAGCCCACTCCCTAAGGAGCTTTGCCCCTAAAAACAAAAAAACCCGGTCCTTGTCTCACTTTACTCCATTTTGTGCACACTCTACTCACTAAAACAACATGTTGTAGTGTGCTGGGTGCCAGGGCACCGTGAGATCCAAGGCAATGTGAGGGCGGATCAGCTCACTGCATCCGTCCACAAAAGCACTGGCCCTACACCCATATTAGTCCCGGCCCTTGATCTTAAGCCGTCTCTCAAACGAAACCTCAGGGACTACTGGCAGAGCAAGTGGGATACACACACACAAAACAAACTACACATTATTAAGCCACACCTTGGTCATTGGCTGCCAGTATCAAAATTGCGTCATACAGAGGTAATACTAACGAGACTCAGGATAGGACACACATACACGACACACACACATCTTTTGTCCGGTGGTGATCCACCATTGTGTGAAAAATGTGGTGAAGCATCAACAGTTCTTCACGTTTTAATCCAATGTAAACAATTAGAAACTATAAGAAAACAGCATTTTCTATTACCCTACCGACAACATATACCTTTACACCCTGCAATGTTCGTTGGTAGGGAACCGCTTTTTAGTCATAAATCATTGTTAGCGTTTTTAAAAGAAATTCGTAATTTTCATATCATATACCCGGGCATCCCGTAGCACAACCTCTCCAGAGAGGCTTTTGCTGCGGTGGCTACACAGGAAAGCACTTGCCTCACGGACCTTGGACGCAAGGGTACTAACGTGTGAGGTACTTGTGCTAATGCCATACATGTCCACCATCGTTTTTCATTATCACCAACTTTTGTCACCTATTCACACCACACACACCTTTCACGGCATGGTCATGATTTTATTACTTGTATGTTATTACCCGCCTTACTGCGAAGAATTTTATGGCCCTTATACAGCCGCTAATCACAATCATTGTCCACATTCTTTGTCCCATGAACTGGCGCTCTTTGGCCATCAAATGGCCCTTGTGCCAAAAAACACCATATATCATCATCATCATTGAGAAAACGTAGATGCTCGATGTGGCTCAGGACATCGATGACAAGAACTGGGTGCGCAAACAATGTGAAATCCAGAAATATGCATGAAGCCAATAGAAAAACAAAGAGAGAGCAAGAGCGCATCCTAAATTTTTCGTGTCTAACTTATGATAGCCGCGCAGGCATGCGCACCACACTGTCATCTGTCTGCTGCCCGAAAGAAATCGTTCAGACAGTGCCAGGCCACCTGGACTTGGCCATCAGTATCAGGCCATCCACCAGAATGTTCTTCGCACGCATTTCTAAAAAACCAGGCATAGAGTGCTTTTTTTACTATCTCGTGGGCAGAAGCGCACTCATGACAGGCTCCTGACGTTCACTGCCCCGTCATCTTTCCCTGCTTTGTTCTTCAACAAAGTACTCAAAGTAATCCTTGGTGTACCAAAGTCGTCCATGACGGTCGAGCATTTCTCCCCCGCCTCCACACACTAATAGCCTTTAACTTCGTTGCGAAGTCAAGGGTCTTGCGCTTCTTGACGCTCGCCATAGCTACGCAAGAAGTCAACAATTCAAGGAGTCCGCAGCAGCCCCGCACACCACACACGAAAATAGAAATGCTGAACACGTGGTAGTACACAGGCAGCGCGACAACAGTGGTAGTGGTTAGAAGGGGAAGAAGGCACCTAGTTTCCGTAGTCAGGTAGGGAGCTTGGAAGCAACAAAGCTCTCGCGAGGCAATGGCCACCTGCGAGAGCAACAGCGAGAGGCGGGAACTGTGGTTGGCTGATCAAAACTCGCAGAACACCAACAAAAAATTAAAGAAAAGGCAAAAAGAGGTGGACATTGGCTCCTTTGTTCCTGCTCTCTGAGCCAACGGGTACGCGGAGAAAGCATGAGTGAGAAAAAGAGAAACGAAAAAAAAAAGCCATTCCGTAAATTCGAGATTGTGCAGTCCGAGTCCTCTCACCCTTATCTTTGTTCGAGCGTTTCGGGTTTTGGAGGAGGCAAGGTGCCGCGCAAAGGTTGCCTGGTGCTGCGAGTGCTAAAACGCGTCTTCCAACTCGTGCGCGGAGCTGTGCTGCCCCGGATATTGCAGGATACGGCGAGTGCCGAAGCGCACCTTCCAGTTTGCGTGGCTTTCGATATATCCAAAGGTGGGTAAAAATACCGTTCGATATAAACATGCCAATTTCTATACATTTACAAAGGAATTTCAAGGAGATGACTTAAGAGTTCGATATATCCGAAAATTCGATATCTGTGGGTTCCAAATATCTGTGTTCCACTGTGCTCCTAAAAAGTTTGTTGTGTTGTTTGAATGCGTGGGTACCTCTATACAGTACAGCTTTTTTCTAGCATGCTGTCGTCCAGCCATATCTAGGGGGAGTTACAAAGAATCTCGATACAGATTTTTTCCTTGGAGAGGGAAAACAATTCTGGCTCGAGATTGAAGGTACAGCAGATGCAAAGGAGGTCCTATCCCTAACCAGGATGAAAACTCGGAAGCTTATCTTTGTGCTGCAGTTCTTTTTTCATTTCACTTGCTTTACTTCATTCTTGCTCAGAACTGGCGTGCTATAAGTAAGTGAAGTGTGGGATTGGGCTAGTTGGTATTTTATATTTGAACTGCTCAGCGCAAAAATTTAGACTACGCATGCTGAAGTGGTCTTCGTCTTTTCTATGTGCGTTGTCTAAATTTTTGCGCTGAGCAGTTTAATTGTGCTGTAAATACTTTTTGTATTTACATAAAAAACGAAAGGAAACTGTGGTGTTTGCGAAAGACGTAAGAAGCACCGGCAGCACCACCGTACAAAAAGACCTTTATTGTACGCAACACATCGAATATATACATAAAAGACTGACGCGCTCCCTGGGGGTGAAAGAACACATAGTAAAACCGAAACTGAATATAACATACTCCCTCCCTTATATGTAGTGATTAGTTGTTTAGTAAGTGTTAGTAAGAAACCCCTATGCATGCACTGTACATTTTACACGCTATATACACATACATATTGTCACGGGGTCGTGACGTGGCCGAAGACAGGAGACTTCGTGTTGGGATTTAACTGTTTATTTGGGCGAACCTGTGCCCAGTAAACGGAAAGTCCAATTACAGCAGCAGTCTCGCACAGATAGCAGTCTCGGACTGGTGGCGGCGAACAAAGCGTCGGCCTTCGATCAACAACTGACAAGCGGCGAAGCGCGTCCGCATTTATACTCTTGCCGTCGAATGTTCCAGCGTTATCGCTGGCTCTGGCAGTGCACCAAATTTGCTCATTTATAGCACATCACCTCTGCCAGATGGGAGGCGGCAATCCGCAGCTCGTCCTTGGCAGATCAGCTCTGGGCTGTCCACCAAGCCCGCGAGGCGGCTGAGGAGCTTGGCATCTCAGTCCCCACGTGGGAGCTGCCCGCAACACAGTGATCTGTGTTTTGGAGGACCAAATAAAAGTTTATCCAATCCAATCCAATCGCTGGCGGTGGCGTAGGTTCCAGAACAATCTGTACCGTTCGCACAGTGGGCGTGATCTTATCGAAATGATCTACTACAGTCCGGAACCTTCTAGAAAACTGCAGGCGCGGTTTGCGCTGAGAATCGTGTGGTGTTTTGGGACGATAACAAAAACTTGGGAAATGGAACGTGGCATTGCCCCCCTCTGAAAAAAGGCATCGTCCCGATGCTTTAACTAAAGATGAAAGTACAATAATAATGCAAGAAAGTACAATGAATTAATTACGATACAACATTAATACAAAAAAAAAAAACTGGTTCAGTTTGTTAACTTGCTCCTTTGCAGCTTGCCCAAAAACGCCGGAGCCGACCTCTGTCGCTGCGCCCCCTGGGGTACAAAAGGACACCAAAAAAAAAAAGTGGTCAACAAAGTTGTCTAATGCCTGGAAGTCTATTTCCAAGTCTCACTCTTCGAATGGTGGTGAGAGTGCCTCAAAGGCTGAGAAGAGTAGCACAAAATTGGGCTCTTCGAACCGCAAGAAATGACGCAATAACTTTGAGCGCCACAAAGACTGGGATATGCACAGTCACAAATATAGCTTTGAGGAAGCAAGCGCACACACCGAACCCCCGGAAAAGAAACTGGAGATTTTGAGCAGTAGGATAGCAGAGTCATCTGAACATAGCAGGAAAATGAAAGAGCAACCCTGGTAGAACAAAACATTGCTGCAACATTGTCATATTGTTGCCTTTCAATGTTGCTAAAATGTGGATAATGTCTGTTTTTAGCAGCATTCCCACAATATTTGCACGAAATATTGCTGAATTATTCTATAAACGTTGATAAAACATTAAGTAATATATCAACAATGTTGGGACATGTTTTGCACACCACTCGGGCAAGATTGCTGAAACAAATAATTTTACAAAAACACTTGTGTACAGACATCCTGCACCTGATTGAATGTAGTAGTCATGTTGGGCCATTAGGTATCCCTGCATTGGCTGTCTTTTAGCAATCAATCAAAGATTAGCAGGAAAAGACATTGCATGGAACACTTTCTCTCATAAAACGGCTTGAGGCGCGCGACATGGACGACTTCAGGTCGCGATCGGCGTCGTTGAGAGTTCGTGATGCCGTCGGGGACAACCTCGTAATCAAGTGGGCCGAGACGTCGAACTACCTTGTACGGTCCGAAGTACCGTCGCAGAAGCTTTTCACTTAGTCCACGTCGGCGTATCGGCGTCCACACCCAAACACGTTCACCGGGCGGGTATTCCACGAATCGTCGTCGAAGGTTGTAACGGTGGCTGTCGGTCGTCTGTTGATTCTTGATACAGAGACGCGCAAGTTGTCGGGCTTCTTCGGCGCGTTGAAGGTACTCGCTCACATCGAGGTTTTCTTCATCGGTGACGTTGGGTAACATGGCATCGAGCGTCGTTGCCGGGCTCCTTCCGTAGACCAATTTGTATGGAGATATCTGCGTCGTCTCCTGCACCGCCGTGTTGTATGCGAAGGTCACATACGGAAGAATGGCGTCCCACGTCTTGTGTTCGACATCGACGTACATTGACAGCATGTCGGCGATCGTCTTGTTAAGCCGCTCGGTGAGGCCGTTGGTCTGTGGGTGGTACGCTGTCGTCCGGCGGTGGTTTGTTTGGCTGTATGCCAAGATCGCTTGAGTTAAGTCGGCAGTGAATGCCGTTCCTCTGTCGGTGATAAGGACCTCCGGGGCGCCGTGACGTAGGACGATATTTTCGACGAAGAACTTAGCTACCTCGGATGCACTGCCTTTTGGCAGGGCTTTTGTCTCGGCGTAGCGGGTGAGGTAGTCGGTAGCTACCACGATCCACTTGTTTCCGAAAGCCGACGTCGGGAACGGCCCCAGTAGGTCCATACCAATCTGCTGGAAAGGTCGGCAAGGTGGATCAATTGGCTGCAGAAGTCCCGCTGACCTTGTCGGCGGTGTCTTGCGTCGCTGACAGTCCCGGCATGTTCTCACATAACGAGTGACGTCGGAGGTAAGACGTGGCCAGTAGTACCTTTCTTGTATCCTCGCGAGCGTGCGAGAAACACCGAGGTGCTCTGCCGTCGGATCATCGTGCAGGGCCTCCAGGAGTTCTGGTCACAGAGCTGAAGGCACCACAAGGAGGTACTTAGCTCGAAGCGGTGAAAAGTTTTTCTTTTGTAGAAGACCGTTTCGTAGAAAGAACGACGCAAGTGCGCGCTTGAATACCTTCGGGACTTCGGCGGTCCTGCCTTCGAGGTATTCTATTAGGGCCTTAAGTCGATAACGGATATTAGGACCTAAAAACAAAGTCGATAACGTTATCCACAGAAGAAGCACTACCGCCGCGCACGCCGTCAGAACACCATGCCTTGAATGTGCTGGAAGAACAAGTCACCATTCCGCCTCGCTCAAGCGTCATTATTTCAGTCGGCGCTCCTAAATCACCTGACTTGGAAGGCGTCGTTGAAGGCAGTCAGCATCTATTGGTCACCCGAAATATTTGCGTCGCAAGAGGAATTGCAGAGCTGCGGGGAGGCAAAGCAACGGTTATGCTCACGAATTTCAGCAATGAGTACAAACATGTGAACAAAGGAACAACGGTTGCATACATCGAAGAAATTGTCGAAGCCACCAGTGCTTTCGCCCTCGCCGATTCTGCGGAACCTGCTCAGAGGAACCAAGCCCCTCCCATAGCTTTCGACGTCAATCCCAGACTTCCAAACGATAAGCAAGAACAGCTCAAGGCCCTGCTCCTGCAATACGAAGATTGCTTTTCGTCGTCATCGAAAATTCGGCAGACCCCAATCACGAAACATCGCTTCATAACCGAAGAAAATGCCAGACCACTCCATCAGAGTCCGTACAGGGTTTCGACGCGAGAACGTGAGGGCATGAAGAGACAAGTTGATGAAATGCTGCGGGATGACATTATCCAGCCGTCCAAGAGTTCATGGGCATCTCCCGTGGTGTTAGTGAAGAAAAAGGATGGGACCCTACGTTTCTGCGTCGATTATCGCCGCCTGAACAAAATCACAAGAAAGGACGTGTATCCTCTCCCACGAATAGACGACGCACTTGATCGGCTCCATAACGCCAAGTACTTTTCGTCAATGGACCTTAAGACTGGCTATTGGCAAATCGAAGTCGACGAAAGAGACCGAGAGAAGACGGCGTTTATAACACCGGACGGCCTCTTCGAGTTTAAGGTGATGCCCTTCGGCCTTTGCTCAGCGCCTGCAACTTTTCAACGCGTTATGGATACAGTACTGGCAGGATTGAAGTGGCAGACTTGCCTTGTTTACTTGGACGACGTCGTCGTGTTTTCCTCGAGTTTCGACGAGCATCTTCGGCGCCTTGAAGCTGTACTTCAAGCCATCAAGACGTCCGGACTCACACTGAAGCCAGAAAAGTGCAGATTTGCGTATGAGGAGCTCTTGTTTCTGGGGCACGTTATCAGCAAGTCTGGAGTTCGTCCCGATCCACGGAAAACAGCCGCCATCGCCGACTTCCCGCCGCCCACTGACAAGAAGGCCGTGCGCCGATTTCTGGGCCTGTGCGCCTATTATAGGCGGTTCGTGAAAAACTTCGCCCGCATCGCCGATCCTCTCACAAACCTTACCAAGGCCGACGTGGAGTTCAAGTGGGAAACGCCACAGGAACACGCTTTCCAGGAGCTTAAACATCGCCTCCAGACGCCTCCGTTACTTGCCCATTTCGACGAATTCGCCGAGACAGAAATACATACTGATGCAAGCAGCGTAGGTCTTGGCGCAGTTCTTGTGCAGAGGGCTGGCGGACTTGAAAGGGTTATTAGTTACGCCAGCCGATCGCTAACCAAAGCAGAAGCAAATTATTCCACAACAGAAAAGGAGTGCCTCGCCATCATCTGGGCTACGTCGAAATTTCGCCCCTACCTCTACGGCAGGCCCTTCAAAGTTGTGACCGACCACCACGCCTTGTGTTGGCTAGCCACCTTGAAGGACCCTTCAGGTCGCCTCGCACGATGGAGCCTGAGACTTCAAGAATATGACATTACTGTCATTTATAAGTCCGGCAAAAAACACTCCAATGCCGACTGTCTCTCTCGTGCGCCTGTCGACCAACCGCTACCCTGACGACCCGGATGACGACTACTTCTTAGGGACGATAACAAAAACTTGGGAAATGGAACGTGGCAATATTTACACTACATACACACTGTGCTATACACACAGGCAACTAGTGGGTCTGATAGTCCTTGAGCCAGACCGGTGGCCGGCGCTCTCGGGACGGCCGATGGGGATGCTGTACGGCCGGAGATGGTAATGAGCTTGCAGAGCTCTGTAGTACGCCAGGAGACCACGATTGCGGCCCAGGAGAAGGCGGCTGCAGCATGGCAGGCTCCGGTACAGGCAGCTGCGGATCAGGAGCAGGCGACTGCGGTACGGCAGACTGCAGTACGCCAGGAGGCGGCGGCTGCGACCCGGGAGAAGGCGGCGGCGGCAGGGCAGGCTGCGGCACTTGAACCGGAAGCTGTGGCGCAGGTTGCTCCGAACGTTGGTATGGTGGACTCCTGCCCCTCTCAGGAACCCGGGAAAGCTTGGAGGCATTTCATGTGCGGCCATCTGCAAGTCGGAAAGAGGCAGGTCCCCTCTTCCCCAACACCTCAGTTGGCGAGGAAAAAGAGTGATCCCCCTTGAAGCGAACGGACGGCTTCTTGATGCGAACGAAATCACCCACAGCTATCTTTGGCTCCTTAGCAGCTCTACTGCGGTCCGTGTACTCCTTACTACTTCGCTGTTGAAGCCGGACCCTTTGGCGCAGTCGCGCCAGTTTCTTTGCTAAGTCTTTTGCAAACGCTGGTGCCGAAAACCCCACAACATCCAATCTGGTTCGGGGCATTCGCCCATGCAGCAAAACTGCTGGGGCAACTCCAGTGGTAGCCTGTGGAGTACAGCGGTAAATAGAGAGGTAGTCCGTAACTGCTTGTCGGATAGGTCTCCTTTCCAGGAGTGAAACCTGAATGAAGTTCTTCAGAGTTCGATGGAACCTCTCGACTTGCCCATTCGGCTGGGGGTAATATACAGACGAATGAGACAGCTTGATGGCTCGGTTTTGAAGAAAGGTTACAAATTCACGTGAAGTGAACTGCGGCCCATTGTCGCAAACGATCTCTTCCGGGTATCCTTCACGGGCAAAAACACTGGTTAAGAAGTCTTTCACGGTGCTTGTGGCCACTTCGCTGCAGAAATATATCTCTGGCCATTTGGAATGGTAATCGACCAGTGTTATAGCAAATTGGCTATTGTGAGGTGCATGTTCCAATGGGCCAACAATGTCTAGGCCCAGTTTCTGCCATGGCCTTTCAGGCCAGTCAATAGGCTGCAATGGTGCTGGCGATGTTTTGGCAGACTTATCTGCCTCCAGGCAGATGTGGCAGTTTTTCACGGCAGATTCAGCTTGCTTGTCCATCCGTGGCCACCAGAATAGCTCACGAAGTCGCGCCTTTGTGCGCGTGATGCCCGGATGTGTCTCGTGGGCAACGGCGATGAACTGAGCCGTGAGAGAGGACGGAACAACGAGGCGTTCTGCGCGCAGTAGAAGGTCATCAACAACAGAAAGTTCTTCGCGCACAGACTAGAAAGGTTTTGCCTTCTCTGGTATGGACTTTTGTGGTGGCCAAGAACCGAGCACGAACGACTTGACCGTTTGCAGACAACCATCGTTGAGGACTGCTTGCTTGAATTCTTCCTTCGTCATGCAAGCCGACTCGACCAACGACACAATTTCTTTATCCTTGGCCAGCTGTGCCTGCGCGGCAGGAGCTGGCAGCTGAGAAAGAGCATCTGCCACCGTGTTGGTGGACCCCTTGCAGTACTCGACAGTGAAATTGTAGCATAGGAGTCGCGCATTCCAGCGTGCAATTCGAAGTGGCCTTCTGCCACGTCCTTGCGAAGACAGCAACGATACCAACGCCTGATGGTCCGTTCGAATCTTGAAATGGCGACCCCAAAGGTAAGTGTGCCATCGTTCGCACGCCCAAATGCATGCCAACGCTTCGCGTTTGCCGACCGAGTACTTTCTTTCCGCTGGTGACAAGGTACGAGACGCAAAAGCCACTGTGCGGAGCTCATGGCCATTTTGCTGCTGCAGAACGGCTCCTAGCCCACAGTCAGAAGCGTCGGTCGACACGATGACTGGAAGGGATGGATCGAACATGGGGAGAACTGTACTTGAAGAAAGCATTTCCTTGACCCTCCGGAAACTGCTGTCTGCTTCGGCTGACCAGATGAATAGCTCATTCTTGCGAAGCAGAACGCGCATAGGCTCGACCACCTGGGCCAAGCGGGGAACAAACTTGGAATAGTATTCTACAAGACCCAGGAATGAACGGAGGGCAGCAACATCTGTTGGCACTGGAGTGTTAACTACCGAGTCTACTTTCTCTGGAAGCGGCGAGATACCTTGTGCAGTGACCTTATGCCCTAGGAAAGAAAGTTCTGGAACGTCGAAGAGGCATTTGTCGTTCAATTTCAGGCCTGCGTACTTGATTTTCTGCAAGACCTTTGTTAGGTTCAAAAGATGTTCTTCTGCACTTTTCCCAAAGACTATGACGTCATCAATGTAGAACAACACACCAGGGCAGCCATCCAGAATTCTGGCCATCATCTTCTGAAACATCTTCTGAAATGCCGCTGGGGCAGAAGCTAACCCAAAGCAAACTCTCTTGAACCGAAAAAGTCCTTCATGCGTGATGAAGGCTGTCAGGTCCCTGCTGTAAGGGTGCAAAAGAACCTGATGGTAGGCAGAAGCCAAGTCAAGTTTTGAGAAGTGTGTCGCACCCACCAAGGCATGAAGGAGTTCCTCTGTATGAGGCAACGGGAAGCTGTCTGGTACAATAGCCTTGTTAGGCTCCCGGAGGTCAACACAAATTCTGATGGTGCCGTCTTTCTTGTCAACGACAACAATGGGCGAAACCCATTCAGAAGCATCGATGCGTTCGATGATGTCAAGGCGCAGCAACCTGTGAAGTTCATTTGACACTGGTTCCCGAAGTGAATATGGAAGACGGCGCAGCTTCGAAGATACCGGCTGCACGCCTTGCCGAATCTCGACACGATGCGTGAACCGCTTAGCAAGACCCAACTCGGGACTGAAAAGTGAAGCGAAGTCGTGTTCCAAGGCTGGCGGAAGGTTTGCTTGCCTGGGTTGCTCTATTGACTGCATCGGAATGTGACAAGGTGTCGGGTCATTAACACGCGGCGGCGGGGCAACGGACGTGTGCAGGCACTCAAGAGTGGAGCCCTGTATTCGAAGATTTAGGGCCTTAATGCCGTCAAGGCCTATCAGACAAGTTCCTTGGCGAACGATGTAGAAAAGAAGTGGTGCAGAGTGCCCTTTAAACTGAACGTCTGCCTGGAAACAGCCTATCACGGAAATTGGCCGCTTCGAATAGTCAAACAAAGTGACATGCGGAGCTGGGAGGAGCAAACTGCTTTGAAAATGTTGGTGAAATTCTTGCTCTGATAGAATTGAAACAGACGACCCTGAGTCAACAAGGAATGACAACTTGACATCCGCTACGCGTACTTGTATGTAAATTGCGCTGCGAGCGGGATGCTGCACAGTCAAAACTAGCTCAGAACTTCCCTCTGACAAAGCATCGTCATCGATGCCAACTTCACGAATCCTGCCTTGCATTTGACGCTTGCGGTTGCATACTTTCTGAAAGTGGCCCTTGATACCGCAAAACAAACACTTCTTTCCCTGCGCAGGGCACTGTGACGCTGATGCGCGGTGATTCCGCGAGCCGCATCGGAAACAGTGTGGTGAAACGGACCGGCTATCTCGGTCTCGCCGAGGGGGGGCGGGGCCCCTGCGGCGCACGCGAACCGCTAGCGCTTGGAGAGTTTTGCTGAAAATGCGCTTTTGGCTGGAAATTGAATTTTCGCGAAGAATGCGAATTCTGGGAACGACGCCGTACAGAAACAGGCTCGACCAAAGCAGAAAATTCCTTCAGCTCTTCAGCTGCTTGCTCAAACTGAAGAACGATCCGCACTGCGCTCTCGAACGAAAGGGAGGAACCCTCGAGCAGCAACCATTCACGTACGCGGTTGGAAACAACGCCGGCAACAAATCGGTCCCGCAGAGCATCATCTTGTGAAGTGAACGAACAATGCGAAACGAGCTCCCGTAAAGCAGCAACAAAGTCATGAACGGACTCGCCTGCGTGTTGGCTGCGGCGGTGGAAACGATGACGCTCGACAACGACGTTACACGACGTGGAAAACTGCTGCCGTAAGGCGCTGAGTGCAGCCTCATACTCGTCAGTAGCGGCCGCGGGAGGCTTCTCTTGTACTTCCGGTGCTGCGGCGCTTGCTGGTGCTGCGGCATTTGACCCTGCAGGTAAAGTCCGGTAAACACGCTGCCCTTCCGCCCCCAAACAATGCAGAATGGCCTTGCGTCGCGCTGGTGGGAACTCAGCTGCTCCGGACGCTAGAAGGTAGACTGTTAAGGCCTGCTCCCACTCCTCCCATGGAAGTGACGGCCGGCCGGGCGTCGGGAGGAACGGCGGCGGCGGAGCAAGGCCGGAGAAACTCATGGCAGGGCGGACCCGGACGACACTCGATGCTGAAGGTAGCTTGACGTGTTTGTCCCACCCTCGTCGCCAATGTGGTGTTTGCGAAAGACGTAAGAAGCACCGGCAGCACCACCGTACAAAAAGACCTTTATTGTACGCAACACATCGAATATATACATAAAAGACTGACGCGCTCCCTGGGGGTGAAAGAACACAAAGTAAAACCGAAAATGAATATAACAGAAACTGTTTCTGTCAGCGTGCCTTTTTTCAAGGCTTCTCCAGTTTTAAATAATGTCACTTTTTGTCTTTGACTGTGGTAGTGGAAGTACCCTAGCAAAAATCACCTATAAGGGGTGAACCAATAGCCTATCCGATTATCCAACGTATTGGTCTATTGGTATCCTATGGGTCTATAGGTGGCATTGTAGTCTATTAGACCTCTATTTGTCTCTTGGTGTATTTGTCTCTTGGCGCTCTATTAGCCTATTGCATATTGTTCTATTGGCGTATTGGTCCTGTATATGTCTATTGGCATTATATTTGTCTATTAGTGCTGTATTTGTCTATTGGAAATTTATCGCAGCCTACTCCTTTGTTGTATATATGTATATATGTATATATAGCCTTCATATACATAGCCTTCATAGATTACGAGAAGGCGTTTGATTCAGTAGAAATATCAGCCGTCATGCAGACACTGCGGAATCAGGGCGTAGATGAAATATATATAAACATTCTGTAAGAAATCTACAGGGGATCAACTGCTACCATAGTGCTTCATAAAAAAAGCAACAGAATACCAATAAAGAAGGGTGTAAGGCAGGGGGACACAATCTCCCCAATGCTATTCACTGCGTGCTTACAGGACGTTTTCAGAAGCCTAGAATGGGAACAGTTAGGGATAAGAGTTAATGGAGAGTACCTCAGTAACCTGCGCTTCGCCGATGACATTGCATTGCTGAGTAACTCAGGGGACGAATTGCAACTCATGATTACGGAGTTAGACAAGGAGAGCAGAAAGGTGGGTCTTAAAATTAATCTGCAGAAAACGAAAGTAATGTACAACAACCTCGGAAAGGAGCAGCGCTTTGCGATAGGTAATAGTGCACTTGAAGTTGTAAAAGACTATGTCTACTTAGGGCAGGTAATAACCGCAGAGCCTAACCACGAGATTGAAGTAACCAGAAGAATAAGAATGGGGTGGAGCACATTCGGCAGGCACTCTCAAATTATGACAAGTAGATTGCCACTGTCCCTCAAGAGGAAGGTATATAACAGCTGTATCTTGCCGGTACTTAGCTACGGAGCAGAAACCTGGAGACTCACAAAGAGGGTTCAACTTAAATTGAGGACGACGCAGCGAGCAATGGAAAGAAAAATGGTAGGTGTAACCTTAAGAGACAAGAAGAGAGCAGAGTGGATTAGGGGACAAACGGGAGTTAAGGATATCGTAGCTGAAATCAAGAAGAAGAAATGGACATGGGCAGGGCATGTAGCGCGTAGACAGGATAACCGCTGGTCATTAAGGGTAACTGACTGGATTCCCAGAGAAGGGAAGCGGGTTAGGGGGAGACAGAAGGTTAGGTGGGCAGATGAGATTAAGAAGTTTGCGGGTATAAATTGGCAGCAGCAAGCACAGGACCGGGTTAACTGGCGGAACATGGGAGAGGCCTTTGTCCTGCAGTGGACGTAGTCAGGCTGATGATGATGATGATGATGATGACTCCTTTGTTGGGAAATCTTAGCTTTGGAATGAAAATATAGGGCTTTTGAGGACTGCAATACAGCAGCGCCTCTATAAAACAAAACAGACCCATTCGAAGTAAGGCCTGTACCATATTTCTACTTAGTAGAAGAAAATTTCATCAAATCGGCAATCTTTCCTGAAACAAGCTTTTCAAGCATGCTGTTATTCTTTGCCAAATGTATGCCACTGCACCACTTCTCCAGGTAGTGCCTGAAAAGAAAAACGGATATAAAATGCCAGGAAGAAGGGAGGAAATATTTTATAAGTGCTACTCAAAAGAATTGTGCATTAAAAAAAGTAGAACGAGGATGAGGAAAGTTCCGGTGAGCTTGCAGTAGCTAACAGCTTCACACAGAAGGAACGAATATTTGTCACATCTGTGCAGTGGATTTGATTATGCTTGTGTCCCAGAAACAAAACCTAAGTCGCTTAGGTGGACCCTGGACACTTCTGGGCAAGGCGAAACGGTACTAGCACCAAACCGATTCCAGCGTCTGAGCTTGGGAGTCACACAAAAACTTCACTGTATATGCGCCTCTCTACTGAAACCATGTATGCTACAGAATAGAGTTCAGTGAGCATGAATGCTAATTAATGATGGAAGAGCCGCACAGGATTTTTGTTGGTAATAAGCTTAGCTTATTCCCTATCCTAGAAGTGTACTATTATGATTGAACAAAAACATTGCATATTTCATTCTTTTTGAATTATAATAAAAACAATGCGCTAGTCAATAACGCGCATTTATGCCAAGGTCTGTATATGCTAACAGCCCACACACACAATGTTCAAAAGTGTTGTACTGTAGAGCGGAAAAACTACTGGAACAAATAACGCACTTTGATGGCTGACAAATACACGAATCAGAAGCACAAGAAAAGCAACTTCTGCTGGCTGACAAATATGTAAAAGAGTTCACTTAGCTAACAGCCGCAGAGTATGCGCTCAGAACTCACCTTGGTGGGCATCATAGATTGGCACCGGTACCATTTATTGCTCTTTAAGTCTGAGACGCTGCTTTTAGTACTGTTACTCCTTTGACGTTCATGACTAATCTAGCATCGCCGTGGCGATTCCATATGTGCCAATTTAACTTTAACATACTACTTTTAAATCTATACAAGCACCCAGCACGACCACGCCGTCTGACACACTTGGCTGACAACTGCTGTGGCTGTGGCTGGCTGTAGTGAGCTCCCACGCATGCTTGCTGGCTTGAACACTCGTGTCCTGGTCATGCTACAAAGACAAGAGTTTGTTTTCTCACTCTTTATTGCAATATTTCCTTTCATCAAATATACTCAGCTGCAGACAAATTAAAAGATTGTAAAAAGCATAGCAAAGTGAAATGTCAGTGGCACAAATAAAAATAAAATGTAAGACATACAGCACCTTCTAGCGTCATTGTAGTCTTTCTTTATTTCTTCAAGCCTGTATCACATTGCAGCATCTTTCGAATGTTAGACATTTCCTGTTCTCATTTGTGCTGATATCTGAATAATGATTTCTGCGTAACTATCCCATGCACCGGCGACATTAGTTTCTCTAACTGTAGGGAGTTCGTGCACCCCTGCGGTACACAAATTCGCGGGTCTCTGCAGCGATCATGAACATCGATGTTCACTTTTCAAGCGCTCGAACAAGCTCGCCTACGAATTTACAATGTACAGGGGCAATGGGAATGTACATGAACAGCGCTGGTTGCATTTGTCTTCACCATGCTCTTAGCTTGGTCACGCTATTCTCGTTATTATGCATCATGAATGGCTTGTCTTTTCATTACCACAAAGGCTACAAGTCTTCAAGAAGTAACATGACCAGCAGAGCCGGGATACATACTGTGCGCATTAAAATGTTTTTTAATATTATTTTTCAAAGAACGATACTCGCCCTCCGGCTGAAATGTACGTTGTATACATTATGGGTATACACATTCAAGCAGGCCGTGAGAATGTTTACAACACACTTCGACTTCGGCTATTTGGTGAATAGTCGATTTTTCTACCCCGTTTGCACTTTGAAAGAAAGCAGTACACTGCTGCTTCTGCAAGAACATCGTCATCCCCTGCGGAAACATTACCTGCTGTCACGTTCTTTTTTCAACTCTATGATATAGCTTTCCCTTCTGTGAAAACTTATTTTGTGGGTTTATATGGCCCACAAACATTATACTCATATTCTTGAGCACAGAATGAAATTACGCAAATTCACTTTTTCAGCTCTATGATATAGCTTTGCCTTCTGTGAACACTTATTTTGTGGGCTTATATAGCTCACAAATATTATAATCATATTCTTGAGTGCAGAATGAAATTACTCAATTTCACTAGGTGTCAAATTATTTTGGTTATATTTATGAAAATACAGTGCGATATTTTGGATTACACATATATGTGACACTTAATTTTGCTCATATATTGAACATATCAAAAACTCCCTTTTGATTGAATTGGCCACTCAGTGAAATACATATGAATGGCCTCTTAATACCATGCATATAACCTTACATTTAATTGATTCTAGTGACAATTCACACCAGCTAGTTTTATAAATGACAAATAGCTGCTATTTGTTAGTTATATATGCAACAAATATGTCTCACCTATTATAGCCTATGAGTACCAATACGCACCAATAGCTGTTGCCTATAGGTACCAATACATATTTATTGGTCGGATAGGGGACAAATAGCTGTTTCCTATTCAACCCTAATGGCCCCAGTACTTGTCTATTGGTTCTATAGGTGACAAATATCTATAACCTATAGGCACCTTGTTGGTCTTATTGGTGACAAATAGATGTGGTCAATTGGTATTTATTGGTGCCAATAGAGATCTGACAGGACGAATAAAGTATCAACACAGCTCGCATAGAACCAATAAGATTTTTTCTATATAACCAAAATATTTCTCTATCGGCATTTTTGCTAGCGAAGATAAAATGAACTGTTTGAAAGAATGCCATTGAACAGAAGTGTGCTTTCCCTGTGGAGAGTGGTTTGTTTTGGTTCTTGACAGCTTGTCCAAGCATCCTAAATCATTAAGGAAAAGCTTCTATTGAAACCAGTGATTTGAGCATTAATGATGGTTAAGAGATATGTTCCCAGCAGGGGACAACTTATAATGGTAGGTACATCTTGCTGTTGCTGTAAAACAAGTCTCATATAGCTTGTATTACAACATACCTGTATTACCTCTAACTTTTTTTCTGACATTTCAAGTAAACGTGTGCACTGAGTTTGGAATACTGCCAAACGTGGCAGTGCTGTGCTGCGAAATAATATTAATAAAATGCAGCCCTCTCCAGTCCTGCCAGTAGTCCCATTGTTGGTATCACCAGGATTGTCATGTGAACAGCAAAAGGTGTCTCGTCTGCTGCCTTTTTGCATGGTGTCGTGGAACACTCTGCTAGGAAGGGGGACAAGCTAGCGAAGGAAAAAGAAAAAGGAGCGAGGGCCACGTATCGATCATATAAGTCTATTATGGCTCCACTTGGAAAAAAAAAAACAAAAACGCCAGGCCTGCACAGAAAGTGCAGCGCAGTCACAGTGAAAGCTAAAAGAGCGGCTTTTCAGAGCCTTTTCTAAACACTCATTGAATAACTGCTGCTAGCACACTTGCTTGATGCCCATTACAGCATTTATAATAAAAATTTTAGGGTAGTAGGCCAGCATTTGCTATGGTATTGTTCGTCATTCTTCTGAGAAGCGTGGTATCCGCTAAACTGTTGCGAGAAATTTTGTGCCAATTGTTCATGCAGTGGCTGACGGCAATGAGGAATTATGCCTGAAGTGATATGCACCACAGATAATAGCTGAACAAAAACAAGCTTTTTTAATGGGTTGGAACATTGCACGACCGACTCGTTACGCTATTCGCATTGTGTGACAAGGGTTTGTTTTTTGCTGTTTTAAAATGCTTTATAAGTCGTAATAATGTGATTGCTTTCCTGACATCTAACTAAGGCAAGTTTGCCAACAAGTAACAGACACCAGCGTAGCTCAGTGATAGAATACTGGGCTGGCACCCAGCGGACCCGGGTTCGAGCCACATTGTGTCATTGGTACTAGGATTTTTCCCTAATTTCGCGCGATGTGGTTACAGACACTGGCGGCGGTGGACAACTACGACACTGGGTGAGACCCGAGCTGTGATCTCGTAACAGTTTTTGCTGTAATTATCATCGCTCTTGTGCAATGCAGTGTTTGGTTTTGAGCTCTAGGTGGTTTCGGGGCTCCTGAAGTTGTCCTTGTGCACGTTTTGAATGGGCGCCGCAAGAAGTTGTTTCCGTTCGTTTTCTCTGCATTTAATTGTTTGAACAAAGTGTGTGATTTGTGGCATCATGGGTTCACTTTTACTTCACCAGTAATACTGTGAAAGCTGCATCTTGTCGGTTGCACTTGACATGCCATGCCATGTTCTGTTCAAAAGCAGAAAGACTTATCACTCCAGCATTTCATTTGAACGCTGTCTCGAGGTTCGTGAAATACGGCATCCATTTCATGGTACTAATGCCAGCTGCATGCTATTTCCCCTGGTAGCACAGCAAAAAAGCCAAAGAAAGCATCCATTGCTTGTGTTAAGAAGCTACAGTATGCCCTGTAATGCAGAGCATGGATGTTTGATGAAGGCTGTGCACAGTGATGAAGCTGTGTACCGATTAGTTATCTAAAGGGATGCATTTTATTATTTGGTTAGATATTTTGCTGCAGTGATGATTGTTCAATAACTTCTCTGTGTAGTGTAGCTTAGCATTCTGCTAATGAATGAGATGAATGCTCATATTTTAATTCTTTCTCTCTTCTTCTCGGGCGGCCAATGGTAACAACGCTACAGCCGGCAAAGGTAAGCCCATCTCATTTTTACTTGTCACTTTTGAGAATTGTAAATTGAGTGCACAAATTTTTCTCTTCAGGCAACAGAGCACCAACAACACTGTAGCTTATGATTCCATTGCAACTACTTGACGTTTCAGCTGTTTTGTTGTTGCATGCAGACATGAAGGGTTCATCAACTTGTTCCTTGATTGAAGCTGTTGTGTATCCTTAATCTCTGCTTTCTTTGTGTTGTTCTTCGCAGCCATCTAGTCTAACCCGAGTGCTTCCCTCTGTTTCTTGACAAGTGTTCGTGCCCTGTAATGTGATCGCAAACTTGGTTCCGACATTCGGAGCTTCCTGTCTGCAATATCTTGCATGGCAATACTCTCTCAAAGCCAAAGGAGAAGCAATACAGGAGAGATGGAAAGAAAAAGGGACGCAAGTTCTGAGAAACACAGAAATACCCCAAATTATATGAGTAAAATTAGGGCAGCTTCCCACTAGTGATGCCAAGCATACCTAGAGATAGCCTAGATATAACCTTACGAGCCCATGAAAGTCAAGTTGAGCCTGTATTTGCCTTTCTCTTTCTTTCTATTCTCTATTTCTTTTCTGTCTCTGCCATTGAAGATATTTATTCTTTAATCAATGAATGAATGAATTTATTTATTCAGATACTTAAAAGGCCAAGAAGGTATTACGGGATTTTGCAATGAATGGTGTACATAAGAGGGAAAAAAATATAAACACTAAGCAATAAAATAAGAATAGATGAACCAAAATAAGTAGCAGCAAGACCCTTTGACAGTATTACATGCTATGGCTGAAAAAACAAAGCAGTTACAGCTTCATAAAAGGCAAGGCTTGAAGCACTCAACTAAAAAAAACATCAGCAGTATGAAATGAAACAGGGCTACTAAGCTAAACAAAGCAAGAGAATAAGCATACTTGACCCAGCATAAAACAAATTGCAGAATAAACTGCTACACAAAGAGACACAAGTGTGAACCAGCTCCAGTGAGGCCAGCATAGAATTAATCTTTTGGTTTCGGTTTTCATGACACTAGCTTATTTTTGTTGAAAGGGGGCACACACGTCTCGATAACCAGGAGTGACTTTAGACTTTTTACAGATGAGTCATGATTCACTGTGTCTGCGTTGTCAGCAGGGTGAACATTCAATTCAAGAATGGCTTCAATTTTGTGCTGGTGATTGAGTCGCAAAGGTATGTGACTGGCTGGCCTGATATTAAAGGTATCGTGGGACGACTGATTGAAAATAAGCTGTTTACAAAAGAAAGTTCCTTTGAACACTTGTTCTACCAGCGTGCCTGAATATTTGAGTGGTTACAGTGCTTCCACGCAGATCGTGGGTACCTACGTTCGAATTTTATTTTGTTTAATTTTTCTCCGCTTGCTCCATCCAATGTGTTATTGGATGGAGCATGGCAACGCCATCACTCGGCAAGGTTTTTTCATGAACTGCCTGACCTCTGGATTCGCTATTGAAAGAGAAGTTGGTCGATTCCACGGAAGATCGAAAGACGTGGTATACTTCATGTCTCCGGTTTTCCTTGTAATTTTGTATATTATGCTCCTATGACCGAATAACGCGAAACCACATTTTGTTTTCAATAAAAAATGTTTTTAACCAAGGAAAGAAAATCTGAGAAGCATAGCCAGCTGAGAACGGCTGTTTTACGAAGAGTGCGTTTTCGCAAATTCGCAATCATGCTAACTGCAATGCAAGTTACTATATATCTCAAATATATTTCTGCGTAGCACATGAATAGCTCACTTAATGTTCTCTAATTCTGGCCACCTAAGTATTTTTAAATATTCACGAAAATTGCAGTACTGTAGGCACGATTTCTGATTCTGTGAATGCCATAGCTTGTTCATATTTACAGAATTGATAGTTCTTTTTGTCAATAAATACAGTTTAACCTTGTTATAACGAAATTGGAGGGCCGCCGCTATTTGCTCATTATAACCAATATTTCGTTATAGCCGTAGCGGGCATTTACCGCAAATATTATGCACTGTACTTACCCCAAAAAAATAGCGGGCGAAAAAGCATCCCGCTGCACGGTGGTATGCAACAAAATAACCACATTCCCAAATAAAAAGGAAAAAGTCATGCACCTGTTTTAATGCACTTCAAAATACACAGCTTGCATTTCAGGCAGACTTAGCTGCAAAGAAGCCCGTAATTGAACGTTGATGTATCTTCCTGATGCGAACGATGGCTCGCTGAGCTGCGGCCGCAATTTTCAAGCCATCTTCGCCGCCCTCGTGAGCGCCGAAGTAGCGGCGCAGTACGTCCACCGCGTCTAATGCCTCCGACGCCGTCGGCACGTTTGTCTCCTGTTCGTCGACAGAGTCATCGTCCCTGGTTTCGTTACGATCACTGACAGCGCGCACAATATCGTCATCCAGGAGCCGCTCCGTTGCCACCACTTCCGAGTCCGCACTCACATAGTCGCAAAACGACTCGCTGTCAGGCACGACACCGGCGTCACGAAGTGCCATCCATGATGCAGCGACTTCGTCTGATGTGGCCAAACTGTCCGGCACAGTGGGCTTGTCTGATGGCTCATCGCTGGCGTCTGGTGCGGCGGCAAATGAGGCGTGTCGAAAGCAGTTTGCGATCGTGGTCGCTGTCACACTCATCCACGCCGCCTGAAGCATTTCGAGCGCAGCGTACAAGTCAACATCGGTGTCTCGCTTCATCCTCATGTTGAGCAGGAGCTTACCTATCACACGCTTGCAGTAACCTGCCTTCAGCGACATAATCACGCCTTGGTCAAGCGGCTGTATTTTTGCAGTGCAGTTGGCAGGAAGGAATAGCAGCTCGATGTTTTGAAGCACGGCAGCGGTATAGTGGGCGGTGCAGTTATCTAAAACAAGGCACACCTTGCGGTTCGCCTTTGCCAGCTTCTCGTCCCATTCGCAAAGCCATTTTGAAAAAATCTCCCTTTGCATCCAGGCTTTGCGATTGGCTACGTACTTGACTGGGAGCTGCCTCCTCCCCTTAAAGCAGCGAGGGGATGCACTTTGCCAATTACGAAAATTGGCAGCTTCTCAGAGCCGGTCATGTTTGCACAAAGTAGCGCAGTGATCTGCAGCTTACTTTGTCGCCATGGCACGGCTCGCCTTTGAAAGCTAACGTCTTGTGTGGCAACATCTTGAAAAAGAGAGCGGTTTCGTCTGCGTTAAAAAATATCCTCTGCGCTGTATTTTTCTAGCAGCCGCACGATGTTTTCTTTCGCCCGCTTAATAGCCTCTGCTTCGTCGACAGATTGCGATTCACCGCAGACCGCTCTCCCGACAATGTCCTGGCGCTCCTTGAAGTGTTGGAGCCAACCCGAACTTGCTACGAAGTTGTCATAGCCCATGATGCAGGCAAAGTCTCTCGCTTTTCTTTGCAGCAAGGCGCCGCTCACCAGCAGATTCACGGCCCGCGTGTCCAAGAACCATTTAAAAACGGCCCTTTCGACCGCTTCAAAGGTAGGTGCCCTCATCCTCTTAGCGCTTCCTTTCACGCCACGTGCAACAGCGTTGATGATGGACTCCTGCTTGCTCAAAATGGTTGACAGTGTGCTCGTCAATACGCCAAAGTCTCTTGCCACGTTTCCTTTTTTGGTCCCCGATTCGACGGCTCTTATCATAGCCGCCTTCTGATCTAGCGTTATGCGTTTTCGCTTCCCGCCTGGCGCATTCATATTGCCGGAATCACGAGCGCAGCACGATAAAAGATAAGGCGGAAGCGGTCGAAAAAGAGAAGAAACGCGCACGCAAAAGCAACGCGGCTCACGTCGGCGAGCGACAACACTTGCAGAGAAAGTGACTGTGAAGAGGAAGGGGCAGAAGGGGCTCTCTTTTGCGCTGCCCTCTAGGAACCGGTTACTCAAGGGGAAGGGGGTATGTAAGATTAGAAAGCGCCTCAGCGCAGTGTTACCGAGAATTTCCTCTAGGTGGTGTTGCTCAGCGCCATGCGCCATGAGAAAGGGGAGAGGGTGAATATAAAGAAGACACAAAAGAAAAGAAAAGGACGAGACGTTCGCGGAGCTGCGGAGCGCTCCGCTGTGAGTGGTAGCCAAGCGGCGCACGTGCAGCGACCTCTCCTCCCGAAACAGCGCTTGCCGTCTTCTTTGCACGCGTTGCTGGAGGGCGCGTGGCGGGAGTTTTCAACTGCTAAATACAGTTCTCGCCTTGCGTGCCATCTCAAATTCGCGTTGTGCACTGTCGTGACATCGGCTCAAAATTGTACTTCCTAACAAAATTTGTTCGTTATATCCCATAACAGGCAAATTTTGCCTCATTAAAACGAGGATTTGAATACATTGGTTTGTATGGGGACTTTCAAGGGGAATTAGGATTTGCTCGTTATATCCATTACTTCGTTATAGCCCATCACGTTATAACGAGGTTTAACTGTACCCCCTTCATTTGCATTCATCTAGTATTCTTTGAAGTAATAAATTTTGCTGCTCAAAACATCTATTATTTTTTATTTATTATTTATTATTATTTAAACATTTATTATTGTCTGACTCTTTTTATTTCTTCTGATTATTTAAGATTATGCGGTAAGAATATTGACCTTATATTTATTCTAATGTATTTAGTAGCTCTATGGTATTTAGTTTGCGTGTTTTCTGCTTCTATTAATCATTGCATGTACCTGTATGTGTTATAGCCCCCCCCCCCCCCTATGTAATACCCTCCTGTGAGAGGGCCCTTAGGGGTATTCTGAATAAATAAATAAATAAATAAATAAATAAATAAATAAATAAATAAATAAATAAATAAATCAAGAAAACAAAACCGTTGGTCAACTTAAAAATTTGTAATAGAAAAACCCCTATTCTTAGATATGCGAAAATTTATTTAGATTGTTCTTAGAGGACTGTACTATTATTTTGTGAAAAACAAACAAACAAACTCGCATCATTTTCATTACAACAAACTTACTTATTTTCATTGTGTTCTCAGAGCTTGTTCTCGTACGAATAAATGACACCTCACAATAACACGCTTTTTTGTTCGCTGATTTTCTGAAATAACAGGAATAAGGTATTGTCCACTGGTGCGAAGTGTTTCCTAAAAAAAAGGAAGACGACCGCTTGAATTAAATGCTAAATTAAATGTTAAGAAGTATACTTCTTAACAAACATGCAAAAAAAAATAATACGAAAAAATCGGGGACAGGAAACAACACAAACACGAGCACAACCAATAACTCCTCTGTTGGTATTTCTTATCCCCATGTTTTTTGCGTGAAATCGTTAAAACGGAAGTTTCATCTTGGCCGACGCGTTGTTTTGTTCAAGTGCATTTTAGTTCGTGACATTGTTGCAATGCTGATAGACGTGCAGCGTACACCATTTCATGTTTATCTATTTGCCTTTTGTTTCAGTAAATGTGCTTATACAAAACCAATGAAGCTTCACGAACAACCGTATAGATGAGGGTTACCTTCTGACACTGTTATAAATTACGAATCCACAAACGGTAACATTGTCGACCCGCAAACACAGCAGCCCAACTTGAAGACTACCGCCACACATGCATCGTCCTGATTTGCCGCTCTGCAGCACAGAATGCTTGGGCTTAGATTGTGTAGGTTACATGATACATTATATTCTTTAGGCATCGTAGCCCGACCAGTTCCCCGGTTTCGCACCGTATTTATACGAATCGTGTGGGAGATCGAGGGCCTGCGCTCCATGCTGGCTTTAAGTAGAGTAGTGTGCATTGTGCGCGAGCACGCCATGCTCGACAGCTTAATACGTTTGGCAATCGGAGTAATTATGCGATCACAAGGCAAGTCGAAAAAAACTGATGTAATCAGTGGACCTGCCTGTGAGGTTGACTGCTTCTGAAAATAAACAAAACTCTTTACACCTGTAAAAGGTATCTTGTGAAGGTATGTTTGACTATGCAAAGCAAAAGAGATTCACATAAATCATGCTTCGTTCATTGCCAGCACTACTTTCATTGAAGTTTATGTAATTAGCATGTTTTGAGCACTGCTAAAGGCTTATGGTTTGAAAATGTACAATTTTGTGCTAGCAAAACTCAACTTCTTGACAACTACTTTATAGAAGCTAGTTTCCTTTCCTGCAGAGACCTTGCGTTTTATACCAACCTCTTTGAATTCAGGGACAGCACAACATATGACAAAAACATCCCAGGGATAAATAATTCTGTTCTAGACGAGCAAAAAAAAAAAAAGGGCACGACTGGAGGGGCTGCCTTTGGACTGAATGGAACGAACACGAGCGAAGTCGCATACTATTCGAATGCATTTTATTCAAGGGCTGATTTTTTCTAGAGAATGCTTAACACTAGCAGACAATACATTATTACTGTTATTTCAGAAAATGGGAGGCAAAAAAAGCATACTACAGTCGAGCCCGCTTATAACAAACCTGAGCGTAACGTGGCATCCGTTCGCGGTATTCCGAAGTTTGTAGTAAATGAAACACAGCTTTTAAAAAAAGTTGCGAGCGAAAACGCAAACTTTTTTTTGCCCCAAAAAGTCCGTGATGCACATGTTTCAAATAGCAGAAGTGATAACGGCGGTCTCGAGTTCATTTAAAACGGCAGGGCGCTCATTCGCCGAGGCCCGTGGCATAAGCTGCATGAGCACTGGCTCCAAAGTTTTGTCGTTCTCGCAATCTGATTCCTCCAAATCGCTCTCGCCACGTACTTCATTCCCAATGCCCTAATCCGTGTACGGTTCCGCAGTGTCAGCATCATCATCGGCCGTAATTAAACCATCGCAACATATGTCCCACCCACTCTCCCAGGTCGGAGTCGGCGATGCACTGCGACAAATCGCAGCCGCAGTGGTCCTGTTCGGAAGCTTCAGGCTCGGCATCGGGCCCGACTTCGACGAAGTCGGCCTCCCGAAAACAGTTTCGCGCGCATGTAGCCGTCACCGTGGCCCACGAAATATTCGCCATCTCCACAGCTGAATACCGGGACGCCTGAAGCGGCAAGTTGGCTACCAGGTGGTCAACAGCTATGAGCAAGCACTCTGCAACACGGCACCCAATACGCGGATTACGCTCAAGCCAAGCGGTCACACTTTCGACGTTTTGTTGAGCAGCAGGAAAAAGCGTGCTAGTCCTCCCGTCGGCCATCATGACCACACGCGCACACCAAGAGCGAGCAAGACAGCTCTGGGCCCGTTTCCAGTTAGAAAACGAAACTAATTCGAGCGAGCGTGGCGGGCGTCGCGGAGCGGTGGAGACGGGTGACGGGGTTGTGATCAAGAGAAGAGAGCACACCTGCGAGAGAAGGGCAAGGAGTTGAGATAAAGAGAGGGGAGGATGCGGTGGGAGGGTGACCTTAAAAACCAAACACACGGGTAAGAGGCAGGTTAGTTAGCTTGCTTTTACTCGCACGTAGAAAAACTTGGAAAGAGTTGCATGGCCGCCTGAATCGGTGCGCGTGGCGGTGTTCGAAGAATCGGCGGCCATTGTCAAAAAATGGTTTTGTTGCGCTGGCGGGTTCGCCTGGCCTCACAAACTTCGATATTTCGCGATTCGTTCTGCGCAAATCAACAGCCGTGGAAGGCGTGCTGAGCCGAGTGCGAAGTGAGTGAGAATAAGTTCTAAACACGAAACGAATCTCAAATTATCAGAGTCGGTGGGGTAGCGTACACGCGCACACTAGACGCAGACTATCGGATACAGTCGGACTATCGGATACAGAGGCAGGGTCGCTGTTCAACAATAAGAATGTATGTGCACCTCGCCAATGCTTGATCGGTGGTCGAAATTGGTTTGCCGAGAAGTCGGCAGACCGCTGACTCTGTTCGCTGTAACTGATCAGCGGCGCTCGAAGACGTTCGTTGTAAGTGCGATTTTGGGCCATTGAACCAATGTATATTTTCACGATCATGCGAATATTGTTCGTTTTAAGTGAAAGTTCGCTTTAAGTGGGGCCGTTATATGTGGGCTCGTCTGTATTGTATTTTCTTTGCACTGGAGGTGTCATTTACACTGTTGAAAACACACTCCGAAAACACATGATGGAACATTTTTATCTAGAATGTGATAGCGCAGTCCTCTGAGAAAAATGAAATAATTTTGAGCAATATTGAGAGTGGGTTTTCTTTATGATAGATTTTTAAATTGACCGACATTTGTTTTCTTATGATTCGAGCAAGAAAATTCATCACTTCAAAAATTACTGGACCGATGCGAATGCAAGGGACAATTACTCACATAAAGTGCTATCTGTGCTGTAAATATGAACTAGGTAGGCCACTCACAGAAGCACAAATCGCGCCCCAAAAAAACGAGTGTGTTTCAGAAACACAGCATTATTCGATTATTTTTAAATATACTTAGGTTGCTCAAAATTAGAAAACATAAAGTGAGCTATTTCTTCATCACCTCTGTTTGTGCTACGCAGAAATATATTTGTGATGTACAGTTTGTGTTGATGTGATGGTGGTAAAAACATTTGGTTAAAAAAAAGAAAAACAAGGGACGTGTGCAGCGACCACATCATAAAAGGATGGTACCCACAAATAGTAGATTGGGATCCCTAGTACGGTACACCATTTGCGTCGAACCAAGGCCTTTTACACCTGGAGGTTAGAGGAGCCAAGCAGGATTGCCTCATACTCCTCCCGGGTAGGGTTGGGTATAGGAGGTACAGCAGGGTTGCATGGGCATGCCCACACCATGTGGTAGGTGTCTGAAGATGCCTCCCCACAGTGTGAGCAGCTGCCAGAAAAGGCAGGATCAAAATGTCTGAGGGCTGCCAGGCACAGTATAGTGTTTGTGAAGAGTCGGAGTAAAAGCCCCTCCTCTGTTTCATTTAGGCCTTTGCATGGGCGTGGATAAAGGCTGTGATCGAATTGGTAATAGTCCACAATTTCACGGAACGAATACACCGAATTGAATTCAAGGCAGTCTTGATCGGGGGAGGTGAGTAGAAATGCCCGGTGAGAGAGCATGCGGGCGGCGTCGTCGGCTGCCTCATTTCTTTCGAGCGCCATGTGAGCAGGCACCCAGACTATACGGCGGGGTGCAGGGGTTCCCTGATAGTCCAAATGTTGCAATAAGCGGTAAGCCAGGTTCGCGACACAGCTGTTCATGGGTTTTCGACAGGCTCCTCGAGAGTCGAAGATGATGGTTTGGGACCTGGGGTAACAAGCGGCCAACGCAATGGCGACTTCCTTCGCGTGGATTATATCCCGGGCTAGAAATGTGAGCCGCTTAGCTGTTTGGTTCTCGTGTACAAAAGCGGCTGTGTACCAGCCCCCATGGTGTGGGATGGAGGCACCCACGTAAAACACACCAGGTTTCAATCCATAATAGTGGGCCAGGGCTTACACTCCCACCAGCCGCCTGTCATTGTGGTCTTCTTTTGTCATATTGTTTGGAAGAGGATGCACGTGGAGGGCACATCTCCATTCGAATGAGAGTTGAACGCGGTCTTCCAGGATGTGAATGCGTTGAATGTGTAGGCCGGCTTATGGGCGTCAACCCGCTACCGTCTGTGAAAGTCGAGTGTACTGATTTGTGAGGTGGGCCTCTTGAGGCTCCTGAAACGTATTCATCATGCCCAGGCCTAGAAGGCGCTGGTTAGAGGTGTTCATGGGGAGGTGGAGGGCTTGCTTCACAATTTTGCGAAGGATGACTTCAAGCACATCCTCGTCTTGCTCCCGCAGGGTATGGGAGAGAGTATAAGATTATACTGGTTACAAATGCATGTACCAGCCTCAAGGCATCTCTGCACCGTAGCCCCCACGTTTGTTAGAGACTTGGTGAACCACGTGGCCCACCTGGTCGCCCACCTTTTAGAGTTTGGCAAATGTGGTGTCTGGCAGTCTGTTTTGATTAATAAAGAGCCCCAGTACCCGGACTTAGTTTTGTTCAGGAATTGGACCTGTCTTCAGTGGGAGTTCAGTTTTAGCCGTGCACTTGGGGGAGGGGCGTATGTGCATGAATTTGGATGGCGAGCACTGAAGGCCACACTGGCGGGCGTAGTGGTCGACTATGCTCCCGACTTGCTGCAGGTTCGCCTGAATATCTCCGTGTGCACCCTGCGTAGCCCAGATGGTGATGTCATCAGCATACAACGCATGTTGTACACATAGCGGCAGTTTCACCGTGGCCAGACTGAATAATAAAAGACAAGCACAAGGAACTAACGTGTAGCTGCAGAATACCACTGCTAGTGGCTGAGCGAGTAGTATAGATGTACGTGTTTTCTGTGCACTACATTTTGAAGGAAAAAATGGTTGCACGCAAATGAGATAAAAAGGACAACTTTTTACTAACTTTACTTTTTGGCCACGTATAAGTTTATTCACTCTCCTGGTAACAACAGTAATCATGGTGTCATGCTCGACAGATTACAACAGGGCACACAAGAACTTTGTTTTGTAATCCAATGAAGAAGCTCAAGTTTGGCTCTTGGCTTGGCTTTCATCAGTTGCTATCATTGTTTTTGCCCAAAATTTTGATGGCTTGGAAATTTGCAGCCCACATGCTATGCTGGATATGTGCATTCTGTTTGTTGATTATCGATAATTCATGTTCCTTGCATAAACGGTGATGCACCGTCTGGTTCGCATTACATAGGACTTCCCACACGAAAGCCTAGCTTATAGACAGCGCCAACCGCACATAAGGCAGCTCACACTTTCTTTCACATCTTTCGGTTTCCTTTCAGCCGAAATTTTTTCCCGCAGAGCCTTGCTAGCTTGCACTGGGCAGGAAAAAAAAAAAAAACACCAGCACATTGTGCCTGCTCGCAATCTTCTTCAAATCGTGAGACGTGCAGTGCACGTAAAGCAACACTTTGGTGGGGCTCTTGTATTGCAGCCCAGGTGTCTCGCCTGAATGTGGAGCTCTTGATTTGTGCCCCGCCGCGGTGGTCTAGTGGCTAACGTACTCGGCTGCTGACCCGCAGGTCGCGGGTTCGTATCCCGGCTGCGGCTGCTGCATTTTCGATGGAGGCGGAAATGTTGTAGGCCCGTGGGCTCAGATTTGGGTGCACGTTAAAGAACCCCAGGTGGTCGAAATTTCCGTAGCCCTCCACTACGGCGTCTCTCATAATCATATGGTGGTTTTGGGACGTTAAACCGCACATATCAATCCTCGAGCTCTTCATCTGCGGGGCTCTCATTATTGAGCTTTGTGAGCATTATTTTATATCTTGCATTAGTGACTTTCATCTGTGGCCGGTTGGTTTTTGACTGCATTTTTTATGGTTTAGGAAAGAGCATGCAACCTCACTTGTTTCTTCTCATGTTCATTCATTTCATCAATTGGTAATTGCTTCTTCCTGTTGTAGAAGTCTGTATTTGTTTTCAAGAGTGGGTCTGTTTTTATTCTGGCTACTTCTGGGATGGCCTTTTTTTCTTCGGTGGTCGTTCTCAGATTTTTGTGTTGGCTGGCCTGTGAGAAGTACATTCTAGTTTTTTTGTTATTTAAGAGAGATTGGCATTTTTTTATAGTGTTAATTACTCCTTTTCACAGAGAGTAGAATTCATTAAAATGGCATCAATGAAAAAAAAAATGTCGAAGAGCACAAGTGCACATCTCCGATCAAGTCTATCTTGGACTATGCCCGCATCTTTGCATAGTAATAAAGCTACGACATCATGACAGCTAAAATCTAATCTATATTTATTGAAAGTAAAGGGAGTGTCTTTAAGCCACTTCACGTCTATACAGTAAAACCTCTATAATTTGAAGTCACTGAGACCATCATAAATTTTCAAATAAGCGGATTTTCGACTTGACAGAATATTCGAAAAGTGGGACTCAAAAAGCTTGAAATTATTCGAAGTATAATAAGGGCTGCAGACGTTTGCTGCGCTGGCTAGTTTGCAGCTCCAAGGGTTATTTTTTCCGGCAATACAAAGTCACAGTCTTGCCACAAAAGTAGAGGGGGAACGTGCCTCGCTGCTGAAATTGCAAACAAACAAACAAACGCTATCGTGATTAACTAAATGCGTTCCTGAAAAAAAAAAGACATCTTCACTGCAATACAGTAGTGACACGAGGGCAGCATGTCGCTTGCTCCTCGCTGCGTCAGCATGTCATTATGCGACCATTCGCCCATTCTTTCTAGTGAAATGTAGAGTTTAATCATGAATAATGAGACGAAATTCGCGATGTCCTGGCAGGAAAATGTGATCATTAAAGCTTTTGAACCAAGTTTCCAAAGTAGGCGTAGCGGGGAAGAACTCGGCCAGCAGTGCAGGTGCACAAATTGCTGGAGCAACTGGCAATCGGAGGTTTGTCTACATTTCGAATTTCGCCAGACTGTTCTTTATTATTTTTTATCTTCCCTGAAAGAATGAATAAATCGATGCGCTTACGCTGCAAGAAGCATGCGACATGCTGCTTGCGTGTCATTACTGTGTTGCAGTGAAGCACATCTTGTCTTCCGCAGGTGCACATTTTAGTTGATCATGAGACCAATTATTTTAATTTTGTTGTTTTCTTATAATTTTGCTTTTCGTGCTGGAAGTATCGAGGCTGCGGTACTTCAGCTGCCACTCAGTAGTATCGCTAGAGCATGTTGCCTAATGGCTCTTAAGGGCTGTTGTTTCCGTGGTTTTGCAGCGAGAGTGGGATCGGCAATTGGTACACTGCACCTAAAGTTTTCGAATTGACTGGGCTGGTGCTGACTGCCACTTTAAATTATGCGCTCATACGTACATTGCAAAATATGGGACTGCTGAAATACTTTGAAGTAAGTGGGATTTCGAAATAACCGAGTTCGAGTTAACGAAGTTTCACTGTATTTGTCTTCTTAAAAGAAAAGAGCCCTGTCATGTTCTGCATGAGTATTGAAACTTTGTCAAAATGTACTACAAGGACTGTTTTCAACTCGTGCTTCAAGGAAAGCATATATTGTCTATGTTATATTACCGTATTTACTCGTGTAACGAACCCACTCGCATAATGAAGCCACCCCAACCTTCTTCCTTAAAAAAAGGAAGACAAAAAATCATTTTTAATGTATCTGTTTATTTTATTTCGGTATGATAGCCAGTGCCATTGACGATCGAAAAAAAATGGTAAATCAAGCCATTATATAATATAAAAATGCAATAAAAGTCAAGACATACTATCGCAACCATGCTAAATGGTCGCAAGCAACAAGAGCGCAAACAACGTCAATCGAAATTTGAATGTTTCGCCTTTGCGGCAAAGCACCATCTGTCGAAGGCAGGAGAAACCTCTTTGCTGATAGCGTCACGCAAGCACAGCGGCACAAAAACAAAGAAAAAAACAAAGCGCTTAACCTCCAAAATGGGCGCGGTGCAGACCGTGCACCAGCCATCTCGGAGGCCATGCAAAGCAGAACTCCACCCACTGTGCAGACTGAGCATCGTGCACTCGCAATGTCTCCTGTAACCTTTGTGCGCCGTCGTCCAACGCTGCGTTCTTGTTGGGTTTGTCGTAAACTTAATGAGACACCTGCTGCGCAGGACGCGTTTGGTCAGTACGCTAGGTACACGACTGGTTACAAACAGCATGCGCTGGAGCATTGAAACCGAGTGGCTAGACGACACTTCGGCATGGATCCGTGTGCTTTAGTTACGGGAGGAAACAAAAAGAACTTGGGCTACAAAAAAAAAAAGATTCATGACACGAAATTTTCACTGTGACAACTCCCGTGACTTTTTTCTCCCACTTAGTGAACCCTCCTCCCAAATTGGCATCAAATTTTTTGAAAAAAAGGCGGGTTCATCGTGCGAGTAAGTACGATAGGTTGTTTCTGAATGGTCACTCTCAAATATTTATATGCACTTACTTCCTTCTGTTGGCATTGAGAGGCTCTCTCATTTAATGGTGGCCGTCACAACTAAACTGAACCCCCGCAGGGGCGCCTACGCAAGTAGGCGTTTGGTGTGTAGCGACACCACGGACCCGAGCTTACGGGGGAGTTTCTACTCCCTCCTACGCCTAGCCGTGCGTGGCTTTGAATTGTCCGGGGAAAAGGGGATCCTGGGGGTTGAGCCAACGCTGGGTGATTGGACCATTAAGGCCCCCCGGCAGAGGCAACACACCCCTTTGGCCCCGGCTTCTCGTAGACGGCACCCCCGGATTGACCCGCCCGGGGGGTATCGGCAGTTGCCTTTTCCTGTCTCCACCTCACATCTTCGTCTTTTCTCTCACTTTAAATCTTTCCTGTCCTCTACTCACTTCCATTGACTTCCGTGTTTCCTGGCGGCAAGGGTTAACCCTGTGTGGCTATCCTACCTTGGATACACCATATTCGGTTATAGTGGTGGCGTACAGCTGGCGTCTGCGGGGCCTGTACTTACAGACCCTGCAGTATCCCCTTGTAGGACTCCATGGTGGGTGGCTGGCGCCGCTGCCGAAAGTAAACATTTACTTATGGCTTGTTCCTTCCCCCCACTCCCTGATCGCCCTCAGAAAAGAGGGCGCACCGATGAAGTTTTCCAGTTTTTTGGTAACCAGAAAGTATATTTTCCCCGATTCCATGTTATCCACGCTGACACACCCGGCAAATCAGTGCGAACACTTTCACCTTTTCTAGTATCAAAGTCTTTGACGGAAATCTTTGGCCCAGGATATAAAGCAACGAGAATGGCAAGTGGTGACCTCCTGTTGGAGCTCCGCGACCAGAAACAATATGAGAAACTGCCTAATCTAGTGAAATTTGGAGATACCAAAATCATAGTAACCCCACACCGAACCATGAACACCACCCGTGGTGTTGTTTCAGATGATGACCTGTTAGGGCTGACTGAGGCTGAACTCCTAGAGGGTTTCAGCGAACAGAATGTCATCAACGTGAAACGAATTAGGATGAGACGCGATGGCAAAGAAGTCCAGACTAAGCACCTAATACTTACGTTTAGTTCAAGTGTACTGCCCGACTTCGTTGAGGCTGGGTACATCAAGCTTCGAGTGAGGCCTTATATTCCAAGCCCTCTACGATGTTTCAAATGCCAGTGGTTCGGCCACAGTTCGCAGAACTGCCGAGGCCGCCTAACTTGCGCAAAATGCAGTGCTGAAGACCACACATCTGATGCCTGTGAAAACTCTCCTCACTGTGCGAACTGTAATGAGGAGCATGCCGCATACTCACGGTCATGCCCATGCTGGAAAAAAGAAAAGGAAATTATCACAATTAAAGTAAAACAAAACATTTCATTTAGAGAGGCACGAAGGCAGGTGTCCTGCCTACCAGAAACCAGCTTTGCCGAAGTGGCGCGTCTGGGGGCAGCGCCACGACGGCCCCTGGCGCCTGTCTGGCACGCGTAGTGAGCCAGGGGTGACGCCATCCGCCCCCTCGGCGGTTGCAGCTGCTCCGCCATTCAAGAAAGACCCACCAACCTCTGGGCTGGGGGCCGCGAAGGTCTCGTCCTTTGAGGCGAGGCCCTCAAAACAAATGCAGCGTTCGCAAGAGCGCGTGTCCAGCGCCTCGCAAGAGGCAATGGACACAACACCGAGCGTGAGGGTGCAGCCAGTGCCTAAGGATCGGCGCGACTCTGTCGACCGATCCAAAAAAGAAAATCTCGTGTCACAGCCCCTGGAAAGGGTCCGTGAGCTTACTTTCCATCCTTGAGCACACAACACAAAACACATCTAAAATGGACACACAAATACTACAGTGGAATGCCAGAGGCCTATTTAATAACCTAGATGATATCAAAGACTTGCTTAATGACTATCAGCCAAAAGTGTTCTGTGTTCAAGAAACTCATCTAAAGTCAACTCATGTGAATTTCTTAAATCAATATGTGGTTTTTCGTAAAGATCGAAATGGTGGCATTTTCTCTTCTGGAGGTGTGGCCATCATTGCACAAAGAAGCGTAGCATGCCAGCACATTGTGCTACAAAGCCCTCTTGAGGTTGTGGCTGTTCGCGCTATTCTATTCAACCGTCTTATATCTATCTGCTCGATCTACATAGCCCCTGACGAACCATTCAATAAAACAGAGTTCGAAAAGCTTATTGACCAACTTCCAGAACCATATGTGTTAATTGGAGATTTTAATGCTCACAGTTTGCTATGGGGTGATACCAAATGTGATGTGAGAGGTCGTGCAATAGAAAACTTTCTTCTCACATCTGGAGCCTGTCTGCTCAATAAAGCAGAGCCAACATACTTTAGTACCACACACAATACATATTCATGCATAGATTTAGCCATTGGATCACCGTCACTCCTACCTTATTTAGATTGGAAAGTTATTAATAATCTATATGGAAGTGACCATTTTCCAACTCTTTTAGTAACAAAACAACGGGATGACCGGCCGTCTTATCCCAAAAAGTGGAACTTTCATGTTGCAAACTGGGTGAAATTCAGAGAGCTATGTACACTACACCTCGAAGAGGTAGACCATTTGGAAGTAGAAGAGATGGCCAGCTATATTTCTGAATATGTTCTTACTTGTGCAAAAAAGTGCATACCGCAGTCCAGGAATGATAAGGTTAACACAAAGCCATGGTGGAATCGGGAATGTGAAATTGCTAAAAAACGGCAAAACAAAGCATGGAGGGTTTTTTCTCGCTACCCAACAGCAGAAAACTTGATAACCTTTAAAAGTTGCAAAGCGAATGGCAGGCGTGTTCGCCGTATAGCCAAACGGGAAAGCTGGACACGCTATATATCCTCAATAAACTCCTACACAGACGTCAGCAAGGTTTATAATAGGGTGCATAAACTTAAAGGACACGGCCCAAATCCCTTCCCTTTGGTGAATGACTGCGGTAATACAATAGAAGAACAGGCAAACGCTCTTGGGGAACACTTCGAGAAAATGTCAAGCTCAGAAAACTATACCACTAAGTTCTTTCGCCACAAAAGCATAGCTGAAAGTGTACCTCTGTGCCAGAACAAGGCTGTATCAGACGGATACAATAGAGCACTAACACTACATGAACTGAAGCTCGCACTTGGTTCCTGTGGAAGTTCTGCTCCTGGTTCTGATACAATTACTTATGAAATGATCAGAAATCTCCCTGACGAAACCCTGAACTGCCTTTTAGCACTTTACAACAAGATTTTCAATACCGGCAAAATACCCTCTGTTTGGAAAGAGGCAATAGTACTACCAATCCTTAAACAGGGCAAAGATCCCTCTTCAGTAAATAGTTACAGGCCTATCGCCCTCACAAGCTGTCTACTCAAAGTGTTTGAAAAATGATTAACTGCCGCTTGGTCTACTACTTGGAATACAACGGCATATTGGACCCGTGCCAGTCTGGTTTCCGTACAGCTAGATCCACAACCAACAATCTTGTCCTCCTCGTGTTGTATATACGTGACGCGTTTGTACACAATCAATACTGTCTGTCTGTTTTCATCGATCTTGAGAAGGCATATGATACTGCCTGGCGATATGGAATCTTGCAAGATCTACTGTCTTTCGGAATATGTGGCAGGTTGATTACCATCTTAAAAGATTACTTGTCTGAAAGGAAGTTCCGTGTAAGAATAGGTACTGTGTTATCGCGCACATCTCTTCAAGAAAATGGAGTGCCGCAGGGAGGAGTATTAAGCTGCACACTATTTATAGTTAAAATGAACTCTCTTCGCTCTGTTATTCCACCTGCGATATCGTACTCTGTGTACGTGGACAACATTCAAATTAGTTTCAAATCGTGTAACTTGACTGTAAGCGAACGCCAGATACAGTTAGGTGTTAACCGACTTGCAAAATGGGCTGACGAGAATGGTTTTAAGTTTAACACTGACAAGACTACTAGTGTGCTGTTCTCCAGACGACGAGGTGTGCATCCTGACCCCTGCATACTAATGAATGGACAAAACATAGTCATCGCGAAAGAACAAAAATTGCTTGGTGTAATTTTTTATTCCAAACTCACCTTCATCCAGCACATAAAACAGCTGAAGTTAAAATGTCTCAAGACCATGAACCTTTTAAAGATTTTATCGCATCAGTCGTGGGGGACAGACAGGCACTGTCTCATATCTCTGTTTTGAAGCCTGGTTCTGTCGCGCATAGACTATGGATGCATAGTATATCAGTCAGCTTCAAGGACAGCACTGAAAATGCTGGACCCTGTATACCACCTAGGTATCCGGCTGGCACTTGGTGCCTTCCGTACCAGCCCTATTCAAAGCCTTTATGCAGAGTCAGATCAGTGGCCACTAGACTATCAGCGCACGTATCTAGGAGTCAACTATGCAGTTAAGATCATGTCTCTGAAGCAGCACCCATGTAAAACACTTATGAACGATGTGTCTACTACCCAGTTATACCTAAACCGTCCTTCTATCGCCCCACCATTTCCTTTGGCAATAAGACCTGCAGTAGAAAAACTTGCAATTTTCTTCAATGACTTGGAGGAAAGTGACCATGTCGAACACATCCCTCCCTGGCTGCAAAGTCCAGTCACTTATGACTGGTCTTTCAAAGACATCATGAAGGAAAATTGTCCAAGTGCACTCATTGAGCAACATTTCTTAGCCCTTGAACACAAATATCGTTCAACCACGTTCTTCTCTGATGGCTCAGTCTCAAACATCTGTATCTTGTGCAGCCTATGGACAAAAGTTCTCGGACACCAGAACCATGCATACACATACCAGCATTTTCACAGCGGAAGCCTATGGTATCCTGCTTATTATACAACACATTAAACAACACAAGATACAAAAGTCTATAGTGTACAGATTCATTAAGTGTTGTCAGGGCTCTGTCTTGCGGCAAGTACAGCAAGAACCCTACTTTCAACAAGCTCCTTAACGAAATCTATGCAGCCTACAACCTAAAACTTTCTATTGTTATTTGCTGGGTTCCAAGTCATTCTGGAATTGCGGGCAATGAAATAGTGGACAAGAATGCACGAGAAGCCGCTGGTCGGCAAACCATAGATATAACCTCTGTTCCGGGTGTAGATCTAAAACCTGGTGTACGTAGAGGTCTACGCAACCACTGGCAAGCTGAAGGGGACAGAGAAGTCGACAACAAACTCCATCTTGTAAAACCCCAGCTGAGAAAAGTTATCCCACAAAAACTCAAACAGGTTCGCCGAAGTCACTCTAACACGGCTCAGAATAGGCCACACTTATGCTACACATAAACACCTTTTGACAGGTACTGATCCACCTACATGTATACACTGTGGAGAGAGTCTAACCGTTGTGCATGTCCTCATACAATGTCCTGTGCTTCACCAAGCACGACTGACCCATTTCAGGGAGCTCTATCGATATCATATCCCACTTCATCCAGCGCTGTTTTTATCACTTGATGCAGTGGTGGACCTTAAGAGACTTCTTCATTATCTTGGGAAAGTCAAATTTTTAACAATGATATCATTCTATCCTAGCCACCAGGCTGCGCCTCAAGTGTGAGGTACCGCCTGGTGCCAAAAAGTATGTCTGAGCCTTCGCAGTTCTTGCCCAGGCAAGGACTTCAGATGCGAGGGTCTTGGGCCTTGCAGACTAATTTATCATCATAGACTTCAGCCAACGAAATGAAGGTTTTAGCAAAGTGACATTCCTTTTAAATGCACAGTGTTTTAAATGGTTCGTAGATATTTGTTTTAATTTTTAATCATGTTTTAATCATTTGTTTTAATTTTAAACTAATAACCGAAATGAAACAACACTTGTACTGGCGCTCTTTGGCCTTAGATGCCCTTGCGCCAATAAAACTTAATGTAATAATAATAATAATAAATAACAACTAAACTGAACCAGGTTGTCATGAGCCACCTGCGAGACTCGGGAACCCTCTCTAGTATCGATACCGTGAAGGTGCAATGCTGGCTTACTAAACACGCACCATAGCGACCAGGGAGACGCTGCCATTATTCAGGCTAGCATGGCCTCAAGGACCTGTATGTATTTCCAAACACAGGTGGAGGAATTCACAGTTAGAAAGCTTGTCAGATTATGCCTTAGGATTAGCCAAAGATTTTGTGAATTGTGCCTCGGAAGGGGTGCACGAAGCACCACTCAAATGTGCAAGAATTTACATGGGACAACTGAGGCAACAAGCGTGCTTGTTAATTGAAGATGGAGAAGATGCCTGCTTGTTGAAGTTGATGCTAAAAAAGGAGCAGGGTAGTGTGAGAACCTTCAGAAGCTTCTTTCATTAAAAGAAAAAAAGTGTAAGCAGCACTTGTGTTCCTGTATGTTGGAAGGTAGATGTCTGTGCCAGGTTTTTTAACACGAAAGTGTTCTATGCTGGGGCCCACAAAGACTTCAATGACTTATTTCTGTCTTGGAAGTGATGTCGAAAAAATACGCATAATCAGAAGACAGAAAAAAACGCCAGGCCTGTGCGGAATGCACAGGACAGTCACAGTGAAAGGTAGAAGAGCAGCCTTTCTGAGCCTTTTTAAACACTCTTGGGGTAACTGCTGTTTTGTGGGTTACAAATCAAGGTCCTGATTCATTTATCAAAGCATGTGCTGCTGGTACTAACTTAGAACATGTCAAGATTACAGTTTATGAATAAGGTAAATAAATCGTGCATTGATTTGCAGGAGCTTTTTGAACGGGTTTGAATTGTGCTGCTTCTATTTTGCTTTGAGGGTGCTTTGTTTTGCTGAGCACAGGATGATCGCTGAATAAGAGGTGCAATACTTTCGGCTTTGTGAGAGACAACATGATGAAGCGTAGGGATCATTATTTAGTTTTTACTTGGAGTGCAGTTTCTATGACATGAATGGAAGTGGACTGAACATTTGAATATTGTGCCTGATCATTATGGTATCTAAGTGGCATGCCATTTATGTTGACTGCTTGTTGTGCAAGGCAGGATTGGAGGCTGTACAATACTTGAAGAATATTCCCACAGTAGGCAAGCACCTGATTCATGAAATGCTATAAGGAAGAAAGAGAGTGCCCGTTTGCTGTTCTTATTAGTGTGCCTCCTTCGAGCTGTGTCATCACATAGCAGCAAATGGGCCTGTTGTGTGTATATAACCATGAACCAGCTCACACGGCTTCTACATATGGTGAGCCTGAGAAGATGAAGTGGGTGGCCCAAAGGGGACTAGCGTAAATCACGGGGTCCACTCCTTTCCCCTTTTCAGGCTTGGTATGTTTAAATTGGTTGACAGTTCAGTATAGGCGATTCAACTTCTTTATAGCCTGTTTATTTTGTAGTGCATTGATTTGCCTCTTCAAGTGTATAAGGTTTTCACACCTGTTGCTCATCCAGAAAACTATACAATTACACCGTTTAGGAGCCCATGCTCATTTTTATTGGTGCTACAATTACAGGCAAACAAAAAGGCAAGATTGGATTCACCATGCATAGCATAGAAAGCCAGGACCATCTCTACTGTCCTTGCATGAATTTGTGCACTGGTCAATTTCTGTGGGATGAAACTGCTAAAACCTTTAGTGCACTCATCTGAGCTCATCTTGCCACAACCTCGAACACAGAACCAAATAGTATTTCTTTTTTTTTCTTCTCACGATGCCTCTGATGTAGCTCAGTTGTGCTTTGCATGGCCCAACTCAATTGGTTCAAGATTGCGACTTGGAATAACTATTCAAGAACTGAGAATTTTTCTTCAAGGTAGACAACAGGGTTCCGTTTCGCACAGCCAGTACTTCAAGATGAATGTGTCCTTTTTATTACCCATTCAACATTTGAGAAAGATGCAAAATTGCTCATTTGAGCATTGTCACAGCATTCTGTTGTCTGGTATGTCGCAGACAGGGACAACATTTCAACTTGACACAGATGAGCCCACTATGGAGGTGCCATGACTTTTCATTGAATGCAGCATTGTGAACTTGCACGGTGTAGTTCGTTCTGCATGTCTCCCCACACCAGTGTAGATATTTCATCGCAGTTGGCAAGGTTGAAACTAGTGACATCCTGTAGCATGACAACATGCTGCTTTGATGGTTGCATGAAAATGTGGCCATTGAACTTGCTGACCATGTTCACCAGAGTGAGAAGCTTTGCTCAAGCGTGCTTTCGCTGATACACTTCCTGTGCTTAAAAAGAGATGCCTTGAAATCATGCTGGACGTCTAGTTTGCTGGTTGGCACAAAAATACCAGTGAATAAGATGACAATTGTACTAAATGTGGCTGAGATCTTGGATATTGCTCTGACATGTGGTCATCTATAAAAATCTCTTCTTTAAACCTGCATCCGGCAAATATACATTAAAAGGTATACAATCCATATGCCACAATGTATCAATTGGAAAACACGGGGTGGCTGCTGGACTTGTATATTTCAAGGCAAGAAAAAAAAAAAGATAAATTTGCTTGTCAGAACATCAGCTCCATCCAGCAGTGTTTTCCAATTTCTCCTCTTCCCCTTCTTGCCTCTGTTTGATCATGAGATCCATTCACACACAGCTCTATACAGGTATTCTGCCCAAACTGGTTGACAAATAATGTAAATGTTTTATTTATTGACAACAAATATTTATCTTCAGAGTTGTCGAATCGATACTTTAAAAAGAAAAAGTAGTATGATAGCGAAAGAACTGGCCATTGTTTAGAGCAGACTGGCAATGAAAAGCTACTGTAAAAAAAAAAAGCAACTGGGACAATGTAAAACTGTAGAGGTGGCAGCCCTACTTAAATACAAGAATTCAATACCATTGAAAGCACAATATTTATTTATAGCTTGTATTGTCTTTCTTTTTAATATGAGAAATAGCACTTGAACGAAAACTATAGAAACATAACTTAATAAGTTCATGCATTTTCACAAAAAATGGTTATTTCAGTTTCGTAAACTGCGTCTGTTTGAACATCTAAAGCAGACAAACTGGGTGTGTGATATTTTCAGCATACATTTACATATGTAGGAGTATTTACAAGAGTGTTACAAAAGTCTCGTCCATGAGTTAATAAGGCTGTGCATTATAAATAAATTTTGTCTGCCTTAAATTTTTTACTAAACTCGGGGCAACTTTCTGTGGCAATGAAGGGAAAGCTATGGGGGCGGAGCTACTGCTCATGTTCTCTTCCGCCAAGTAGCCTGGTTTGGCTCGCGTTTTGAATTACGGCCTAAGCCATCCCACTACACACAATTTTATAGTCTGCTCACGCAGCCATTTGTGAGTGAAATTACACACAAGCTCCTTCGGCGAGTTGTCGGAATAGGTTGATGGCGACGCACACTCACCTGAAGACGAAGATGCCATTTCGACTTTGTGGTGCGTGTAAAACGTGGGAAATTTTCAGACGTACAAAAAGGCGAAATGACTCTTCATAAAGCAACAACAAATACGAATATCTCCTCAGTACATGCAGCGTCTTTTTATAAACAGCATACAGTAAAAAATAATGTTGTTCTTTTTTATTATTTTCAAGCATAAAACACGGACGCATTTGTGGCACTCTACACTGGTGGCACACACCCACTTTGGCTTCGTAGCCTTCCCTTCATTGCCACAGAAAGTTGTCCTCGAGTGCACTTATCTTGCATTACTGCATTGCAGAGTTGATGGGCTTTCAGAGAATATTAAACTGTGCGAAGGCACAAGTGGGAAACATGCAGAACAGCATGAGTGCAAGACTACTTATTCTGGTAAGCAAGAAAAACCTGGAAATCTTGCACAAACTTCACAAGTGGTGGGACCGATTTCACTGAGTCTCATGCATGCGCAAGGAGCCAAAAAAGTCGAATGTCAAATTCCTGAGTAGAGGGAAATATGTGTGTGCAACATGGCTTGAAGAAAACTTAACAGATTGACTGATCAGCAAATGTAAAGGTGAATATGCCATAAAATCACATGAAACCAAAAATTGGTAACTTTCTTTAATTGAACCTGAAAATATTACAGTTGACAAAGTCTCTTTCTGGGTCCGATTTTCAACAGAAATTGGCAGCCTTCTGCAAATGGGTCTTCCAATGCCCACTGCAGGGTTTTTGATCGACATTGAAAACATGTCTTACTCAACTGTGCATGTTGGTTTATATGCCACTATTGGGCAGAAGGACCTTTCGGGATGCAGTAGGGGTGAGCACAGAACATTTACTTTCACTGTTTGCTTGAATTATACAGCTAATGAAAAACATGCGCACACTGCTAGAAATAATATATATCTGTCGGTACCTGGTCAGCAGGTTGAGCATGTAATCTTTGGGCAACATGTGAAAATTAACAGTTACATTTATGATTACCTAGTTATACTTCTTTCTATTTGCACTTGATTAACTTTGTGATGTAGGTAGATTGCCTACTAAAAGTGTTTTAATTAGTTACGGGAGATTGTTCACGGGGATAATGTTTGTTCATATTACAGTGGAATATAGATAATTCGAACTTGAAATTGCCTGAAAATTTGTCCAAAATAAAACAAGTTCGAAATAACGAAAGCTAAATGAACAGAGGACTCTTCATGCAGTGGTGCATGTGCATTGAGCTAACACACGAGGGGGAAGTTTAGGAAAACTTGCATTTATTCACAAATCACAGGACATCCGTTATTAATCGAAGTAATCGGTTGATGCGTATCTGCACACGTTTGCGTGCAGTGAGTCCATCAAATTCACACGCAGCTTGCAAAGCATTTTTTCTTCGGCTTCAGCATTCTCCTGGCAAGAGAAGTTGCGCACGGAAATGTCCAGCGCCGACACTTTCTAAAGACGACGACAACAACAACTGCTGCGTAGCGGAGCCTCCCGCTCTCCGCTACGCAGCCGCAGCATGGCCAGCATGTGACGAGAAAGGAGCAGCATCTCCACGCGGAGAGAAGCAGATCGGTATTTGAGAAAAAATCAACACGTCGACGCAGATTTTTTTTTTTTTTGCTCTCCTTGTGCGCATCGTTGAAAGGAGAAGGGTTAAGCTCCAACCACTTGCACACGTATGCACGCGTACAACCTCAGTACCGAGCAGCTCCACTGCTTCTATCGCGGTAACGACACTGGTTTTCGTGATCTTCGCAGTTTGAAGCCCCAACGCACAGTGACATATCATCCTCGGGGATTTCCCATACGACTCTGGTCACATGCCACGAGTCTTTCTTCGACCAATCTCGTACGTGAACGTGGCGTGTCAATGCACCATCGGGGGTCTCACACACAGATGTCGCATCCCAGTGCCTGGCACGAGTATCGTGCCCACTTGTGGCAGGGAAGGGAAAGGTAGAGCGTGGCACCGGCACGGGAGAGACCCCCCCCCCCCTCAAGGTGCAGAACCGTGCTTCCGCAAGGGGTGAGGGCTGCAGAAGATAGTGCCTTTTTCTTTTCCTTCAATCACACATTCATTCAACCCAGCGACGGTGTTATTTTTTTTCCCCCTCTCTCTTGAGCACAACATTGGAAGGAGGAGGGTCTTTACGTGGCAGGGACGGAAAAAGGAGAAGCGTGACACAGGTGTTCTGTGGTGACACGGGCGCGTCGCAGATCGGCGTTTGAGAGAGAGCAAACATTGCACTGCAGCCTTTTCTTTGCTTTTCATTCCCTTCGCGGGCAGTGTTGAGGAGTCGCAGGTGCCACGGCAGGATTGGGCGGGGTGCTGAGAGCATTTTCGGAGCGCGGTATGTTCGAATTAACCATCAGAGTGCTTTGGGCGTTCAAATTACCGGGCGTTTGTGCCCATTGAAATACACATAGCTTTGACGGAACCTCATCTTGAGTTCGAATTCACCAGAAGCTCCAATTAAGCCTGGTTGAAATAACGAGATTCGACTGTACAACCCAAAAACAAAAAAAAATGCGGTTTGTTTAAAAGGGCACTTGCTAAACTTCTTAAAGGGACCATAACATTGTCAACCCGCCAAAATTAGGGTTTTCAGTGAAATATAGAAGAATATATATTGTGCCTGTACTTGTCCTTAAAATGGACTGTAAAAAAAATATGTCATTGTGAAATGAGCCCTTGAAATCGCCGGCTCTAAACCCCGCTCACTGCCGTCAACCGCCAATATGCTATGGAATGTGTGATACATGCTCCATGGAGTGGAGCTGTCATCTTCTACCTTCAGCAGCTGCAAACCATTCAGCTTTTGATGTTGAACTTTAGAAAGCTTTAATAGCTTCATTGCACATGCAGCTGATCACGAAATAATATCGTTGAGCACAATACAAATGCTAGCAAAACAAGCAGCTTGTTATGTCACGGCTCCCACCAGTGTTGTCATACTCTGGAGTTGCTCGCGTGTGTTTATACGAATTGCTTGTTATAAATGATCAAGTTCTCAACTAAGTGCACTGGAACATTGCCAGCTTGTTTGTGAACACATCAGGATAATCAGGATAATGCGCAATATGAACAGGGATGCAACAGCTGCGCCGATTGCGCCAATTTTATATAATTTCCCATTTTTGCTCCGAGCTGTGCCAAAACAATGAAATTTGCCAAAAATGCGCCACATTGCCCCAAAGTGCCCGACCAGCCTCAAAATTTTCTTCGCTGCGCTAACTTCAGGGAGAAATGGAGACCACATTGGCCACCTGTAGTTCAGGCGTGCGCACCCTAACCCTAAACCACGGTTAGGCCAGAACACTCGCAATGTGCAATTAACCAGATCAAGTAACAATGCCGCGGGCCCATTGGTCCGGTGATCGCAGCAGATATCTATCGACGTGACGACACAACTTCAAGACAAAAGTGCATCGCTGTAGCCAGCAACATGTTGCGAAAAATACGAGTTTCCTAGTCAGCAAGCGTGCTTATGGCATGTTAAAAACTAAAGCTGGATGCGTATGTCGCTGTTAGGCACTCGAACAAACTCAAATGTGCGGCAAACGCCAGCGTTTAGCGGCCACATAGTTGCCATAGTGACGGCGCATGCAATAAGTATCTTTGTGCTAGATATCCGATAGATATCTAGTCAAACGCGCCTTGCAAGTCAGCCGAGAAGTTGTGGCCGAAGCTTTGCCCCATGGCGAAAAGAAAGGGGGGGAAGTGTAGCAGTTCGAAATTTTTTGGCCTTGTTCTAACTTGTGCAGAACGCCACTGAAGTCACCTTCACCTATACATTGGTGGCCTGCAGAAAAGCGTTACAAGATTCGGAAGGGTCTGTTAGCACTAGTCACAGGACACATCACAGTTTCTTCAATTACTGATACGTGCATTTGCCACATACTTGTGAGTAGAGATATGATCAAGTCAAGTTTATTACATATTTCAGATTTGGTTACATGGTTATAATAGAACAGAAGGAGGTATCAAAGTTTCAGAGAAACTGACAGGGGGACCTCCTATGGCAACATGAATGGGGTAATTACAAAAAAAATTGGCCCTGTATCTGCATGTTATTCTGCAAATGTCATCGAAAGACGATAGTCTTGCGTCTGGAGAGATTGCACAAAATGTTTATTTGATGTTCTGCACAAGAAAATCGGTGAATGGTATTCTGGAGGCGCTGCGTTAGAGTGCTTCGAGCGTGCAGCGGAGGCAAACGAGCGCACCAAGTCATGTCACACGTGAGACATGAGCGCTATGTAGCAGTTATCTTAGAAAACGAAACGTGTAGCTGTAAGACGGGCGTGCACACCCGTCTCAGAGGTGATAAGGTATAGAACGCAAGGCGACGGGTAGGTGCCACCACCGTGTCATCTTAGCAAAGCGTAGGAAACACTTCCCTTTTCGTGCAAGCGTTACATGGTCAGCGCCGAGTGATAAACGCTATGGTCCTTAGAATAACTTATGTATGCCTTTTTTAGTAAAAGACGCACATACAGAATATATACCTGTTGTTATGGTGCCTCAGATATGCGCGATAATTTCTTTTTAATGGACAATCACACAAGTATGAATGCTCAACCTTGAGCAACATCTGTGGGCGCTGCTGATGGAGTCGGCCGTTTAGGGTATCCGCTGGTGCCATTTAGAGTGCCTAGTACCGTTAAGGGTGAACATTGTGACAAGTGGACAGACAGACATACAAACCAAAGTTTTTCGTCGAGGGTCCCCAAGAAAGATCTTCTTTAAAAAAAAGTACAGCAAAGGGTGCGAATTTGTGAGCAATGACCAACGAGTTTAATTAACAGTAAAAATGTCTAAAAAGTTACTGGCAATCATTTGGAGCATTGTATCATATTTCTGCAGCCCTAAGAAGTCAAATAAAACTATGCGCCAGTTTTTCCTCAGTTTTACGAAGCTCCCAAGTCTGTCAAAGGGTTTGACAAGCGTGGGAAATGGCCATGTTGACTTTATCATTGTTTTGCTGAGTGAGGTGGTATAGCAGTGCTAATATTCACTCTGCATGACTTCGGTGATGTTAAATCCTTTCCACTTATTTTTTTCTCTATACATACTTCTTTTTTATGCTGTTCGTGATTTGGTCTTTCTTGATAAAAAATGAATGAGTTTTTCTCCGTAACCTGCTCCAAATTCTATTTCGGCTGTTTCACCCCTGGTATGAATGAAAATTTGGTGTCATGG